>VXBZ01000306.1:556396-726697 GCA_013399135.1 Heliornis fulica | reverse complement strand
GTTCCCTCCTGGTGCTTAAACCTTTTTGGACCATTAATGTCACAACCCCTGCTAAGTCATAGCTTAGTACTCCCTGCTCAAAATGTCTGAAATAGTTTGGAAGGACAATAGGAATGACAGGCACACTAGACAGCCATGCTTGAAATTAGTTATCTCGAGCTGACTTAAGGCTGTTTCATCGTGCTTTTAAGGCATGCACTCGGTAGGGTTTATTAACCTAGGCTAGACATGCCATTCTTGCCTTTATTCAGTGCAGTAATAGGATGGCTGCTAGAAATGCAGCGATAGGTCGAACCCCATTCATCCCTCGGAGCTTTTAAACCTCCCCGGGAGAGGAAATAGCTTCAGTCATCCTTAAACTTACTGAGGCTACTGTTTCTGCAGAGCAGGGTTTCACACATTGTTTTGAAACTAAGGAGAAAATCGCTCCCGGGGATGGAAGGTGCCGTAGCTCTCACGACCGATGTGGACGGCAAAATGAACGCGACAGCATCCGCCCCCACCACAAGCTGAGGCTGTCGCAGGAGTTCGTGAAAGTAGCGATTGGAAGCTGGAAGTTCACAAAACTCTGTAAGGCAGATGTGGCACAAAGCAAATGCAGGGGTGGGGGTGTACAGACTCTACTGTGGGTTGTATTTACAGAGTCACAGGTAGATGTTACGCTTCCCCAGAGGGAAAATACAGTTTGCACACAGCAGGGTCTGGCAATCTACATTCACAAGTTGACAGCGCCCAGGATAATGATGAGCAGAAGAAACGGGATTGTTGCATGGCACTCGCAGTGCCTGTGGTGTGTGGAAGAGAGGGGGTGAGAGGATGCTCCTGGAGACTGCTGTTTTCAGTAAAACCATGAGCATCTTTAGATCCCAGGGCAGAAATATTAGTGCTCTGCTGGAATCTTGAAGCCTTTTTCTTCTTGGTTCTCAGTTAATAACTAGCCTGGTTCAAGATGGATCAAAGCTTAACATCTGCTGTCAGTTTGGTGTTGCTGATCTCAGTGTGGTCTCTAGTGGACAAATGTAAAAGCCACCAGCACAGATGTGTCTCTGCCAGCAGCAATGGCACACACAGGCTGAAGGACCCCCGGGGGCAACCTGGTGCCAAGGTGGGCTGGGAGGTGGCAAGTGGGGAGTTAGGACTTCTGCTGCTTATTCAGCACCTGCCTGATTTTTTTATACCACCCAGTTCACGGCCCTTAGCTTAAAATGGAACTGCCAAGCACAGAGACATCTCGGAAATGAATGGCCTTTTGATAGGTTAAGGAGGAAAGCAGATCACAGTGAAAACCAGCTGTGGCTGCCTCACATGGGAATGAAAGGGTTGAGAAAGCACTAGTAGCAAATATCCATTAGGCTTTAAAATAATTGGGACCTGAGGGCTGGTTAAGGTGTGAGCTTTCTCTCCTGAGAAGTTCTGGTTTGGTTTGGTGTAGGTCCTTTGCACTGGGGAGTCTTACAGACTACTTGAAAGTTGCCCTTGCAGGGGAGGAGGCTGCTGGTCTGTGCTGAACCAGATGGTAAATGTCACCTTGTTCCCAGAGGGAATGTGGCCAACACAAACCCCTCCTCTTCCATAGAACTTCCAGCCAGCAACACACCAGAAGCCCATGCTGCCAAGGGCTTTGCCAAACTGCACATCAGTGTGTGCGCTCCGTGTGGGCTGCGTCTCCTCTCCTTTTGAATTGGCCTTCATGGAAGCTACTGAGTGACAGCAAGCTTGTTGCTCATGCAAGCAAGCCATAGGGGACATCTGTGGCTACCACAAGTGGACATTTCCTTCCAATCAACATAGCTCCTAACAGGCTGCCCTTGCACTCTGTGCTTCCCCATGACAGTACTTGCTGTCACTCTTGGACATCCTTCCTCCTCTTTTCCACCCTCTGCACTTTACACAGTCAGTGTGTTAGAGGGAAGGTCTTGGGGCCCCAGTTTTGATTCTTGGTTTATGGTGAAGGATTATTAGCACCTTAAGCATCTCCCAGAACACGTAGGAGCAAAGGGAACTCTGAATTTTGTAGGCCTGAATCTCAGGATGGACTTTTATGTGCTGACTGCTAGCACCATGGCTGCGAGAACAATACCCACTTTGTGAATAATTTAAATAGTTTTTTCACTACCATTTATCTAATATTTTTCATATGTACTACATTCACCTTAAGGCAAGAGAAAAAAAATAGAAAAAAAAAAGTTCTCCTTGTCCTGAGCAATATATTTCTGTCTCACTAAGGGGCTCCCTGTGCAATTGATTTGGCAGTGGGATGACACAGCAGTTCAAAAGACATTAGAGAGATTCCTATCGAGATACACAGGTCTAGAGGTGCTGACTTGGTCAATAATCTTTTGAAACATTTCAAGACTGGACTCAACACAAGAGTGTTTGCTGACAGGTTCAAGCAGGTGATCATTGCCATCCATGCTCACAGTTCACCAATTATGTATGCTGTGTACAAGGTGGCTCATAAAAAATGGATGACTATTCCAGCTCATTCCCTTATGTAGTAAATACATTACCCACAGACCTCCCTTTCCAGTGATCCCAAAGGTTTCAGTCCTTTGCAGTAGGTTAAAGCCATCAGATTTGGTGGTCAAGAGGTGATAACCATCTGTGGAAGGTGTGATTCACCAGACAAGGAGCTGTACTTACATTGAGTGGCAATTACAAGGTGGGTAAACTTTTCAAGGTGTAAGGTGTTGGATGATCAAAAAGTTTTTATAGGGGCTGATTAGTTCAAGATGGTTCTTGAATTTTCTGAGATTCTCCACCTGTCCTCAGGCTTTCTCTAATCATTGAGCAGCAACAGCAGCTGCCATAAGTGCTGGGACATGTGTACTCCCTACCATAGCTCTACTACTGTTGCATTTTTCTGACACACCAATTTGCTCATTGCTGGAAAGAAGATATAGAGAGCGATGGAGCACAGGTCTGATCAGGTATGTCAATTTTCTGACTTTCTGGACTGTCTGAATGATGCAAAGCAGGATTGCCCTGGGAAGCAGAGGGCTCATATGTGCCCCCCAACAGCAAAATCCTATTAACTTCTGCAGCAGCCAAGATTGCTGCTCAGCTCTGCAGCAGTAGATCCTCTTTGAGAAAACCCATCACTTGCAGAGGAGTTGCATCAGTTTAAAATGGCTCTGTTTCTGACCAGTATGTGCTTAGGAAACAGCCAAGGAGGATGAAGGAGAGGAAGATTTCAAGAGATTTGTAGTTTGCATGCTGACTGTAAGTCAAACAATATAATGAATGGAGCAAATAATGCATAATTTCATTATGAATCCTCCTAATTATAATGAGAATTTGATTCATAACTAGAAAGTATAACTATCTGTTATGAATACACATTTCTAATTGCACAGGGAAGTGCACAATATAATTAAAACTGCAGGTTACACATACAATAACCTTTTCTTCTCCTGTGGTGACAAATTCTCTAGGAACAGTATGAATTTGTTTTGAAGTTGCATACCTACCAGACAGCATTCTTTCTACCCACTCGCTGTGTCTTTTTCAAACAGCAGTGGGGAGCCTTCCTAATCCATAGACACTCAGTGTGAATCACGTATTAAAGGAATTGCAGGAATGATCTGTAGATGGTTCTTCCATGTTGGGTCTCTGTGGAGTGTCAGGGGTCAATGCAGTATTAGCCTGGCAGAGCTACAGATGTGATGTATGGAGTATGTATGATTACAGTGTGGATGAAAATGAGCCTTAACAAGAAGAAGGATCCTTCAGGAGCAAATTCTCTCATACACATCCAGATACTGCTGGGCTTTGTGGAGCTGGAGCTCAGAACTGAGTTTTGGAGGTGACACTTATTTCCTGGAAAAGGTTGGGTCCAGCACAGGAGAAGATAAATTCCTAATGGTGATCTTGGCTACATGCATTGATCCCACCTCTGTCTTTAGAATGAAGTAATAATCAAGAAAGCCTGTTGCAATCAGAGCCTACATTTACAGCTCTGGCTGGTCTCCCTCCTTTTTCCTGTGGTAAAACAGGCAGCACCTGCGTCTTCTACAACTTCAGAATGTGCCGGCTGTCTTGGGTGACTAGTCATAAGCCATTATCTTTAGCATAAAGCCAGAAATCACTTGTTTACTGATGGTGAAATGAACCCTGCGTTTGGCCATAGTCTTGCAGTCTCTCTCGTGCTGAGAATCACAGGACATCTAAGTGTCCTGGAAATCTGTTCATTTAACTGAGTTATATCACACTGACTAGCTAATCACTTCCACATGCTGCTTGATTATCCCCCTTTATACGCTGACTCTGTCTTTTTCTTCCATAGCTCTTTTTGAGCCACTTGCCTAGGAGAAAATAACTACATCTGGAGTGTTGTTAAATGACCCAGAAGTTGCTGCTTTGCAGGCTGACAGCATTTGATGCAAATAGATGGCTTCTTGCTGTGAAAATCCCCTTGGTTGACAATCCATTGGGTACTTTTGACGATAGTTTTCCGAGGAGTTAAAACACAGGCTCCTGTTTGCATATTCACACCATCATTCTTACAGAACTGCCGGTATTACATTCTTCCCGCACAGTTTCAGCGGAGGCCTTTCTACTCCCCGTTTGTTCAACAGCTGCTGGTGTGCTTTGCTCCTTCTCTTTGCCTTCAGCTTTTGCCATCTGCCATCATTAAGTTGCCCAGGTGTCGGAAATCTTCCTGCTCTTCCCTTGTAAACATTATTCTGCCGCCTTTTTCACTCACTCAACCTTCATCTATATAGAGGCTGATAGATCAGGCTAGCTGTTCTCCAAACATCTGCTACATTTCGTGCTTTATGGGGGTGGATGGGGAACAGAGCACATATACTTGCTGGCAAAAAGAAAGGCTCGTTAACCCTTCATTCATTTTCCTTTCCATTTTCAAGAGCTTCCCGTTTTCCTGCGCTTCTAGATGTTCTAGTTAATTAATACTTGCCAGTTGTGATGTTACCTAGAGCAAATATGTCATAAAGCACTGCTAATTTTCAGAAACATCAAAGCTTCCAAATACTGCAACAGTGTCTAGTCCTCAGTGGTACTGAGGAGCAGCAGAGATGGGAGATACTTAAGACAGGTATCAGCAGAGAGATCAGAATAAACCCTTTTCCCTCTTTGGACTGCTTTTGCTGGTACAAGCACTGACTCTGGTATGTTTTCTGCTCAGATACAGGTCAGGCATCCTTTTATGATTTACCCAAAGGGAAAATCCAGGCTCAGAGAGCATCTTTCACAATAATGGATAGTGTAAACTATTGAATTCTTTTGGCAGAGACGATGAAATTAAATGATTTCTGGTGTGCCCAATCCTCCTCAGAAAATCACTGAAGACTGACTGTAAGTTTGAACAGCAACAAAACAGAATCCAACAAAGCAGGCTGCTTACACAATGCTGCTTGCTGGGCCCAGTGAATATTTACTGCTTAAAGGCTAGTAAAATATGTATCTGAGGATGCACACCCAGTTGCTGGGGCTGGTCTCCAGCACAAGTGTTGAGTAATTCCAACAGGATTTCACGCTTCAGTGATTTTGCTCTCCTTGGTTTGGGTCCTGGTACCTGTCCTTTCAAAGCCTGATTTTGTGTGCAACCATTGGGCAGAGATGGTTTCCTGCTCTCGACAGTTCTGCTGAGCAGCAATTGCTGCCTGCTGCTTTCCCATTTGTTAAGCAATGGTTTATTGTTCAAACATTTGCAGCCCAGGTTGATCTGAGCTCTGTGTGCAACCCTCCAAATTTACTCCTCTCCTGGAACGCCGTGATCAGAGGTTGTTTCTTGCTTGTTCGATAATTTCCTGAAGCACGGCTCCAATTGACACTGCTGGGATTTCCTTGCTTTGTGATGGATAATATATTGTGCTAGTCACCTTTCACAGAAAAAAACAAATTGGCTGCTTAGATGCTCTCTGATTTTTACATACAGTGCTTAGCTTTTTCTCCACCAACTCTTGAGGGCTTTTTTTATCCCCACTTTCCTATTTCTATGTTAATATTACTTCTCCGGCAACTTTAGTAAGATATTGCTAGATAATTCTTTCCTTGCCTTTTTCAACCCCCCCTGCAAATCATTTGCTATGCAGAGCTCTCCTTCCTTCAGGACTCAAGTATCTCCTTTAATCTGTTCTTCCTTTTATTCTTTACTCAGCTGCTGCTTTGCTTTGGTGTAATAGTCACTTCTCTGATGAAGCTCATGCTTCTATTTCTGTTCCCTCTCCTTTTGAAAGGTCTTTCACATCTGTGAAATGCCTGTTTGGGTTTCTTTGATGATTTGGTGCAGTATGCTAAGCTCTGCACTCCAGGTATGAAAGATCAAGTTGTGGAGAGGGTGTGCAAAGGGGGCATGCTCTGCCATGCCCTGGGGGAGGTAGTTTCCAGGGAAGCAGTAACAGAAGCGGATAGATAAATGGGAGCAGGATCTGCACTGCAGAGGGGACATTTTTTTAGCACTGTGCCTCAGTTTCCCCATTTGTAAGCCAAGAATAATCCTCTGCCTTTATAAAGTCTTCATGAGCATTGCTTGAGAACTGAAAGGTGATATCTGGAATTCAGTCTTGTTAAGATTATGCTAAGTCTTGTTGACAAACTTCAAGTTCAGAGCAGTAAGAGCCTAAAACTACCTGAATGGCCTCCACGCTCACCCGCGACAGGCTCTCATCTCCTCTCAAGCAGATGTGGAAGCAGTGGTTCCATCTGACAGGATGCAGGACTGTGCATGNGGTTTGCCCCCTCTGGGATGCTTCAGGGTTGTGCCAGTCCTAGGAGTTGGGTGGTGAGAAAGGCTCAGGAATTCATCTTTNTGCCTCAGTTTCCCCATTTGTAAGCCAAGAATAATCCTCTGCCTTTATAAAGTCTTCATGAGCATTGCTTGAGAACTGAAAGGTGATAACTGGAATTCAGTCTTGTTAAGATTATGTTAAGTCTTGTTGACAAACTTCAAGTTCAGAGCAGTAAGAGCCTAAAACTACCTGAATGGCCTCCACGCTCACCCGCGACAGGCTCTCATCTCCTCTCAAGCAGATGTGGAAGCAGTGGTTCCATCTGACAGGATGCAGGACTGTGCATGGAGCCAGGGGTTTGCCTCCTCTGGGATGCTTTGGGGTTGTGCCAGTCCTGGGAATTGGATGGTGAGAAAGGCTCAGGAATTAATCTTCCATTTTCCCCCAGCCCTATGTTGATGTTCCTCATGATGTTGATGTCCCTAGATCTTGAGTCCGTGATTGCCACAGGCACTTATATGGGATGCTCCAGGTGGTGCAGCCCTGCATAGAGGGTGAAGAAGGATTTTGATGGTGGCTTCACAGAGGTTGAGGAGCAGGAGGGACATGGCTGAGCTCAAAGCCCAGCCTGTTTGTAGAGAGCATGTCCTGACACGGACAGGAGAAACCTCTCACAAGGTTCAGCTTTTTAATTTTATTTACCTATAGTCTGTAGCAGGAACTAAGAGGGGTGTAACCTGCACCAGAGCACGCTGCAGCAGGCAGTGTTGCTACTGCCTTTATGGATTTATGGTTGTGAATATAAAAAAAAAATAAGGTTCAAAATGTTTTCTCAGTTTTCCTGTATAAATCTGGAGTGACCGGAGAGATTTGATTGCGTGTACTGAAGTAGAGTTGTTTGACATTTATACCACCAAGGGCAACATTTGGGCTTAAACATACATCTCCAAAGATGTATGGGGTTTGTACAAAGTTATTTTCCCTCCATGAAAAGCTCATAGCCCCTGTACAAAGCTGTCCCCATCATCACAGCAGCTGAGGACACAGGAGATGCAGGACATGCTTATGGACATGCTTATGGATGAATGATTTTCAGGGGTAAAAAAGGGTACTTGGAAACCAAGCAGATGCTTTCCAAGAGGAAAGACTGATAAACTTGTGCCTTTAACACAGGCTACAGGGAAACTCTTTTGGCATAAACACACATTTTTTTCTTTGATAAGAGAAATCCTTCTTCCATCCTCTCTGATACATTTTTCAATTCAGCATATGCAAAAATATTAATGTATCATCAAAGGCTGAAGTGAAGAGGACTCCAGAGGAATTTTGCCAGTGTGTTATCTCTGGTTTTAATTACCTAACACTATTTGTTTACATCTGTTTGAAATTATTTTATACTCGTTATGTCTACTGAAGTAATGTTTCATTACTTCCTAACTTTAAGTAATTTTAAAAACAGAATGAAGAAAAAGGAACTACTTGGCCATAAATACCCCTGTAATCTGACCTTTTCTCTGCTCTGAGAAGTTTTAAGTAGATTCTCTAGATTTTTGTCCCTCTACTTGCCCTATTTTGGGACTCTTGGAAATAACCTTGACTCCAAGTCGTGGATGCTAAGGTAGGCACAGATGATGCACTGCAAGCTGTGGAGTTCAGACCTGCTGGGATGAGGGGGCCATATTACTGCATGGGGGTTTGTCCATCAGAGCACAAATCCTACCCTTCTGCTGCAGGGGGTCCCAGCTGGAGGTTTAGACTGCAGAAACCAACTGTGTTTTAATGGTGAGTGAATAAAACAAATCAGGGAAAAAAAAAAAAAAAGAGTCCCAGAAAGTCTTTCCTTCTGCAAATAATGCCCCAGCTCCAGGGTGACTGGCTGGATGTTACAGGATCAGGCTCTGGGGATGCACTTTGGCCCCAGCTGCCTGTGCTTCAGGATAAAAGCACCCTGATGTGCCTCACAAAGACGGGCAGACAGGCGCACACCAGCCGCACACACTCCATCGCTAACCCTTGGCCTGCTCCTCTGTTCTACTCTCCTCCCACCCACAGTCACCACATGAAGGATGTATTTTCTTTACTTCATTTTCATGCTTCTATTGCAAACACCTCTTGGTGCAGTAAGCCAGTGAAAACCCCCAATCCCAGGAAATGCCGTACCCTTTGGGGGAAGCATGATGGATCCGGTAGCACAGGAACAAACATCCCCAGGGCCCTGTTTATCTTGCACTGCACTTCTATTTACCTTTTTGCCCACACCCTTCAGAGTTGTTGTTATTTTTGCCCAGAAGAACAACCCAGCTCTCTCCCTTCTTCGCCTCTGCTGCCCACTGGCTTCTGCTTTGCCCTCCTCACTGATGTGCCCCAGCCAGCTTCCCCTGCAAGGCTGGAGCCTTCAGCCATGCTCAGCCTCCAGCAGCCAAGTCTGCCAGGGTGGTGAATAACCACAATAGGCTCACTGGCCTTCAGCAAGCAAAGTATCTCCATCTCTCTTGGCCCAGTGTAAAACCTCTGCTCTTGTCAGGTTTAACTCCTGGCTGGTATGGAAGGGTTGGGAAGCCCACATGAGCTCGGGGGGTCAAGCACAAAAGCTGCTTTCTGGTATCAAAGCACAGTTTGCTCTCTCTGCATGGGTGTGTATGGGATGTTGTATGGTGTAGCTGTCCCAGGGGAGCACTAGGACACTGGGGATAGCCCTAGAGTGAGACACAGCCACTGCCATGGCTTTGTTTTCCCAGGCTTCCCACCTGAGCCTGGCAAAGCCTTTCCCAGCATAGGGAGCATTGAGGACTCCCTCAGACCACGGGGTGTAAGAGCCCCAGGGATGGGTATCTGCCCTGCACATGGCTGTGGGGTTTAGAACACCTGTGTGATAGCAGTGCTGAAAAAAGAGGGGTACAGGTGTGTGCCGATGCAAGGGGGGACAGTCAGCAGCATCCACAGTGGCATGGCTGCTGCTACTCCTGTTCTCTCCTAAGAAGGCTCATGGGGAAGCCAAGGCAGGGGCTGTGCTCATATTTGGGGCCAGTGATAATATAGCTCAGTGTGTGTCAGCATGAGGTTTCACATGAAGGGAAACTCAAATTACACGTGTCCAAGGGGTGTAGAAGAAATGGAGACTCAATTGAGCTCACAGCTCCACCAGTGCCAACACAGAGAAACTCCCTGGCAGCTGATAGAGTTACTCTGACCTCTGTCAGAAATGGGCAGAATTTGGCCTTGCCAAGCTGGGATAACGTGAAGGATTGTTGGTCTGGAGCCCACTAGGAGCCCAGCATTTCTAGACTGGTAGCAAGTGATGTCTGTCCCACACATCGCAATGAGGAGTATGGGTCCAAGGCCAAAAGCTGAAAATCAGCTTTTTCTTTTCTCTCTTTTTGAAAAGGAATCAATCATGTGCATTAATTATTTTGGACATCTCAGCCCTTTCAGGGTTCCCTTTCAGGGACTGCTCCTTTGTGTCAAGGGCTGTACAACCACTGGACAAAAAGACACTGTTTGGCCAAAGTTATTCATGTGGTATTTTTCAGTAGCCTCTTTCTATTTTAGCTATTCCTTGGTCCATATGAAATATTTGAGAAACTGTGAAGAAATTTCATGCTATTAATTTTTAATATAACTGTTTTTAATGAAATAGAGGATCAAGATTCAGCATTTATAAATTTGGTCTGATATATAAGAGATATATTCTCTACTGTATAATTACTGCTGTCTGGTATAATTCTGGATTCTAGATATACAAATGTATTCTACTCTTAAAAACATAAATCCTGGAGCGAGATTTTGCTCTGGAGTTCTTTTGTCCATTTAATAATAACACTCAATAATGTTTGAGTATGATGGGAGAACCACCTAAATGTATGTATGAGCCCAATTACTGTCAAGCAATATAGTTTTACAGAGGAAGTCTTAAACTTTCCTAAAGCCTTTCTGGTTTCAGGGGGTTGACAGGAATATAAATAAGAAGGAAATTTCCCTCTTTGCTGGCATCTGAATTCTGAATTGGATTAATTATGAGAAGAGCTTTTTCTCTGCATAATCAGATTTCCTAAAATTTCCTTACTAGCTTCATAAAGCTGTTTTGTGAAATAGAGAAAATTAAGGGAGGTTTTCTTTGCCACCGAGTTCAAATTTGTCTGAACTTTCAACTGGACCCTGGTATCCTATTAGTGTCTGTCATTGATCATAATCATTTCAGTTTCATTACTTCCTCTTCTAATTCCACTCAATGACCATTTTATTTTTTTGTAACAGGAGTAGGAGATTAATTCTCCTGTTTGATGATCCTAGAAAAGTCTGAGAGAAATTTTTCTTAGTTTTCATTAACTCAACTTTATTGATTGTATGTAGCTTAAAAGTAAAATGCCATAATCCAGCTCCTAATATTCTGTGATTCTGTGATAATGCAGCCTCGTGTGGTATGGCTTGGGGGTATGTCCCAGCAGCTATTGAAATGGCCTTTGCTGACCTGCATCTTGCATCAGATGCTAAAAATGGGGAGGGGGGGTAAGATGCAGAGCCCTGACCAAGGGCTGTACTGAGTGAAGGTGTAGTAAGGGGCAGGCTCAAAAGCAAATCACTGTGATGGGCCCTCAACCATGAGAAAGAAAGAAAAAACAAAGCATAAAGATGTGTCATGACCTGCACAAGGCACTGTGTTTCTGGGACTGGATCCCCTCCAGCTCATGGCCTTCCACCCTTCTTTGCCCCCACCTTCTTCCCTCAGACAAACTCACTTCTCATGGGCTAATGAGGCTTACAGACTAGATTGGGAAAGGTTGGTGCTGTTTATTATCTGCCAGGATACAGTCTCATCTGGACTTCCTAAGAGATGCCAATAATACTAAGATATTATTGTGAGAGATAACAATACTAAGAGATAACAATACCAAATTAAGAAGGTTTGAGGGAAAAAATCTGCCCTGGCTGAGCAAAGAAAAAGGAATTCCTTAGTGAGTAGGATGAAGGGAAGAAGGACAACAAGGGAGAGAAAAGATGTGAATTCAATTAACTTGCTGAGTTAAATTTTGCACACAGGAACCTTTCAGTTCCCCAAATCTAGATCCTGTTCTGTGAATGATCAAAGGACATAGAGATGCTTAAGAATGAGATCATCAGCCAGAAGGCTGTGAACACCTAATAGCCTGTTAGCTGCACCATCCAGAAGCCTTTAGAGCAAACCCATACAAAACACATGTAATATTCTCAATTTTATTTTAATTTCTAATCACCTGCTTCTATGAACTTTGCAATTCTATGGCCTGTTTTAGGGAAGATATTTCCTGATTACCATAGGAAAAGATCCAGCATTTTCTTTCCACTTTTTAACATTATATTTGGTCGGTTGACTCCTAAACCCCCTATTCTGTACTTTGGCACTGTAAAAGTCTGATTTCAAACCAACTTTGAAGTAAAGAGTGTAGAAAACATTAAAAAGTAGGGAAATACCACCAAACAACCCGAAAAGCAACTATTAGAGGTTAGCAGCTATTTTGCTGTGACTTTGCTTGAACCAGTATGTAGGGAAACTGTCTCCAGATAGGGCACTGTTCCTATCACCCTTTGTAGAGTACTTGCTTAGTATATTTTAAAAGAAATATATGATCGTTGTGACCAAAGGCTGGTTTGGCTGACCTCAGTGTTATACTTTTATGAAGGAGAAGGACTTCTTTTTCAAGGAATGAACTCAATACAGCTTTGCCAGAGGTATTTTGTGTCGGATGAATTTGATGATTTTTATTTGATAAGATAATTGATTTTCTTGACAAAAGCTGTGCAGCAGATTTAATCTCTCTGGACTTCTACAAAGTATTTGACATAGTGAAAGGATTAGTCAAACTCTAGAAAAAGGGGATTAGTGGAATTGCTCAGGAAATGTCTGGAGAGTTAGGGAGAGTATATGATGTATTTGGGAAAGTTTGGGGTGCAGTTGCTGTCACTGGAATCTCTTTCGAGTTGGGGGAGGTTGATTTCATTTATAATTCTAATGTTTATGGCATAAAAGGAGAGAGTTTAACACTTGTGGCTGAAATCAGAGTGGACTAGCTGTGGAGGTCTGGAGACCTGTATTAAAAAAATGGGCTGGTCTTGAGGGCTGCAGCGGGAGATGGAAGAGTGGAGATGGACGTAATCATACAGAAAGCCCAGCTCGGTGCTGAAGGAAGCACACAAGGCTTTACTTCTGTGAAATGAGGCCTATCTTTTGGAAAGGATAGAGGAGATGAAAGTGAAGTTATCTGTTCTGGGGTACACTAAGGGAGCCTGGTGAAGGAATCTGTGAACCTGTGATGCATTAGACATCTGGAGTGAACATCGCTGATCTAGGGCCTGGTGATACCCTGCCTGCAGCACCAGGTAGTCAGTCCTGGCACACAAGCTCAGAAAAGGTCTCTGGAAATAGGAAAAACTGCAGAGAAGTGCAGTGAATGCAGTCTTTATTTGGCTTTGAGGGACGTGATAGCTGTTGATAAATGCAGGAAAGGGGAGGAGGGTTAACACTGGAGAGTGAGAAGAGCTATTTAAACTCAAGAACAGCATTGGCACAAGAACAAACAGGTATAAATGGGTCATGGATAAACTTAGGCTGGAAATTCTGAGAAGGTTTCCAGCCATCAGAAGAATGAGGCACTAAATTAGTCCTCTCAGCAAAGAGATGGAGGTAAAAGCAAGTTGTAAGATACAGCTTCACTCCTGGGTGAGAGGGATCTTACAATATGGTGGCTTGTGATTGCAGTGGATGGGGCTCAGTGATGCAGTACCCCTTCCCAGGCCACTGTTTCTCTGCTCCTTTCAGGAGATCTTTAGTTTCACAGTGATTCTGTGAAACTACCCCCTGCAAGACAGTGGCTGAAGGGAGCTCAGGGAAGAGACTTCCCAGAAGTCAGGAGCATAGTAAAAACAAATCTACCAAAGGCCACTTCTGTGAGCCCATGCATGAATATCCCTGGTGTGCACGTTCGTGGGTGTCAGCATCTTTATGGCCTCTGGATGAAAGACTCAGCTTGCTCTGAGCTGGGTACTCCAGCCAGGCAACACTGAGTTTGGCAGGCACAGCCGAGTGGCTGCTCTCTTGTTCCTGCCCTGCAGAAAAAAGTCAGGCTTTCTTGCAGCTGAAAGATTCATGACCTGTGACGGAAACTTTTATCTATATCCTGAAAATAGAGCTGGTCTGATCCTCAGCTCTCAGGAAAAGAGCAGCAGTAGGTGGAGCAGGCAGGCATTGGCACAGCAGTTCTTTCCCCTTTTTCCCTCCTCGCTCTCTATTGCTCAGTGACCTCCAGCTGCTTCTGGGAGCAGCAGTGAACCAAGCGGTGTCCCTTCAGAGGGCCGTGGCATCCACAAGCACAGCACGGGCTGCTGCAGACAGAGCTGCTGCTCTGCTGCAGTACTGCTCACAGGCCAGCGCTCTCGGGATTTGTAGTCAGCCTCCTGCAGAATTAGCAGCTTCTCTTACCCCTAGTCTAATTGCATCAAAACCTCCATGGCTGTAGTTAGCCCAGTTCTGGCCCACTGCTAGTTGATGCACCAAGACAACAGGGATGTGAGTGGTAAGTTGGGGCAGTTCCTGATATGTCAGAGATGGAAAAAAAGCTCAGCACACCGAGATGAGTTCAGGAGAATCTTTACTTCATTTATGCATCCATCTTGTTATTCATCCTTCATGTTCATCTTTCATGTCTTTCTTCTCTCTTCTTCCTTCCTCTGCTTCAATTCTGTGATTCTTCTTTTCTCCTGCAGCAAGACCCCTTTTTATTGTATGTCTTGTGATAAACCAGCTGCATAACCACCTGTCCCTGTTTTCATTAAGCAGGACTGTTTTTTCAGAAGCCAATTAAATTCTCAAAATATCTCTTTTGGCTCCTATCTATGACCTTTGGTTTTGCACATTCATCAAAACACGCACGCCTTGCCAAGAGCATGGGCTTTCCTATCTAAATCCCAGTTATTCAGCTAAGCTGAGAAGTTCCCACACTGATGCACCACACATCGTGAGGCTTGGTGCTTGCTCCTGTCTGCTGGAAAAGGCTATAGCTCTGTGCCACAGTGATGCATCTCAGCAGGTAGTGGGATTACAGCAGAATGGTAGGATGCTTATGGACCACAGTGAAAGACTGTCCTACTGACACAAAGCACATCTCTCCTTAGCTCATGTAAGAAAAGCTAGTTGAGGAGCAACATGGATGAGATATGGGCACATTTTCTTACAAGTGACTGAAGCAGCAAGGATGCCAGTCAAGAAATTGTTCTTATCTGATCAAGCATCTCCTCAACTCAATCTGCAACTGATTCTGCCTTCTGACCATGAAGGTACTTGCAAAGTCCATAATTTTACCATCATTACCAAGCTAGGAGGCAAAGGGCACTCTCTGTTCCTCCAAGTATCTGTACATTTTCTTTTAAAAAGTTCCAGCCATGAAGAGTGTACTGCACAGTATCCAGGTGGTATTGTCTGAAATAGAAATAGAAATTCATAAGTGGGTGTCCAGATTCTATATGTATTTGAGAAGTACATGGTACTTAAAGGAGAGAGCAATGAACATTTGCTTTTGGGAAGCTTCTTTGTGTCCCAAAAGATGGGAAAATATGCCTAGATTTGTATTCATTGAAGAGGACACAGTTTCCCAGAAGTAAAGAGCTCAGACCAATCCTCCCTTCCTGGTGCTGTGTGGTTCTACTAGAGCTTCTCCAAGAGAGGCATCTTTCCTGAATCGCTCCTGTAGTCCTTTGCAAGTGGCACTGATAGCTTCACTTTTTCTTTTTTTTTTTTTTTTCCAGAGGAATTGGAAAGACTGTGTCAAAAAAAAGAGCACAATTCTTGTCTTTGACAAAAATAGCAGATAGAACAAATAAAAAGACCCAGAGGACAGAAAATTAGTATTTAAAAGACAGAAAGACACAGGTCCATTTTTCAGTTTGACTGAGTTTTGGCTCACATTTTAGTGTACTCTCTGTATGAATTCCAGGAGCTCTTGGAGCTAGAGGTGCACTTCTGGGTCTGCTGTCATCATCCTGAGTGCAGACTCCTTGGGGCAACCCCAGGGTTATGGAAGGAAGAGACCTGCCCTCCTGAAACTACCTAAGATTTTCTTCCAATGTTGAATTTCTCTACAGAAAGGAAACACTCTTCAAAAGTTGCTAATTAAGGAAATTATTATGGATCTTACTCTGGTGATGAAGGATTCATTGCCATCTTTTGTCACTGAGCAATATGTGTGAATGTGGATGCTGATACTTTTCCCTGGCTTCTTCCCAAGGAGAATGCAGCTAAAAAGAGGGGCGGACACTTATAGTTACTCTGTGTTGCCGAATGTGCTGTTGACTTCTTGGGCAAGATTTTCATTTTCTTGTGTTTCAGTTTGCTCATTTGTAAAACAAATACTATTTTTTTTTTGTTGTTGCTGAAGATATTTGCAAACCAGGTGGTCTCCATGGAGAGATCTGAGACCAGAATCACCTGACTCCATTGGAGTGGATAGACTGCTGCTACTCAAACCCAAGGTCACACTGACCTTGATTTCTGGACATGACTGAGTTGCTTTTTTTTTTTTCCCCTCTTAAAATAGATGCACTGAAAACAGTTCACTCATTTTTGCCATTTTGTCAGACTCCCTTTCACTCTGAGCACTTGCTTCAAGTCAAATGGTCAAACTGTAAAAGGTTTACATCCATCCGGTAGATGCCTCAGAGTGAGAGGAAGTCAGCAATGATGACACCATAGCAGACATAAGCTGCCCTAACTCAGCTATTACAGAAGACTTTTCCCCATCACCTCATCTGAGTACTAAATAGCTGAGAAGTAATTATGCCTAATTTCCCCATGTCTTCCCTCTTAGCACATGGTAGGCTGCTCTGTTTCTGAAACACTCACCTCATGTTCATGGCATTTGGCCTGCAGCAGTGAGGTTGAGGCCAGCCCCAGAACATCTAAACCATTTTTTTTCTAATAGATGGCTCACCATAAGCTGGAAATGCGTCACACACCAGCCAGTTATTTCCACATCATAAACTCCTAATGCTTCTTTAGACTGATGGGGTTTTGTATTTGCTAAGACCTGGAAATATGCCAACTATTCTTCCATGCATGACGCTTCTTTTATTTTAGCCACCGTTGAGTTAATCGCTGGGTATTTCTGGTGGTTGAAAGCCCTTCCATTTGCTCCTGGTATTAGCTCAAAGCACCGAGCCACTCCACAGCTAGGCACACCCTGTACAGCAGGGAGGTGGAACAGTTGTGCTGAGATGTGACCTCCCACCCTGGCTGTGGGGTTTGCTTTGCATTGTAGGCATTCCCAGGACTTAAGGGAATTCCTGAGGCTGGGAGCAGAGCTGTCCTCGTGTCCAGGTTCCCACTCGATATGCTCCTAAATGATATTTTTTAAGCTCTGAATGCCACCACTCCTATTTCCCCACTCTCTTCCTTTTTAACTTCTCCACCCGCCTTCTCCACTAAAATCTCAGTTGATGCAATTGACTGTCACCTTAGGAACTAAAAGACAATTCCACTTCATTAATCACTTTGCTAGCTGGTTTCTAATGGTCTTATCAACATGCTTTGCCATCTGAAAACTGTCCCGTCCTCAAAATGCTCTGCCTGCTCACCTCTCCCTTTAATTTGTTCCTTTTACAGCAAGACTCCGGGAACTGCAGAATTTCCTCTTTTCCCCACTGACTTCAAGTCTGATGTGCTTTCCAGATTCTCCAGCTGCTCAATGCTAGTTAAGATTGTGTCAACTTGTCAGTGATAAACCCTTCTTTATTTATTTATTTTTTCCCAGATCTTGTGTGTACAAAGCTTCAAGCACAAAAATCTGCTTCAGTCCTGAAGCTTGGCAGACAGCATCTCAGGCCAGGAGAAAATATATTTCCCAGGTTAAAAACAATGCTAATACCTTTGGCCATTTGTCAGTACTGAGAGTGTAAAAATAATAGTTTGTGTGGTGGAAGAGTTTATGAGTTTATTTAACTGAAATGAGTTTGATTTAGCACAAGGATTTTGCGAAGGATTCATCCTCAACAGAGCCTTATTGCAGTGCTTTAAATCCCTCCTCCTTCTTCTTTTAAGGTTAATGCAGTTGCGTTCCCACAAAGATGACAATGTATTCTGCAACTTTATACTTTCTACTCCAAATGCATCCAGGGACCTTGGAGTTAATTGTATCCACAAACCTTCTTGCATATGCACACCCATGCAAATTCACACGGGCGCATGCATGAGTGGATTGTTTTCTCTTTGCCCTTTCTGAAAGCTCTGACCTTGGACCAACTCTTCTGTAGCTACAGGAACGGCTCCTTCCAGAGCTCTGCAGAGCTGTTCTCCACAAACAAAAGCTTTACCTCCTCAATGTGCGGCACAAAGTACCCGTGAGCCACCGTTCATGAATCCTGGCTTGCCAGGCTGACAGCAGACCTCACCACATGCGGTGAATCCTTCAAATGTCAGCTCCCCTAGGGACTACATTTCAAAGGACAGCAATAATAGTAATGCTTTTCACTTCTGCCACACTTCTCATCACAGGATAGCAAAGCATTTGATCAGTGCTAAGTCCTGACTACAGGCTTGGAATAACTTTGCAAAAGAGGGGAGGGCTGGCGTCCTTGAGCCTAGAAGCAGAAGTATTCTTGACTCGAGAGCAGACCTCACCAGGCTGCCTGCTAGGACCGTGGCCTGCTCACACCCAGCCAGCTGCAGGGCTAGAGGTCTGGTATGACCAGCCACGCAGGCAGGATATCATGCCAGGAAGGAAGGAAGGAAGGGACAGGGTAGGTAGAGCAATGAAATCCTGCTTTTACTCAATGCAGACTCTGAATTCAATTGGTTCAGCCCAGAGTGTTTTCAAGTCACAGCAAACTGCCGTAAATCATAGTAAATATAAATGCCTCTGATCACCTCTGTGTTATCAGTGTACCTCCTTATATATAATCTTAGAGCCATCCCTACTTACATGAATGTGTAAAGGTGGACAAAACCTCACACTTCAAGATAGATGAAACCTCTAAACATTTCATGATGCCTAGAAAATAGTTTAGGCAATGCAGTGAGTTTACTATGAGTCATAATACACAACAATTAATAACAGGAGCACAGTTCCTGCCCAAATCTCTATAAGCACAAAACAAAAGCCTTCCTGGTATAAACACAGAATCACACTAGATTGCTTAATTCCACCCCAAAACACTTCAGATCCCCAGTCCCACTGGAGAGCTTTATAGTTATCAAAAATCCAATAGATGAAGCCAAAGAGGCATGGCAAAACCCAGACTGTCCAAATTAAAGCCTCTGAAATTCTCTGTAAATCCATCACAGAACATAAAAGTCATTAATTTATCTCCTGGCTTCACAACCTCCTGACAACTTAGTATCCAAATGCATTATCAGTGGCCATTCCTTTGCAGTTGGCAACAGGCAGAAGAAAATTGTGAGGGAAAGGGCTTGTGGTTACCACACAGACCCAGGCATCCCAGGAGCTGCACTTTGCCACAGGTTTGCTGTATCCTCGCAGTCAAGTCGCTTAACCTTTTAGTGCCCTATGTCGTTCTCCATCTTGGATAACAACTGCTGATTTACTTCACAGGGCTCTTGTGATGCTCCATTTGTCAGTGCCTGTGATGTATTATTTATTGTCAGAGACATAAACAGTTGCATCCTGAAGATGCTGAGAGCATCACCTGCATTTTGATTTCTCCCAAAACCTCTCTTCCACTTAGGGCAAACCCTTCCTTTCTCTTTCACTCGTGTAATAGTCTTTTATTCAATGATGATTAAGTTTAACAAGCCAATATGCATGTTTAGGGCCATGATGTCAACTCCCAATTACCGACCTTGCGTAACAGGGGAGCCTTGAGGGAAAGCCGCTGGATTTGTGATGCTGTGGTGGCAGAAAGCATCGCTAGTTTTGAGGACTCTTTACAAGATGCTTGCAATTACTGGTCCTGTCCACATCTTCAGCAAGGTGTTACTCATGCCCGAAGGACAGCCTTTAAGGTGATAATATGCCCTGCATAGATAGTTAGAGCGCAGCAAGATAAACATATGTGAAGAAAAAGCTGAACAGAGCCCAGATATAGCACATCTATCTCTCTTAATGCTACACAGGGTAAATGTATCTGAGAAAAGGCACATAAAAAGAAGTACATTTTCTATAAATCTCGGTGAAATTACTGGTTTGGTTTTAGTATTTTTCTTCTAGAGACTCTGGTCTATCAGGCTCCCTTGTTCTTGTTATAAAACCTGATGACAAACTAGGCAGTGGTTAGATTTAACATCCCGACTGACCTTATCTAACTGACCTTGCACCAAAACAGCACAGTGTGCTGCCAAATTTTCCCATTCTCTTCAGTATCTGAGGTCTCAGGAGCTCCATTTCTTAAATATTTTTGTATCTGCCGACCTTATTGCATTGCCCAGAAACAAAACTGCCAGCCAGTCAGTGAGGGCATTTAAGCACACTCACAGAAGGGGGAGCTCTGGGTGCAAAGCACTGGGCTTGCCTGGGTGATTGGGGTGTCATAAATAACCGAGAGGAACAAGGTCACTGTCGCTAAAATAAATTTGGCTTCAAATTCAACCATGAATGAGTATTTGACTGAAATCCTGCCATGCTTGGGAAGGCTGAAGATGGTTTGAATGATAATGAAGCGTTGCATTTCCAGGGGATGCATGGTTTCAGTTGAGGGAGAACTCTTCTCAACACCCAAAAAAACCAAGAGAAAGTTAGAGATGTATCTTGTGACTCTCCAGAAGAGTTTTATGTTATGTCACTTGCTATGCAAGCCAAAAATGGGTTTAACAGAAAACAGCACTGGCTTTTCAATCATTAATGGCACAATCAACTAAAATACATAATCTGTTGCAGTGAACACAGTGTTTGTAAACACATGCAATTAAAGTGGAATAAGATTCAATTATAATGGGTTATGTGTGCATAATAATGCAGATCATGCAATTCTTATTAGTTGGGCTGTACCCTGAGCTCGGTTCAGGAGGAAATGATATTGAAATGTGCTGTAATGAAGAGGAAATTTTAATGAGAAGACAAGGTTGAAAAAATATTACTCAAAGCAAGAGGAATGAAAGAGTCCAGAGGCAGAATACAAATGACAGTAATACAAAGTCATTTGGCTATATCTCTGGCTTTATGCAAAGATCAGAAATCCACACTTGACAGCTGCCGGGAAGCAGGTACGCAGAATTCACCCCCTTGGTTGCCACTGTTAGGAGAGCAGGTCCATGGTTTCCCTCCAGATAAGCTCTCTACAAGCTCTGCTTATTGTAGGAACTACATGTGGTGCCAGAGACAGAATTTCCCTCTCAGTGCTCTGGGTGTGTATATCTTCCCCTAGGCTGCTACTTTTTGGGTGGGCCCCCAACAGTAATCCCAAAGATGCTTATTTTATTTCCACTTTTTTTCCCCTGATAGTATAGGCTTATATCCAAGGTAGGTATTCTGCACCTGATAATTTCCCTTTGTTTATTCACTCACAGAAGTTGATTTACTTCACATGAGTCTCTTAAATTAACCATCATTAGGAGTTGTGGAAGACCAAACAGCCTTTTCTAATGCACAGAGAATTGCTAGTAAACACAGCCTTAAGTGATACTGCACACGTAAGAGCTGATCTCAGCTAAAACATGCAGACCTTATCTAATTCTGGAAACAGATAGCTCACAAACTACTTCACAAAACCCTGTTATAATTGGTACACGTGTCTAACAATGCAAACCATGCTATGCTGGTTAGTACGGGGCTCACACTTGACTTAATCAATATTTGAGAGGTGAAAGCAATACAGCGTATGAAGTAAAACAAAATAAATGAGAAAACCAAGGTGCTGTGTTGCATTAGCTGCAAAATCCTGAGGAGGCTGAAATGCTGAAATATAATTTGTATTGTCTTGGACAAGGCATTCAGGATATCTGCCCTGAGCTGGCTTCTGTTAGTACAGAGCAGTTTCACTTCAGAACATGAAGGGGCATTTCTATAGAGGGGTAGCAAGTGACTGGAAATGTGGGAGATCAAATTGGAAAATTTACACGGAAGAGGAAACCTCTGTGCCTCTCTGGTCCCATAATAGCACCAAGCATAAAAATTCTCAAACAGTCAAGGCAAACAGTGTCCAGAGACCAAATTCTGGATCCTTCATTCTGAACAAATGATCCCTGAAGGAAAACTGAAGTTATACAGAGGAAACTATACTGTCACCACAGCTCAGGGCTGACAATATTCTCATACATCTTCATACATTCGTTGTGCTAGGGAAGTGTGCCATTCCTACAGCAAGCAGTGAGAAGCCCGGTGATCTGGCTCTCCTGGCAATCATGTCCCTTTGCACATCTTCTGGCTTCTCTGTCACTCTAACATCAGGTGTTGCAACCTATGAGGCTTCACTTGTCAGGATTTTATTTTTCTGGATATTTGGTCCAAATTTCTATTTCTTGCTTCCAGCTCCTCATACTTTCTTTTACATACTACCATGATTCTTAATTCTTCCCTGTCTTTGGTGTTTATGCCGTTCAGCACTAGATTGTAATGTCTCTCCTTAGCCATTTTTCTCTGAGTGACAGTATATTACAAATTCAGTTCTTCCAGCACTGATTTAGCTCCTTTAATCTTTCTTTATAAATGAATCTCTCCATCCCCTTGATAATTTTTGTTGCTCTTGTCTGAACTCACTACAATTTTTCAATATCTCCTTGCTATTGAGTTTCCCAGAACTGAACACAGTGTTCCAGGTGCAGAAACAGCAGAGCAGCATCAAGGCGGTCTGGACCTGTGCTGCCCCGAACTGCTCTGCCCTCTTGCTGCCATATCTCACTCTAACGAGTCTAACTCGTGCCCAAAAGTTTGGAGGGAGAAGGTAGAATTTTCACTACTGTTCTGTTTCAACTATTTGGCAGGCAGGTTCTAAAATGCTAAATGTGGTTTATTTATTATTTTTAGCAAGTAATTTTGGGTGTGCAAATCTGTTGTGAAGGCTGCAGTTTGAACTTTAAGCAGCATCACCCATGTGGAAGTCAAACCCCTGCTCATCATGCCACTAAGTTAGAGAAGAACCAAGCTGAATGTGTAATTCAAAACCTCCCATCTAGGATGGATGCTGGGGTACCAGAGGGTTCTCACAAGTCTTCAGGCTGGCAAGACTCACATCTGCAGAAGCAGACACACAGAATTATGAATCAAGACCTCCTTTCCTCCTGCCTATGAAAACTGAGGGATCTGGTTTGTTCCAGTTAACAGGAAAACTGGTCAAATTCTCCCATTCTGTAGCCAACTCTGAATTCATTTACCAGCATCCTGACTCAGCTGCTTCGCTCTTTGGATCTGTCTGCAATTTTGTGGAGGATCTTGGTTCTGCCTAATTTCATCTTATCTGAATACCTTATTAAAATGTTGCTTCCTTCTCCCTTTCTAGATGAACAGTGAGAACATTAAATAAAACTTATTTAAGAATAGGCTTTGTAGTTCTTCTATGGTCTCCTCATCTTCAACTCCATGCTTTGCCACTCACTGTTAACCTCTCTTTATAGCCTTCCAGCCTGTTTTCAATCAAGAAGACAGTATTCATCTCCAAGCTGATTTAAATTAATTTTTCTAGAAAGATTTCATGAGGCACAGTATCAAACGCACTACTCAGATGCAAATATATTACAGCTCTAGCATTCCCTTCATCCGTTAATTTTCTGTTTCTATCAAAAAAGCAATCAACTTTGTCTGGTGAGATTTATTCTTGCTAGACCAACACTGTCTGAAGTTTTGTGCTGCCAAAGCCAGCTCACGCTGGCACGCCAAACACCCACGACCAGAACTGTCTCTAAGGTAGCTGAGTATATCATTGCCTCTAAAAATGGGTGTTTTGAGGCATTCTTATGTTAATCCTACATTGTGAGTGAGCTAATTGGCAATTCTGTCCTTATGGTATCAGTGCAAGGCCAGACAGGACTGTGAATTCTGTACAAAGCTGGTTGGGATCCCACATCCTGACTTGGGGTGTAATTTTCCCGAAGGGCTGCAGCCAGGGATTGTGGTCTCATCACATGCTGAAAGTAACTGCTCTTGTGTTGGTCACCCAAGTTACCCCCAAAATCTGTGTACTGGCATGTCTTGCTCAGCATCATCTGCAAAGCATCCTGCTCCCTGCTAGGCATCATTCCTGGGGCTCTCTGTGGTGGCACAATGCCTGGCCAGAATGGGAATGTCCTGTCTGGGGTCTTACAACTGATTTAGGAGCAATGAGCTTCTGGGCAGCAGTGACCTTCCCCACAAGGGACTGCAGCCACCCAGGGACCATTGTGGTCACCATTTGATGGACCAAGTTGCACTAGCTGCCTTCATATTCCTCACCTTCACTGCATCCCAAAGCAATGCTGATTATTTTGGAAAGGGTAAAAGGTAGGTTTTCAGAAAACAATGTTTTTGGACCATTTGTTTCTCCTTTAAAGTGTCTGTATTCACTTTTCTTTAGTCACATCTTAGTCTTCTGTTCACAAATTAGGAGGACTGATCATGTGCAGTATGGCATTTTCAGCACTGCCCCCAACAGCTGAGGCTCATCTGTATCAGCTGATTTATGTATAGGCTCATTGTCACTCAAGTATTTTCTCACATATTACTAAGAAAAGATAGTTTATTGGCTTTTCCTCATTTCTGAATTGTTCACATTTCTTCTGTCTCGTTAAAGATAGATTCTAGTCATCATTAGTTTCATACCCACCCTAGTTTACTAATTAGTGGACATACTTTCTCTCTAGGATTTTTTGCTTTTCCTCCCCCGATACACATATAATAAGTGTCTTTCATATTCCCTTTAAATCCTTTGGCAGGATTAATTCACTCTGATTTTTTTCTATCCTTATCCATTCCCTGCTGAGCTTTAAATGAATCTGTATTCTTGTGTGATTTCCTTCCCACCGTTTCCTATTTCAGCACCGATTTTTTAACCTCACATCTTCGAACAGTCCCTTGTGAAGCGACTCTAGTGGTGGGATAGAACAACCTTTTTATGCACACTTGTTAGTCATGCAGATTTGTGCCTACCTGATTGTCACAGAGATTGGAAGGGGCATATCTGGAAATGGCCCCTTTGTGAACTATGGGTGCAAGGTTTGGGTCAGGACAGGGACCACTGTTGGTGGGTCCTCCTAAGCTGAGCATCCTCCAAGCCTTGAGCCAGGCAAGATGAAGGTGGGTTCTCAGCCCAAAACACCAGCCATTAACCCCCCAAAGCAAAGAAGCAACCTCAGCAAGTCCAGCAGGGTCCTTAAGAAGATCCCTGGCCTAAACCCAACTATGCTTGGAAAAGCAGTAAACCTCTTTCTGTCAATGACTGGTTCCTTAAATAATTAGTTAATATTTGTATAGTACTTTGAAGATGTTAAGTGCTTTATAAGTGTAGACATTATTCTTGGCATTTAGGGGTCCTTTCAGTCTCTGCTGGTAGCACCTCGTTGTCACCATTAACAAGTTATGTGACACTGCTTAAGGGCAGATGCCTTCAGCAGAAAGGATTAGTTACTATCTTTCCCCACACTCTTTTTAAAAATAAAATCATATTTGTCACTGCTGCCTTAGGGCAGCAAAAAGCCACTTCTCAGCCCTTGGTCCAGCTGAAAGTCTTTTGTCCTGGGTGTGGGGAATATAGCTAAGTTAGCCTGGCTTTTTCTAAGGCTGCTCCTAACAAGTTTCAGATGCAAAAACTTCCTTCTTTCTCTCTGCTGTGGCTTGGTGGGGTAAGGGAAAAGGCAAATTTTCCTCTTCCAGGCCAGGTAAACCATTGTTTGTTTGGTTGGTTGGTTGGTTGTTTTTTTCTGTCAAAACTAAAGTGATATTTTTGAAAATGAAGTATTTTTTTCTTTCCAAGAGTCATTAAGATTTCAGCAGGGTCAAGTTCTTAATACCGGGCTGCTGGTGTATTAAGTAGCCTCTTGATATGATCTATCTAAAGCAAATGGAAGTAGTATCTGTGCTGGTATTGTTTATATTGGTCTTACTAACTTACTTAAAGCTCCTGTGTAATTTATTATTCTGTGAGCCTAATATAAGGCAGCAGGTACTTACAGTTCCCCTGCAGAGTCTATTTTCAATATTAATTATCTTGCTGTGCGTTAAGTAGTTTTTGTTTTTGTGTTAAAAGGTTTATGAAGATTAGATGATTAAAATGATAAAAACTAATTTTCTCAACATAGCTGCTCTGCAGCAGTCAACTGGAAAAAGAAAAATATGGGGACTTTGTTGTCTTGGGAAAATGGCACTATAACTGAATTATCATATGGGGGGAAGGGAACAGAGGGAAAAGCTGCTATATCACAAGTGGGTTTTGCTGTCCTGCCATGTGCTTCTGCTTGGGTTGATGTGTCTGCTGCTCGGTTTTCCTCACACAGCAGAATTTTTTAATGAGAAATGAATTTCAGTATATTGCAGGAATGGCTATTCACTTGCAAACACACCATGTCTGCTACAAAGCTAAGCTCAATGTGACGGCAGAGTATGTTTTGACTGCTCTTTGGGAAGAGAGCGGCTGATGAGGCATCCCTCTGGCTTCATGGCATTAAGCTGGGCTGCAGTACAAGTGCCTCTTTTGGGGCAGCTCTTACTAGAGGATGATCTTGTGGTTAAAGAAATCTCTCTTACAAACATTGCTACTGTGCCTTGGTTCCTTAGCTGCAAAATGATGAGGAAATACTGAAGGAGAAGGATAAGTCACAGCCCTACCTTCGGTGAGACATTGTTATTAGTCTGCTAATGCTGACAGATATCTCGTTTTGCTCCTTCACGCTTTATCCCCAGTAACATCCAGAGGGACCCTGCAGTGCTCTTATAGCTTATTACAATATATTGCTAAATTTGGGGCCGTGGGCGTCTCAGCAGATTTGTTGGTTTTAATTCTGGCCTAAGAGCAAACTCTGAAGTGAGGGTCAGTCAGTTAAGAAAGATATCCCTAACCCTTCCTCTTTGAAACCAGTGGTGTTGAAGTGTGCTCTGGGCAGTGCAGCAGTAGTGATGGGTGCAGAGACCGCAGCCCTGCCCTTGAAGAGCCCCTGCTGTCCTACCACCAGAGTCACATCTAACTGCCTGCCTGCTCTCACCCCCACTACTTCCATCACAGGATGTATATGTAGGGTGAGAGGGATCCTGGGCAAGTGAGCAGCGATGTCGTCCCCATAGGCAGCACTTCAGATCATCGTCTGTGACTGCACACAGTGTCTTCCTCCCTCTCCCCTTATAAATATGAGGACTTATAAGCAGCATAAAACGTTTATTATTACAAAGTTTCCTGCCTGTCAGAGGAATCTGCGCAGTATTTGCTGATACTAAAGCCATGGGATTTAAAGTTGCTCTTATCATTAGCAGTAGTCACCCCATTGTATGTGTGGGGCTGAAACCAAAAGAGCAGAAGGTGTTTTCTGAGGTATAGTGTAAGCCAAGAAGCTGAGGACAAGCAGTAGAACTGCTCTGATTATTTTTCATGTTGGTTATATCCAGTTTTTGGTGGTTTTTTGTGTTTTGGGACACTTCCCTTCAATGACTAGTGCTCTAAATGTCATTTTTCATATGAGGCTGTTGATGTTAATGTCACGAGTTATTTGTTGATATGCAGTCTTTTCAATATCCTAGAACCTATTATGGGAATTAGAGGTGGCAATGTTTATCCATTATACACCTTCATTATCTCATCTAGCCCCATCACTTCAGATACACACAGTGGTATGATCACTGTTGTCTTGTTTCATTATAATTCTCATTTGTTTAGTACTTTATTTCTAAGAAATAATTTATTAGAAAGCATACTGAAGTATAATCAGCCCCTATATTATGTATGTTTGGATCCCAGGCATTTGACAGAAAGTGTCTGTGACTCAGAGGTGACATGGTGTCTGGTTTGGGGCAACTTTAGTAGACTGGGCTAAGGAGTGACCTGACACTCAGCACGCTTAGTGCTGGGTCCTGAACAGCCTCCCAGAGCCTCAAATGTCTCCAGAGGATACCTCAGTCTCCTGCATGACCACAGTTCCTCACACTGCTAACTGTAATCACCCTCTTCAGAAAATGAGGGGATTGTCCCACTTACCCATCAGTGATTATTACTGTATTTGATCTTTTCTTTCACTTCCCCTGTACTGACCACGTGTGTTGAGTGAGGCTGTGCTGCATGTTGTAGGGGCATGTGGGGGAGGCACACAATGAGCCGAAAAGCAGAATGCAGCTGCCTCTAAGATGGACACAGACATCACCCTGCCCTGGTGGCAACTGTTACTTTTATGTTGAGAAGGATTTTAGGGATCAACAAAACAGAAAGTAAAGCTGACATGAGAATGCAAGAGAGGAAAGGGGACAGAAAGACAGCTGTGACACATCTTACATGAGGGACTCAGTTAAGGGAGAATCCTGCCTACCCTGGGCAGACAAAGTGCACACAGAGCCCAGGACAACTCGCTGCATATCCTGCCTGAGAAAAGCATTGTAGAATCTGATCTGGATCCATTTTTAGCTGTGCCTATTCTAACCAGAAGTGTTTTCCAGCCATGGAGAAGCCACTCTTGGCTACGAGCAGGTTCTGCTTTGCTGGGCTCTGGCAATGTCCATTCTCAGCCAACAGTGTAAGGCGGTGGGATGTCACCAACACTTGGAGGAGAAGCTGTGGCTTCTGAACAGGACCTTACCTCTGGTAGCATGATGTGGCTCATGGCAGTCTTTGGCCACAAGTCACAGAGAGTTACAGGAGGTCTTGCTAGAGCATCTGCTGCAACAAAAGCAGATATTTATGTCTATTTTAGGGGAGCTTGCAGTCGGTCTGAGCAATGCCTAATGTAGCACTTCATCCATGTAAAAGGCTGGAAGGAAAAACCCTCTATTTCTCAGTTTTCAAGGTGTCGTTAATAAATCAACCCGTAGAGAAAATACCAGAAACTGTTTTGGAACAAATGATATGATTTAAAAAGTATATTTCATCCAGCAAGTAATTATCACACCCGCTGATGTTTCTTAAGCTTTAAGTCAGTGAAAAATAAAATCTGTGTTTCTGGCTTGATTCCCACAGATACCAATCCTCAATCTTTAGCCAAAATTTGCTGAGGCATTGTCTGACAGAGAAAATGGACTCTGAGCTCTAACACAAAACCTAATTACAGGAGGTACTGCAAGACAGGGCAAGAGATGAAGCCTGTAGTGCTGAAGAAGACAGCTTTGTGTCTGTCATCTTCTAGTACACAATCTTTTCCAGAAAAAAAGATACCAGGTATCATTAACACTGCGTTTAATGCAGAATGTGCACACAGACACATGCATACTCCGGTACTGATAAGCATAAGCTTATCCCCTCCTCACTCAAATGCCTGCAGCATTATACCACAAAAATCAGAAAACAATGTTCCAATTATGAATGTAGGAAAGCTGCAGTGCTTCCACACAGGGGGAACTGTGAGGATTTGGCTAATAGGTAGGAAGTCAAAACTGACTCTGTACAAAATCACCTTTGACAGCCTGTGCATCCTGCCTGGTGTCTGGGCAGTGATGGCAGCTGGGTCAGTCACTGCCACAATACCTGTCTAGAGACAGCAGGATATTGGGGGGGGCTCATGTCTCTGCAGGTATTAAACCTCTGGTGTGAGGACTGGGATTCCCCAGCTGCCTCTCCCTGCTTAGCACTGGCAGTAGCTGCTCTGCGCTGGCAGTTCTGCCCAGAGGCTGCATACTCACACAAATGAGAAGTTTGCCATGGGCTGTATGAACAGCAAAGGAATGAAAGGGGCTGGCAAAAGCAGGTTAACAGCATGGCTCTGAAACAGGCTGGAGGAAACGTGCTGCAAAATGCACTGTTGTGTGGGAACCCCTCAAAACTGAAGGCTCGTCCCACTATAGCAGTGTGTGCAGGTAGTAGGAACAGTCAGTGGCTGTGTTCAGCAAAGCTGTCCAAGCATGGACCATGGGCTGCACAGAGAGAGAACACAGGAACCTGTTCTCAGGGTCTGGCTTTTGTCACAACTGCAGAAGTGTTGTGGAGCAAACATGTTAGAAATTAGAAACGGGGCATCTTGGTTCTCTAGCAGGCACAGGGAAGTGGTCTACAGCTTTGCCAGGAAGGTGGACAGGCTGTACCTCTGCTTCCTGCTGGTTCTTGAGCCCTGTTTCTTGCTTGGGAAGCAGTTTGACATTGCAGAATGCAGAGTAGGACCCGTTCCTCTGTGAGTGTGTCTCCCTGTGGTGCTGTTGTCTCTATCTGCCCAGGACCTCCTATCTACAGTTCAATATTCCTGCTGCTCTTCCCATTGAACTGGCTGAAGGCTGCTGCAGCTGAGAAGTGTCTGTGTGGCTCCTACCAGGGTCTATTTTCTATATGTGCAACAAAACATCCTCTATCCTAGCTGAAACCAGGACACAAGGCTAACAAGACTTCTTCCCTGAGGTATATGTCTCCTAGAATCATCTGGGTTCTGCTGTGTTGCAGAAGAGAACCTTCCTTTTGCTCCCATCACTGCTCCCTACCATCACGTCCCACCACCCATCTAATTCTCAGTGCATGTCTGAGACCACCTTGTTCTATAAGCAGCATCAAATGATCTCACACGTCAGTATGCAATAGCCACCAGAGATCATGTGTATTAAATGCATTTACAGAGAGCAGGTTTCTTGGATGGAAAAATGAAAGAGCTGTTCTCCAAGGTGTGTCATGCCTGATCATGCACCATCCCTTCACTAAGCTGGGATCAAAATTTCAAAGGGAATAGTCTCCCTGACCACTTCCAGACAGGCCCCATGAACCAGCTGAACTTGCAGGTTATATGATCTTCTTGCTTCTTTTTCTGCTGTACATATAGTAATAAAGTCCTTGTATATGTGCAGAGCTGAAGTATATGTATGCTGTTAGGGATGCAACACAAACTTTGTTCTCATCACCCAAGGACAGGCAGATCCATTATTCGCTCTCAGCACTTGCAGCATGTTTGGAGGATGGTCTTAAGTGTTGGTCTGGCCATGGAGAATTCATGCCATATCCAGTACAGCCTGGGATACACACAAAATGACACTGGACATACAGCATCTCTCTGCTGGTTGTGACAGAGAATGATCTTTTGTGGCTGTCCCAGCTGGCATGAGATCAGCTGGGTGATGGACACCCTACATTTGCACTCCCTGGAAGGTCAGGGAAGGAGGAAACAATGCCCTTCCCAAATACAAATTGGCAGTGAAGGTGACAGCTGAGGTTGCCCTCAGGGAACAAGGGAGTATTTGTCACTGATTTAGGGAATGGCAGGATGAGACCCCAGGATTTGCTAAACATCTTGGTGAAGTTCCCAAGGAGAAAGTGCTAATATGGTTTCTGGTACCTGTTCTAATTTTCCATTGTTAGTTAGTGCATTTTGGTGGTTGTGACATGCAGCGTGAAAATGATCGATGTGTAATTAGGTAAAACGTTCATTTGTTAATTGCCCAAAGCTCTAAGCCTCACCTCCAAGCATCAGCCCCGTGTGCATTACTGTTCTTTGCGACAAATCACTTGTGCTCTTGTTCTTGCCCTAACGGGGTTAACTCCTGTCCTAACGATGCCATCCCCTCAGTTTCACCTCCTCTTTCTTCTGGGGGTGAAGAGCTGCACTTGGCACTGGTGTGGTCAGGCTGTGGTGTGGAACCTGTCCCCTCTGGTGCCGTCCCTGCAGGGCGGTGGGCTCTGGGCGGAGGGAGAGCCCTTGCCGCGGGGTTAGTTCCCACGGGAACGAACAAGGTGCTTTTAAAAGATACAAAATACTTTTTGGTGAGCCAGACCTGCTGCAGTTTCCTCCTGCAGCGTGAGGACGGTACCGCCGTGCCTCCTGCCGAACGGGAAATCCTTTGCTGGTAGCACAGCAGCACCTAGAGGCTCCGGGTCGGAGGAGGCAGCGGGACAGCCCTGCCCGGGGCTGCCGGTGAGCGCTCCGGGGCTCCGGCTCACGGACAGAGTGACGTTTTCCTCCGGTGTCAGAGGGTCTGGGGGTGAAACCAGGACGGCCCCGACCTGCCTGCATCCTCGGGATTGTGCGTCCCCTCCGTACGCGGACCCGCCGGCTCCGTGAGACCCCTCCTCCCCCCGGCTTACTACAGCCGATTTCGGGGTGGTCCTTCTGGTCATTCGCCTTCCCAGAGGTGGGAGGAGGGGAAAGGTCAGCAGAGATACTCCTCCTTGTCTCGTTAAAGCAGAGGTGCCTGTGGGCAATACCTGCTCCTCCCACCCGTACCCTCATCCCTGCCTGCTTCTCCAGGAGCCTCTGCTGCCCCCATTGCTCTAAGGCATCCCTGGGATCTTGGGGCAGGGGGCGTGTTACCCTAGAAAAAGCCTGTGAACAGGTCTGCCCCATGGAAGGGATCTCTGCGTGGAAGACATCACTGCCTTAACAATGAATAATGCCTCTCACTATAGGGCAGTGCTTTTCCCTGTGTCTGCAGATCTCCATAGAATACAGGTACTCCTGTGGGGGTTGGGCATGCCATCTGATCCACACTTGGTCCAGGAAGGGCAAATCTGCCATGGGTAGCTAGAAGCAGCTCCCCTCCTGCTTGCTGGAACTCAGATGGCTGCTTCTTCCAGCTGCTTTTCCAGACACCTTTTTCTGGAAGACTAAATAGTTCTTTATGCCTGATATTTTCATCTCCCTACTTCTGTGTCCAAGTTAAGTCACACTTCTGTCTGACTTTTGCAATTACATAAGCTGCTAAGAAACAAATGTGTCTTCTCCAGGCTTTTGCCATAGCTGTAGATCTGCACTGGCTGTGCTATTTAAGCATTCGTGAGGAAATACAGATGCTAGAAATAGTGTAGCATTTTAGTGTAATGCTATATATGGAGGTATAACACTTCCTCCAATTAGTCTTAATTTGCTTATTAATATAGCCATGAAGCTCAGCATGCTTCTGGTGTGTCTGCCTTGGAGAGACAACTGGGTTTTGGAGGGGAAGCTCTGAACAGGGGGTGGAATTGTGGGAGGATAGGGAGAGCTGAGGAGTGTCAGGTCAGTCCAACCCTCACAAGGGGCACATGGCTGAGGTTTAAGATTGTAATTAGTTTCTAACAAAGGAAAGAGGTCTCAAACACCTGAATAAGGGGATGAAATGGCTGCTTGCCACTCTCTCTCCTGATAGAGTAGTGCTACTTCTCTGCTGGGGAAAATAAGAGCAGGATGAGAATGGAAGAGAGAAAGTTGGCCCTCTTTCTGGGACAGCTGATAAATACATGGAGACCTTGCCCCTACCTGTCCCTGTTTGGGCCAGTAGTGGGTTCATGTTCTGATGCTGTGGACTGAGTGATCACTGCTTGGCTGCTGTGGTGAGAACTATGGCAACACTGAGCTGAGCTGTACCTTGGCTGAGCCATGGCAAAGGGCTGTATGAGACAGGTGTTCAGTGTATCTGTAAACCCATGCAGGTTAGAGCAGACCGGATTTTTGTGTGTGGATGTACTTTTCCAACCCTTTCTATTGATCTTACTTTAAGCCAAGCCTAATCCTAGCATAGACAGAACACAAAGGACAGAAACATCCACAAGGTAGGGTTATCTGACTGGTTTTCCTTTCCACCCAAAGTTTTTTCCTCTGTGTCTGGTGGCAAGTGTCACCATGGATGTTACACTGCTGTCTAGGACGTGCGGTTTATGTTCATATTCCCTTTCCTCATGACTGCTGACAAATGTGTAAGTATTGGATGATGGTTCTGGAATCAAATGGACAAACAGATAATAGAGACACAACCAGATAGGAAGAATCAAAGCAGTTTTCACAAGTGAGACCAGTCCCTCACCACTGCCCTGCTGCAGAGACACCTGGTGCTTTATGCTTCCTTATAACCAGATGCTTTCCTTCACCCTGCATTTCTTCCCTTTGTCTTCCATCACCTTCAAGTGACACAAGCTGTGGTTACACTTTGTACAAAAGCTTTTATGCAACACATTTACCAGAGAAAGTATTTTCACTGTGACCTGCCACCATCAAGCAAGCAAACTAATTCATCACTGTTTTCCCTGCACCTGGCAAGCTGAAAAGTAGTGCCTTTAGATGCCAGGGCTCGTAATGGTGATTGTATTTTCACTTGCTGGTTTACAATATGATGGTCACTCACTCTAAGCAGGGAACATTTCTCACTCCTGCAGCCATTGCTGAATTATTAGACCTGGGGCAGTCTGAGTGGGGGGGGGTCGCTTCCAAGCGTCGAGGTGTGATGACTGAAGGAGAAGGTGCAGTCTGCCTCGCTGGCATGTGACAAGCAGCAACACCGTGCAGAACTGCCAACTCCTCAGTCCTCACCAAACCTGGTACTCTAGTGGGAAGTGTCAAGTGGAGCTGAGCAGGGTAGCAGGACTAGCATAGTAATTAAAGCACATCAGCAAATTTGTCACTGATACAGACTCTGTGGAGGTAGAACACTTCAGAAAGAGCAGGAGACCTCTCAGGTAGACCTGAGATGGTTGCTTGCTCTCCTACTTGAGCAACACCCTTTCTTGCTCTTGAGAGCAGCATTGTGCAGGGAAAGATTTATCTGTGTTCCCAACTTTTGACAGATAAAGCTCTTAGAATGAGGCTTTGAGTCCCACTCCCCGAGTACCTCCGCTGTCTAGAAGAGCTGAGCTCAGTGACTGGTTGTCTCTTTCTGGGAGAAGAGAGATAGTTCAATCCCATCTACCTGTCTAACTAGCTCCCCAAAGGCACACTGTGCAGTAACCAAAGTTTTCCTTAGCACTGTACTTACAGTGCCAGCACCTAGCTGGTATCCTTAAGTGAGCATCTCTGCTACTGCAGCTATTCTTAAACTATCAGGGGAAAAAAAAACCAACTTTCTGTAAGTTAAGTCTAAAATACTGATCCGGAGAAGGATGGAGGGGGCTGCAGGAAGATACTCTCAGCCGAGGAAGCCACGTAATAGCAAAAAAAATCATGTTCTGCACAGGCCCAGGCACTGGTCTATAGCGAGGCCAGCCTGGGAGTAATTTTACTGATGCTAATAAATCAATATGAGTGTGTATCAGATCAAGACCTATGCAAATTAATGTGGGGAAGTAGCCAGCTGGTGTGCACCAGTGTAACTCCACAGAACCTGATCTGCACCAGTTGGTCAGCTACTGACCGTAAGGCCAGAGCGTATGTGTGCCACATGGTGCGAGCTGCTGCAAAGCAGTGGCCCAGCAGAGAGCTCCACTTGCCAGATGCTTTATGGAGTCCATTAGTTGCTTAAAGAGCAGATGAGCTGTCTGAGCGTTTCCCCAGAAACACCAAGAGGAGCAGAGCATTTGGAGTGGCTTCACAAGCAGCAAGGCAGGGCAGCCATGGAGGAGCATCTGCCAGGCAGGGCAGTGGGAGGCAGCAGAGCAGACTCTGCCTGCACACACCACTTGACATTGATTATACCTGTTGGACTTGTGCATGCTCCTTCGAAACGTCTGTGGGAGATCAGGCACTGCTTTAACTCTTTGAAGTGTGGTAGTGATGCTTGTCTGGAAACTACACTAACAGGGAAGTCCACAAAGCGTGTCAGTTTGTTTTCCAGGCTGTAGGCAATCTTACTCATTTCGTTGGGTATGTATCAGGTCTGATGGTGCTCCCCTTGTTTTCAGTGAAAGAGGAACAAGTATTAGCTGTCTTGTTCAATATCAGGAATGACCACTGAAGCCGGTGAAGTCCGTATTGGCTGTGAGAGCCATTTCTCTCCTTGCATTAATTCAGGTGTGTATAACTTTGTTAAATACCATAAAGAAGATGCTGAATGACTCATGCAAAGCCTCTCCTAACTGCAGTTATTCCTTCATGTTCCTCATTCATAAATGCCATCCATACATGTAGCAATTCACTTAACAAGTGACAGTAACTGGCATCCTCACAAACAAGAAATGTTAAGCATCCAGAGAGTGAAAGGTTGTATTTGCCATTCTGAAGGTGGAGATTTGAAGCTCAGACCTTGCCTAGGGTCTCTCCTGCTACCTGTGTGAGCTCCAGGAAAGGAACTCCTGTACTCCATCCCAACCCTGTAACTATAGAGCTATTGTCTGGTCTCTTATTCCTGCAAGCTATTACTCTATAAACATGATAAATTGACTGGTAGAAGTGTTTAGCGTGGAATATTTCTGGAGCATAATCATTCCAGCCTCCCTTGGCAGCAGACACCTTACTCTTATGTCAAAGATGTTAAGACTGGGACACAGTGTTTTGTCCAAGCTTGTGGGACTGTTGGGATCACAGTTCTACTGCTCTGGACTGTGGCCCCAGGTCAGTCCTATGACTGTGTTGCCTGTCAGCATTAGCCACTGCCAGTGAATTAAGCAACAGCTTAGTGGAAGAGGAAAATGAAGCAGTACTGACAAGGGAGACAAGATACGCTTTTCAATGAGATTTGAAAATTGAGACAGAGAGTTGATTAGGTTCATATCACTGTGTGATCTAGTGATGCTAAACAACCAACCCTCCACAGCCACACTGGTGGGAATACCAGCCAGATGGAGTTGTTCCTCCTGAAATGCAGTAACTCATTAGTACTGCAGTGCTGCTTGAACGAGGTTATTTTGTCCTGGAAGGAAAGGAACAAACCTTACTCTGACCTCCAAAATCTTAGGCAAACCTGTGTACAATGATGTGGTATATAAAATTTCCTTCACTGTTTGCAAAGAGGGTGTCAGAGAAGCATGTGACACCATAGAAGAGTTCTCTATATGTTCATAGGTAATAACTGTACTACTATCAGTAAAATGAGCATATCTGTATGTGAGGACTCATCTATGTTGTGATGAGGAAAACTGAAGGAAAGAAATATTTGAGTGCACTGAGCTCCAGAGCATGATCGCTCCTGTCCCTGGCACATGCTGTACCTTGGCTGTGCTTCAGATGTGATGGACGGACAAGAGACCAGGAGGTCTGTGCTGCCTCTTCAGGTCCTGAGGCTGAGTGATGCTAGGGCAGAGCAATTGCACTCAGAATTTCCCCTTCCAGACAATCTAGGCAATGCCACATGACAACAGAGTGATCTTGACAGCAGGCTGAGAACTGCAGTGATCTGACAAATGCTACAGGCGTGGTGAGACGGAGACGAGGGTGTGCAAACTCACACACACACAACTTGCAAGACACAAGAGAGAGGGAGGTTTATGGATGTTGAAACCTTTTGTAATACTAGTTTTCCAAGAACTGGTCTATATTTGCTACGATGCTCCCTCCCCAATTGCATTATTAATGCTTTGTTACATGAAATCTAGTTCCATCTGCTTGGCGTACTGTATCAAACAAGGCACATCATAAATTGGTGTGTCAGTCCGGTGAACTGAAGAGGAAAAAAAAATAAATCCCTATTTCTGAAAACTGTCTTAAAAAATACTTTAAATCCTACAGACCCAAAAATACCAAACAGGCTTTCTCTGTAAGTCATTGCTTACAACTCTGTTACAAAAGGTGAAAGTGTGCTGCCGAGACAAGGTCTGGGTGAGGTGGCGAGGCTAATTTTTGTTCCCTGTCCTACTGTAGTCCCAAGGACAATGCAAGGCAGCAGTGGCAGCTGCTGCTCTGTGCTCACACGTATCTGCCTGCCAGTGATACCTGAAGTGCACCTGGATCCAGGAGCATCACCTCGTGGTGAATCCTCTGCAGTTGGGAAGTGCGGTCTTCAGCTCTGTTCCCCTTTACAGACTGCGCTGTCGCTCAGCAGTGGCCTGGGTGCTGATAAGCGAGCTGAATGGACATGGGTTGGTACCAGAGGTCTGCCTGCTCCTTTTCAAACCAACAAGGCATGTTTTGTTTATTAGGGACTATTTACAAACATCCCAGTTTTCAAGGTTTTGGAAAACCTTTCAACAAGCCTCTTTGTTCTCAGAAGGGTCTCTCCCAAGGCCTCTTCTGTTGTAATCCTATCTCCTCCATGATGACTAATATGTGGAGAGCAGAAGGGCTCCTTGGTCCACTCACTTGCTGCCAGAGATGCTCTGACTGAGCAGGGAAAAAGCTCTGGGAGCTGCAGAAATGGGTCTCAGGGAGCCTTAGGTTGCTGTAGAAGACGTTGCAGAATCACAGAGTGATAGGAGTTGGAAGGGACCTCTGGAGATCATCTAGTCCAACTCCCCAGATATACCCTGACTGCCTCCAATTCTGCATGCTACCAAAGGCTTTCTGGAAAATGAACAGTGTTTCTGGATGACTGGGCACAGTGGTGAATGTATAGGGCTCTTCTGCCTCAAGAAGGATCGGCAGAGAAGCGGGGGAGTCAAGGGAAGGATCAGCATTGATTAAGCTGACAGTTCTGCTAATGTCACTGTGGACACAGCCACTTTCTTTTTCTTTGCCAACAGCAACTTAAATAATAAGATGCAGAGAGAGAAGGAGGGAGTGTCAGTGCTGGGCTACTCACAGTGCTGTTGGCAGTATTTAGATGAGAAACTGGGGGTGTGATGGATGACCATGATGCAAAGATACATGGTGATCAGTGCTCTGGAAGTGCAGGCAGATTAAGTAGGACTGCCTGACTAGTCTGAAGGTGACTCTACCAAGAGCCAGTTCTAGATGGTAATCACTTCTTGTCCCCCACAAGTAACATTTGTACTGAACTCAGCTGTGGATGCAACAGTTCCTGCAAATCTGCAGTTGGCAGGTGCCACGTTTTCATTTTGGCTGAGATGTGCAGCTTGTGGGGCTGTAGGCTTCACAGGTGGAGAAGAGCTTGTTTGGTCCTGAGCAGAGCGTGACACGCAAGATTATGCTTCAAGGCTTTGGCAGAGCTGAGTGGTCCAGCTGTCCTGTCTCCATGCGCCCTGTCCTGCACCCAGTGCCCCCACAGATCAGCCAGGCTGGCTGAATGTCGATCCTGTCACACCCTGACATGAAGATAAACTCGGTTCTTAAACTCCTGTAGGAGTCTTTTCTCAAGTTTTGCCTTCCTTTTGGCCATCAAAGCTGCTCTGTAAGGCTCTGTCTAAGCAATTCCAGCTGCAGTGTAAGGCAGCATGTGACTGGCCAGCCTGGGAGGTAAGCAAGCATTACAAGCTGTTGTGAGATAGGTTAGTCTTCTTCATCATGGACACCAGTGAGGGTTCGAATGAACAGGGGTAATCCCCAGGTGAGGAATGGTGACCGTGCCCTGTACCTGTATCAGGCTGGATGATTGAAGCAAAAGCTTTTGCATCCCCTGTGTTCCTAACCCCCTCCTTTAGAGAAGGAGAAATATTGTCTGGACTGGATGATGTACTGTGTGTTTTGCCATCAGCACGTGGGTCTGTACACTAGGAGTTGATAAGTGTTTTAACTCTAGTTACAGACAATGTCCACCAAATCTTGTATTTCACACTGTAGCTTTAAATTCTTATGTACGAGTGCCAGGCATGTCTGTTTTCACGGACAGAGTCAGCACAAGTGAATGGTGTTTCTGTTTTATAAGCTTGAGGTGTATTGTACAGTTGGTTGTGATGAGCAGCACTGAGAAGAATCCGTCGGATAAATACCCAGATATCATTACTTGGATCTGTATCTCCCTGGTCATTTTCAAGTAGTTTTTTGCCATCTTTCAAAACACCATATCAAGCAATTTCCAAGGAGGCTTCTGCTTGGAAATTACTATAAAGCTTCACTTCTAATTTTGTAGGAGTTAAATTGAATGTTAATAACATCTCCAACACTAGACTTCACATATAGAACATTATGGATATCTATCTAGTGTTTCCAATTAACCGGGGGCACTGCCTCTGCTGCCTGTTTCATCCAAGGACAAAAGTAATTTGTTAGGATAGCAAATTGCCTCCCATTCTTGCAAATTAGCATTAGAGCATCACTATAGAAATAATCCGTGCTATCTGGATTATGGCAATGAAATTGCTATAAATGAAAGCTGTTTTCTGAACTAATATTTAGAGAAGATGAGAGAGAGATATATACATGAGGGGCATAACTAAATAGATGTCAGTATTTATTTTTTTGAAAGAGGTTCTTTTTCTCTTGGAAGGGTAATGTGCATCTATCTTGCAAGGAGTTTCCTTAGAGGGTTTCAATGAAGAGTGAAGCTTTAAGAACAAAGTGAAAATGGAAGAAGAAATATACTGCCATGGGAAGCTCAAAAATGAGGCACTTGGGGTTTCAGGGAGTCATCGTTAATCCACTCCTGCCCCGAGGGCACTCCAGTGAGACCATCAAAATGACACACGCACACACACACAGAGCTGTCTGGAAGTTTGCCAAGTCTCTAGGTTTGATGGACTTTGCTCTGGGTATGGCTAAACCTCCATCTGTTCAGAATGGTAGTTTGTTTTCCTTGACAAATGTACTTAGATGATTACCTGACCTAGCTGAATCCACAAGAGTAGATTATAAATAGTTTCAAATGTTTTTTCAACACTTTTTCCTTGCCAGAACCTGGAAACACAAGAAGGCATCAATACCTGAGAACCTGTCCTGCCTGAGCACTGCTTTACCATTAGATTAGGATCGATACTTGTACAAGAGGGCTGCTAATATCCTTAGATTTATGGCTTAACAAGACATGTAATGAGGTGTGCTTTATTCATACATGGAGAGCAAAACCCAGATATGTGTCTGTCTGGCTTGGTGACAAGACTGTGAAGATCACACGTGCCCCCAGCTCAGCATGAAGAAGTCAGTAGCTGGTTCCCTGGGGCAGTACAGCTCATGCAGTTACATGGCGCAAGCATATACTTCAAAAGGGTATAAGGAGGCAAAGGATGAGTCAGAAATAGACTCCAGGAGGCAAAATGAACTCCTCAAAGTGAGCAGGAGCTCACTTTATGTGTGAGTGATAGAGCTGAGGGTGTGGTGGAGGAGCATCAGCCAGGGGCTGGGGCTGGCAAGCCCCTGGCTGTTTCTGCACACACAGCAGAGCCAGCAGTGCCTGAAACAATTTGGTTCTGATCACCTCATCAGTTTGGGAAATCTCTAAATCAAGAGGTTTAGAGCACTGAAAAACAGCTTAACAATAACTGACAAGGTATTAGCATTGATTTTGAAAATTCTGTGCAAGTATGATAAAAGAGCAGGAATGTGATGGATGACAGGGAGCTACTTGTTTGGTTTTGTTCAGTGTTAAGTAAAAGATGAGAGAGAGAGAAAAAGGATCTTCTAATAGTACTGAGAATCTTAGCAGTGTAAGATACACTCTGACCACATAGGGAAATTCAGAACCTCCCTTTCCATCCCATGCAGCAGCACGCTGGTACAGGAGTGGTTACTGAGACAGTACCTGATGCTTGCAGACAAAATGTTTATCTGATTTTATAAAAACTGTGAGCTGGTAGTATGGCTCATGAGTGCAAACAGGGAAGAAGAGAGATATTTCCAAAGCTCCTGCCAATCTCCTTACACGGCCATGATCTGACTACTGCACATACCTGAGAGGGACCCGTGACTCAACACGTGAGTCTGAACTGAGTTGCATTCATAGGTTTCAATTCATTACAACTCCTACATTCTAAAAATAAAAGTATTTCAATAAATTTATTTTAAAAAGAGATAAGGGGTGATTTTAAAAAAATCAACAGTGAACAAGGCCCACTGAAATGGTGGAGGCAGCTGAATGTATTTCTTAGCAATGCATAAACAAAGATCCAGGTATTTTGTGACACAGATAAATCCTAAATTTCCCAGGTGTATGATTGAGACTGTAAATTTGGAGAAAGACTGCTTGGGGAAGGCTTTGGAACAGGAAAGGGTGCACTGGCTGCTGTCTGCATGCTCCTCGGACAGAGCAGGGAATGTAGGGCCTTAAGCGTGCATACAGGGAAAGCAACCAGGCTTGGACTAACTAAATCCCTGCTTTATGGCTTAATCTTTCTGCTGAGGGACAGCTTGCAAGAGAAGCCATCCCCTGCCCACTGAGGTCAGTGGGACCCGATGGTGTGGCTGATGTCACCCAGCACAGGCAATGGTGTTATGCCTCCAGTGCCACAAGGCCTTTGATCCCTTTCCCAGTGTGACCAGTAACACGCAGACAAGCACTGTGGAGGTCAAACTGCATTCACCTAGGCCATGTTTGAACACTGACAATCAGAATGTGAAGTTCTCAGGGTTCGGATGGAGCATAATGTCACAAACTGATTTAATTCTAGTTTTTAGATGCTCTGCCTCCAAACACACAGACGAAGCCCATTCCCTCACTTAGAAGTTAACACTGTGATAACAATCCCAGTACAGCGACATGCTACTTAAACGGTGTCACAGACTAATGCAGGCAACCAGGTACTTTCTCAAAAAGCTGTAAAATGGTTGGTGTTTGCATGCACAGCCTTCCTTTTGCCAAGAAAGATTTCTGCTTCTCAGATGTCTGACAACACAGACGAAGACCGGCTGTGCGTGTGGCCCGTTAGCTCTCCTGCAGAGCTGGATGTCTGCTCATAAAATGAGAGCTCCAGCTCCAACCTGGTCTCATCTAAGCCATCTTGCATCGCTTCTGTTATTTATTGACTAATACATGGCCAGCTGTCTGGATAGTGAAGGGAAGCATTAAATGAGAGGAAACATTGAAAATGGAGATGGGGAGGCCCCTTTAAGGTCATCTGGTCCATCTGCTGCCTGGCAGCAGGTTCAGCTTTACCTGCACAACTTCTCTCTGGTTTGTCCAACCATCAGTGATGGAGATTCCAGAATTACCCGCAGTTAGGTACAAAGAAAAAGATGTGTTTTATGGAAAAGAAAACTGTTCAGCTAATAGTTTCTCTCTCTGAGGTTATTCTAATGTATAACACATCCACTCCTGAAGTAACTGTGTGGTTTGCTAATGCTTCACAGAAAAGCATGCTGATCCTTTGGGGACAGAGATCTCAGCACTGAAAATGGGAGATACATGCTAATTTTTGCCTGTAAGATTGCTAATGGTAATGAATTTTGGCTAGTTGGGATTTTTTGGTCTAATGTACTTATGTGGTTGTCTTTAGGACCTTAATTGTAACAAATGTGATTAGTCCAAAATTCTCCAAAACATGCTGCACTGTGATGGATGCCAGTATTTGTTTCCAACCTCCACAGGCCAGACACCACAGGATCACAGAATAGTCAGGGTTGACAGGGACCTCTGGACATCACTTAGTCCACCCTCCCTGTGAAACCAGCAGGTTGCACAGGATCACATCCAGGAAGGTTCTGAGTATGTCCAGAGGAGACTCCCCTCCATCCAGAGGAGGCTGCTGCCTGCACCCTCACCGTGTTCAAACCAGCGAGCACAAGGGTAACAGAAATAGGTAAACACACCACCGGCACATTAGGGATTTATTTTTAATATCAAACATCCACATCTTAATCCCAGGCAAAATAGCTGAACTCCTAAATGCTCCCTTAGGGACTGCAAATGGGTGGAAAGGAGGAATGTTTGTAAATGGATGAGATAAAACAGCGGGAAGAGGATTTTGCAGAAGAGACAATTCAGAGCTCAGCCCAGGCTCTGCTGCGTGTCAGGGTCTCTGAATGCCCTCTCATTTACTGATGAAGTAAAGCAATCGACTCTTGGACTTTTTCATTTATGCAGTTTCTGAATTGTATAATTTATAATGTTTTAAACATTTCTTCCAAATCTGCACACCTCACACAAAGACGAGGGACAAACCAGCAATGGAAAGGAGCAATTGTAAACTAGTTAATAGCCCTGACTGTCAATTACATTCAGCCTGTGTGCATAAAGCTGTTGTAAAGTAGCTTTAAGGAATAGGAGAATCAACCCTCTTGAACTTAGGTTGTCTTACACAGTCTGAGGAGCTCACACAAAGTCGGTATTCCCTCCTTCAGAAAATATTAAAATAAAATCTGCTCTGCTTAACACTGGGAAAATCCACAAACCCATGATAGAGAGTAACAGTATCAATAAAACTTGTTTCCTTATATCAGGTACTTCAGGGTTTACTATCAATTTCTGACTCACCACCAGCTCTCTACATAAGTAGGACTTTTTCATAGCACCTTATTTTCATATTTTTCTAGACTGAAGCTTCCTAATCTGTGAGCTATACACGGATGTTGACCATACAGAACAATCTCTTGGCAGATCAAATCTCCCTACACCTATCTGAGCAGACACATGGATTACTTGCTTCCTAACCCAGGACTACTGGAGTGTGGTTTCTGGTGTCAATTTCGGCTTCCCTTAGCAAACATTAAAGTTAGAGAAGGATGCAGCTCAAAAGCTTTTGATTCAAAAAGGTTCTGAGGGGCTACCCTGAGATCTGCTTGTTTGTTGTTTGATCTTTGAAGGTTTTGGGGGTTGGGTTTTTTTGACCTTTTTTTTAACCTTATCCAAAGTACTTAAATATGCTGAAATTGGAGACAATGTCAAATTGTTGGCCTACTGCTTGTTATTTTCCTCTACTGAAGACTTACCCTCCTGTTTGGTAATTAGACTTGTTTTTGTAGATTTGGTTGAGTTCAGATTTTGTCAGGGTATGTGAAATCCCTCTCAGAATTAGGCCCCAAAGAGAGTTAAAGAAGCAGCCAAAGTCCTAGTCTCCCACTCAGAACTTTCACAGATACTTTTTAATGTCTGTACATGTACCCAGAAGAACAAAATATCTGTGGGAGGGTTACATTTGCAGCATTTCTCAATAAATCATCAGAAGCTTTGGATAGGCAAGAAACACTGGACATTTTTTCCACTTTTTAAGCATCACAGTATAAGTAGAAATTAATACATTACTGTTGATTTCAGTATAGCTTCATACAGTCCAGGAAATAAAGTGGTAGACAAAGCTTTTAGGTAAAAGCAAAAGTGCCATTAAGGAACAACAACTGAAACACTTTCTTTGTGTTCAGATAACACATAATTTGCTGTTCAAAGACACTTGCCTTTCAAAAGCTCTGAGCTCTGCTTTGATTCCTGTCAGAGGCAATGATATATAACATGACATTCATCAACTAACTTTTAACATAAAAGGATATGATGATTTTTCTCTAACTGATGGGATTGTAAAGCAAACTTTTTTTTTTAAATGAGCTTGAGAAACAATTTTAAATGGCTGTCAGATATCCAGCAGTAGTACTGGATAACTGGATGGAAGATTTTCAAAATCAGGTTTTGATGGTTCCCAATGTTTTTCTTTCGAAAGTATTTCACTTTCTGACATTTCAGATGCTACTTAGAGAGATATTTTTCCCCAGTTCTAAGATATCTCCTGTTCAAATTTGCCTGCTGACTTCACTATGCCATTCTGACAGCTTTCTTTGGGACTAGTCAGCTCTTCTGCTGTGTATTCCAGTTGAGAGGTTTCGAAGTGGTTTCGTTTTATTTTTGATCTTCCTGTGACTGTCAAGTATTATGCTGGTTTATTTATTTTTTTTTCTAGTTGGTTTTCAAGTGTTTCTTTTTATTTATTCTCCACTGATTCCTAGCACATTTCACAGGTGGGTATTGCTTTGTGTACTCTTCTTTGCATATTGTTCTCCTTAGCCTGTGCTTCTACAATGAGCATGTTTCTGCCTTTTTATTTTAGAAATGCAGCTAGAATAACTCAGGGTAAAATGCATGGAGCAGAGGGACTTGTGATAAACACAGCAGACATCTCACAGTCTGAGCTTTAGCTGAGAGGTAAGGAAAGAGGGGGTGGCTAGTCCTATTTCACTTGGAGCACCTCGATGTGGCTTTGATGTCTGCATCAGGTTATTTACAGGCATCTGAAACCTGCCCCTTCAGGTTTTACATCGGCCACGGGCAGCATTTCCAGCTGTGCAGAAAGCACATTTTCTACTGGAAAGCCAGTAGAAATACTCACTGGTATAACCAAGTTTAAAATCAGGCTGTGAAAATAAGTATACAGGTTAATAATGATCCTAATCTCTGTTTCTTTGCCTGTAGTAGTGGTTGAAGGTGATAAACATAACCCAGACGTGTCTTCAGGGCTTGTTCGTGACACAGGACTTTCTATCCCTTCCCTTGTTTCTGATCTGATAGCTTGGAAGTGTGACTGCTCCTGTTTCTGTCTCAGAACAGTGTAAGAAAAGCAAACAACTGCAGCAAGAAGTGTACTGGAGGCCTTGGTGGAAGAGGAAGAATGTACTTTGGAAAAGTGTATGTTCAAAGGAGCCTTAGCTGCTGCTTTGGGCAGAGTGACTCAGCTCTCTGGGCACAGATTTGCCAACATAAAAACAGTTTAACCTGGTGTTTCCATGAAACCATTGAACTGACAGTTACACTTTGAGGTCTTTTACTGCTGTGTAAAAGATTCCACCAACTTTAGTGAACTTTTTGCTATGGAAAAGGATGAATAAAGCCAGCACACTTGATTTATTATCTGTGCTATGCTGCTATGTGAGTAAGAGCAAGACACTTGCAAGCACTGTCTGAACACCTAGTCAGTGAAGGACCCTGCCCCAAGCATCTTTGGGTCTAGTTGGGAAAGAGGTCAGGCAGGAGGAGAATGGGAGAAGCCAAAGATAATTCCTACGTCCACACATCAGGGTTGGCCCTCTAATACCCTTGCAGAGCTGACAACTCTGCTGAGTTACAAATCCTCCATGCATCAAAATGCAACTCTGCTTTCTGGTACTTCACAACATGAGGAAGAATAGTGTCAGTCACTTGTGTCAGTCATTTGGATATCAAAACCATACCATAGGTGTGCACACAAAACTGATGCCACTCAAGGTTTGATATTAGCAGAATTCACTGAACAGTACAGAAAAAACCTCCATCTCAGTAAATTCCAATATACTTAAAAGATAATTTGCAAAAGAGAAAGAAGAGGTGTCAAGAACATTTACTCTTTTATTGCCTGCTCTTGATGCACATGTGGAGTCTTGTTTGGACATGCATGCCTTCTCTAAACCGAATTATCCTCCACCATTTTACAACACAATAAACGAGACCATTTTCATCCACCTGCCAGATATGACACCCTATGAGTAAAAGATCTGCATGTCATCAAATCCTGTGCTGAGTGGTTTTCCTTTAAAGACACCATTTTCAATTTATCTCAAAGTCCAGCTTAGCTCTGAGTATCTCTTTTATGCTGGTACCACCAAACTGAATCAACATTATAGGATTATGAAGAAGGATCACTTACCCTGTCGATTCTGGCTGCACACTGATACCTCCAACAGAGCAGGAGGTGTATTTTATTAGTTACAGAGATTCACTGAGCATCCCAAACCTGCCCTCTGAACCCTGCTTTTATAATAGGATTCAGTACAGCTAAGCAAATACAACCTCTGTAACATATATGAAATATAAGAAGATAATAGGAGCAGGATAAACCCTCTGATTAGGTATAGTGTGCCCAGTGAATCAGAAATAGAGAGATGCTTTGCAAGGTGGGGAGAAAGGAGGAGGGAAAATGTGTTTAAGGTCTGCCATGAAGGCCCAGGAAACCCTGCTTAAAGGATTTCAGTCCTCTGAACCCGTAATCCTTACCAAAGGCCTGAACACAATTACAACTTCAGAATAATTCCATGCTGGACTTTAGCTAAATTCTTAACATTATCATCAAACAGGGGGAAAAAAACCCAAACAAATCCAATGCACTAGTTGTTAGCAACCTCTAAACAACAAACTGACAGCAACTCCCCAGCCCCAGGAGCTTAATCCATTTGTTTCTACTTACCTCCATTTGTCTCTTGGATATTTAAAGCAAAGGCTCATTTTGTCCTGCAGGTTCTGTGCCGCTGCTTGGTATTATCTTGCCTGATTATAAAAAGGCTCTTGACCAAAAAGGAAGAGGAAAGCAGTATGAAACACAAACACCGAGGCCCGAGAGGAAAGCTACACCCTAAAGACCAGCACTAATAGCAACTGCGAGACAGGGGAAGGGAGAACACTCCCAGTTACTAACTTTTTCCATTGATACATCTGTTACAAAACAATTTTCCTGAAAACTTCTCTTCCTTCTTGCAAGCCATGCTTTGCTGTATGTGTAGATCTCAGACTACGTGACAAGTGCAGGGTTTGTGGGTTTGGGTTTTTTTTTGGACTGAGTAAGCAAATTAGTGAAATATAAACTAGAAGCTCAGCTGACTGCTTTAAAAGTACAGTGCTAGGCAGTACTTATCACGAGGTGTATTTGTCCATATTTCAGAAGTTTTTTAATTCAAAAGTTCTCAATAGAAGCAGAGGAACATTTGAAGTAACCACATATGGGACTTACTGGCCAGAAAGCCTTAGTGCAGCAGAGGTGAATGTTTAGATGATTAATAACTTAATTTTTTAAGAGCTTGATGGGCAGGCAGGGAAAATACGCCAAACTATCCTTGCTTCAGAGGGATTTTTAGTGCCAAAAAAGAGCTGCATTGAGAACTCATGATTTCACCTCTAAAGACTTTAAGGCTCGAGAGATGTGTGGAGGGGCAGAGTGGGATTTACTTCAGCAGCAGAAGCTGCTGGGCCCAGCTGTGTTTTCACACCCTCGCCTCGGTGAATTTAAGCTTCTCCAAGATCTGGGGATGTTTCTTGGTGTAGTCATGGGGTAGCTATGCATGTGTGCCCACAAAAGGCTGCATAGAAACTTTTGTCACTGACATTTAAGTTGTGGCTTGGAACAAATGACAAACAATGTGGTTTGAATTAAAAAGTTTTGACAGTTACATTTTGCCAAATGTTAGTCAGAAAGGAAAACTGATGGATGTGTCATGTTTAAAAGTTCCCAGGGTGTAGTAAACTCATTTGTTTTTAAAAAGTTAGGATCATATTTTCCCCTAGCTTCAGAAAAATCTGGAACTACTTCAGGGAGCCTGATAGAAATTAAGGTCGTTCCATTCACTGGGGTAAACGAAATCTGCCTTGAGCCCACAGCCAGAAAAGGCTGTATCCAGTAGCAGAGGTGTGAGAGAACTGCTGCAGGCAGCAAAGACTGAAAGTGGTCCTACTATTTTCCCTTCCCACCTTAACCCTCTCCATGATATCTTGCCTTTGCCATCTCCCCATGCTGAGGTGATATGCTGATGGGCTTTTTAAGAGTTATGTAAGGAGACACATAGACCATGTACAAAGGTGGTAAGCCAGCTCATGGGAGAAAGGTTTCTTCCAGTTCCCATCTGTGACAGTCAAAGAAGCCCGAAGGCATTTGGTTCCCTTTGGACCCAAGGGAGTTGGCGTGCCGGTATCCTTGGTGCTCCTTGAAAACTGCTGTCAGCACATCCTCCAAGTCTTGTTTTCTGAAGGAGTTTTCCCACGTGTGCTCCTCTCCACTAGCAGCAGACCAGAAAGCTTTCCCATCCAGACTGCCAAACAACGGTCATTCAGTAAGTGACGGCCTTGGGATGCAAGCCCAGGAAGTGTCCCCAGCCTTAACTTACCCCTTTCCTTTAAGGTGAGAACAGCTTATTGGGCAAGAGTAACATCTTCCCACTAGCAAAAGGCAGAGTTAGATGGGTGTCTCCCCATCAATGCAGCACGGACCCACACAAATCCTAGAGCAGAATCTGGACGATGTCTTATGACTTAGGTCTCAAAACAGTGTATAAAGGGTGAGAACTGGTTTCAGGAGGACAAGACAACTGAGTTACCTCACTGCAGTCCTTGTGTATAAAACCAGACCTTTACAAAGATCAGAGGAGCAACCCCTTGTTTTAAAGAGTCTTGATTATCCTGCAATGAGTGCTGCTTTTGGTCTGGCACACCATGCTGCTACATGACATTGTGCTCCCCCCTACCCCCTTTATCATCTTCTCTTTGAAAAAAAAAGCACCTGGTAGCGCTGCCTTTTTGTGGGTGGTTAAAAGCTTGACATGCTGACTCAAAAAAAACCCCAGAGCCAGGTTAATGGTTGAACATCATTTACATGCCCGTCAGTTACTTTTAATGAACCTGGTTGGTATAGGCACTTAGAGTAATGACCAGCTATGGATTTGTTTGGTTTTCTACTTTCTCTCTGTTCACAGAGCTGGTCACCTTAAGAAGGAAAATCAGTGGAGTAAATCCAGTACAATTATATTTAAGCTACTGGTTCAGAAAGAGCATTTATGTAGCTTGGTGCAGAATATTTTCTTCCTCATTATTAACATAGCGTTGCCAACAGCACAGGTAACTTTATCCTGGTTACCAAACGCTGTCACACATATAAGCAAGGATATAGTTTACAGTCAATCCAGAGGCTAGTTACTACCAGTGAAATTGTCCTGTTCTCCTCTCTTGGTATCATTCTGTGTATTAATTTTATTAAAACTTGAACATAATACATATTTAGCTATTGCAATAATTATAATTAAATGATTATATCTTATTCTGTACATACCCTCTTTTGCATTGCTGCTTGCCTGCACACATGGTGTGCTGGGTCAGGGAGTTAAATGGGCAGGACAGTAACTCCACAGATAGCGAGCAAATCGTCTTCTGCCCATGTACGGCCCTGAACCAGGTCTCTTGGAAAGCAGACAGCAACAGTGCTGGCACAAGGCAAGCAGTTGGAATGGGTGGTCAGGACATTATGTGTGAGGAGCCAGATTATCTCATGTGATTGTAAAATTGTCTAAATGTGTTGAATGATTCAGCCGGGAAAGTCTAGGGACAAACAAGTGCTCAAAATTGACAGTTTTGGATATTTAACTATTCTTGGGTATTAGTACCTAGTCCATGACAGGCAAAGACTGAAAACACCGAAATCAGCCTGAACTCAGTTTACTCCACACAATCTCAGGCAAACTGTCCAAATAAAAAGATGGGTCCTGCAGATAACTGTCAGGGCAAGTGATTTGCTCTCCTGCAAATGCACTGGCAGTGGAGGGAGTAAGACTTGACCGCTTAAGAGAGCGATGCAGTGATCGCAGGCAGATAGGCACACTGCCATTGACCCAAAAGAGAACTGTTTACTCCAATGCTGCATGAAGATGCCATTGTTGCAATTTAACACCGAGGACACCTAGAAGGGTTTCAGCTGGAGACTGACTCAATGGGGCAGTTGCAGGGTACCCATCACTGCTCTAGCTGGCTTTTCCACATTGTACCTGAACAGCAGGAACAGTGAGGGAAAGCTGGGCACAGGTGGGAGTGTGCTCAGAAGGATGAGGCCACTGGAAGTCCCTATTCTCCAGCCTGTACACGCTGCTGGAGTACTGGCAATATGTGTGTATTTTTATGGCTGTTGGCCTTAATGCAGGGCAGTTCAGTAGAGCTAAGGACAGCTCTAGGCCAGCAGCTCTCCAGTCAGGCTTTAATTCTTCAAGATAACGTCATTACTGATTTGCTGCGCTTGCCACACTGATATGTTTCGCTGATCAACTTATTCACCGAGTGTGGCCCTTCACACACCAGGGAGCTGTTACAGTGGGAAACAGATTTCTCTGTGAAGCTTTAAATAAGATTTGTTTTCTCTTTTTTGTTTTTTTTTGTTCATTTGGAAGAAGCTCTGTGCTGACATGTCAACATGCTTTTCTTCCATCTGTATGTGTTTATCCTTGAATTAGAGCATCTCAGAAGCTGGAGATGGGGAAAATCATTTTAGTTCATCTAATCTATCCAGAAGGTCAAATATGAGATGGGCCACTGTAATATATTTTCCAGACATAATGTGTCGCTTCAAATATTTTGAATATAGAAGAAAGTTTTAGCTCCATAGATATCTTTCCTTTTGAAGGAGGTTTGCAATGGCCTTTACCTCAGTGGTAACTATGATGCCATTGTGCCAACCCCAATCATCTGTGCAGAACTGGCACTTTCCCTTTCAAAATCAGCTTTTAATGAATGTTGACCTAGTGCAGATAAATACTTTTTTCTACTGTTGTTCATGCTTCCTACTGATAGACCCTCTAATTCCATCTTTTTCTTTGCCTTTTAACTGAAACACAGCTTTGCAGCTGAAAACATCTTAGGTTTGGCTGTTTAATGTGACTCTGATCCCCATCCTTGCCTCTCTGGAGCATCAATGGCTTGCAGACTGCAGTTTGATATATGTCTTTGTTCCTATGCCCTGCTTCTGCCAGGCTGAAAGCATGAGTTGCAGTACTTTCCCCTTTGAATGAGCATTGGAAGGTTTTTCCACAATGGTGGCATTTCATGGCCAAGTCTTGTATCACTGCTCCTTGGGGGAGTCAGGACTTCTAGTTCTTAGCCCACAGCAATTCACCCTTAACAGACAGACAAAAAAAAGGTCAGAGTTGAGGATTTGCACAGCTTTGGCTCTATGCAATTTGCTCAGAATCATCAGTCAATGAGTTTGTGACTGTCAGATTGCACCTAATAACTTGAAGAGAGAGTAGATAGCTCACACAATGTGAGTACTGTGGTTCAACATTAGAAACTTCACTGTTAGAAACTTGGGTTTCCTTCAGAGTTAAGGCTACAGGTGATACAACAGCTGAGGAGTCACTTTCCAATTTTAATTTCTGGATTTATGCCCTAAAAATTTGCCCATTAGTCTCTCAACTCTGAAAGCACTCTTTGGGTTTGGGACATGGACAGAGAATAGGTTAATATACACTGTTTTATATAGCATAAATAGATGTGAAGTGCAGTGGTGTCTAATGAACTCCATAGAGCAGTGGAGCTCACTGGTTGTACTCAGCTTTGTTTGGGAACAGAGATCAATGTATATTAAATTCGTTCTCACAGTAGCAGCAGGATCCCTGAGAAAGCAGAGAACTGGAAAAGGGCATCTTACACAAGACGTTAAAAAGTGATTTACAGAAGATTAAAGGATGACATAAAATACTAGTAGCCATGAAAAGCCTGGAGGCTACTCTATTATTTTGAAGCAGGGAAATTTACTCTTGGGAAGCAAGAGGGGGAAACGGAAACAGAGGAATCAATCTGTGCTTGGAGGGGGCTGGATTGTAAATTCATTGCAATCAACAGCAATTTTGCACAATACATCAGGCCCATATAGCTGTATTGTAGCTGTTGCACGGGAATTTTAATGATTCAGAAAACACAGGAAGGCATTTGTGCAGTTCCTTTTACAGAGGCAGAATGTGCTGTCCTTTGCTTTGCACACAGGGTTGGGAGCCACGGAACTCACCTGTCCCTTGGGACTGCCAGGTAGTCCCCCAGGACTACAGGCCTCGGGTCAGCAGGCAACAGTAAAGTTAATTAAATGCAATAATGAGGAGGGTGAACAGTGAGTCAGTGAAGGGAGGGGTTGATATTTTCCCTCCTGTTTAGTAAAATATTAAAGGCTCTTTATACTGTTTTCTTCTTTTTTTAATCCTTTTTTTTTCAACAGAGACACAGAACACTCTCCACTCCATGTTTTCATCAAGAAAATCCCCCGCACACTATAGTTTTGTGATGTTTGACAGTACTATTGATCTTCCTGCGACCATCTGAAACATTCACCTTGTGGGGCCCAAGGCGGCCATTTCACAGCCTCCTCGGGGCAGCTGTTTACAGCAGCACCGGGAGTCACAGGAGCAAGGTGTAACCTCGGATGAGCAAGCAGGGTTCCTCAGATGGTGACAGGAGGACGCGTTCCTCCTCTCAGCAGTCAGGGGTTCATTTATACTTGACCAAAGCTAGATTATGCAGGTGATTTGGGGCACCTCGCCATCGTGCGCTCGCCTCCCGTGTACCCTGTGCAGCTTCCCTGCAGCTCGGGCCCTTTGATGCCCCGCCAAACAGTGTTCCCCAAAATGGCTCTATAAACCCAGAAAAAACACGTTTTCTCAGTGAGCTTTGCTTCCTTCGAGAAGTTTGAAGTTCCCCAGGTGCTACACTCCCCCCTGCTCCGGCTCTCCAACCCGCGCAAGAAAGGGATTGCTCTAAGACTCGTTGCGGCTGGGCGAGCACAGGGCGGCGGTTTTCCCGCCAGCCGAGCGGCCGACGCGAGATGGCGCCGTCCCCATTGCAATGAGCGGCCGTCGCCGGCTTCCCCCAGTCCGGGTTTAGCCGAGCGCTGCGGAGAGGAGCTTCTCTGGTGACTTCTCGTCACCTCGGCCCTACTGACCTCCCTCGCCCCTGTCACCCTGAACACGGCCAGTTCAGCCGTGCTGGATGGTAGGACAGGCCCGGCCCTAGGGACGGCTGTCATGGGCACCTGGCCCCTTCAACAGCAATAAACGAACACGAACTGGCTTTGGTTCATGGTTGGTGATGGTTTACCAGGGGACAACCCCAACTCTGCAATGCCCTCCTGATGTTACTCAGGATGGTTCCTCAAAACCAGCTATCTGTGATGAAGGCTTTTCTGGACTTTCCAGATTATACTAAATACACCTTGAAAACAAACTAAAGCATTAATAGAGTGGCCAGCAATGTGGAAAGGATATGAAAAAAAAGAAAAAAAAAACCAAAAACAAACAAAAAACCCCCAAAACAAACAAACAAAACAAAACAAAAAAAACCAAACAAACAAAAAAGCTTTGAAAGAAATGAGGGACAAAAAATTATTTCCCACTTTATTATCTTTTGTCTAATGGATCAGCCCTATAAAGGGAAAGCAAAAGCTTGAAAACAATCGAATGACCAGCGTAACTGCACGTTGAGGGGACATGGATACTTTTGTGGAGTTGACAGAAAATCCCAAGTTAGATGTGTAGGTTTATTCAGATCATCCTTATAAATGTAGCATCAAATATTTGTTTTCAACAAAAAACTATGCATGTGTCAGGTACTTTCAGAGTATAATATGTATTTCTTGATGGAAATTTTTCAGCATTTACAGATTTCTTGAAGGTTATTGTTCCTCCTGCATTTTATGAACAGTTAAAACTATCTGGATATCTATTTTGATAGAAACAGATGAGTGTTGTTTAGAGTCCTGCTATTTTTGTCTCATAGTAATTCATGGCAAATGCGTCACAAATTAATTATGTGTTCTAGGAAACAAGATTTCCTATCATCCCTTCTACTGGTTGTTGCCATTTAATTTCATTGGTGCACCTCTTGTTGATTTAGTGTGAGACACAGTTAATCTTTACAGTTTCTTTTCCATTTATTTTTCATAAACATCTGTTAATGTCAGTTCTAATTCACTTCCTCCTTCCACCAAATTTTATTTGATCTGTATCCTCATGAATGTCTTTTGCATGTTAATAACCATCCTTGCCTTTCCTTGAAGCTTCTCCATTCCTTTGTTAACGATTTGTCAAAAGGGTGTCTGGTTGAGATGGCAGAATTAAAAACATGCAGGTGGACAGGGCTGATGCAATGCTGAATACAGATGGGAATGCCGTGAAGGGTGAGGAAGGTGGTATTACCTCTGCAGTTACACTGGAAAGCCTGTGTCTCCATGTAGTTGGAGACACAGGCTACTGTCAAGTCCTATTGACAGTAGCTTCAAAGGCACATTGAAAATTTGGGAGTGAAGAGCCCTGAAAACACCAGACAACTTGGAAAACCTTGTCTGCAGGGATAACTTGGAGGACAGCTTTTTGAATTTAAGAAAGATTTGATCAGTCTTAAGCATCCTACATAAAGAAGTTGAATTTGATAATAAAGCACTATTCAATCTGTTGAAGTAAATGTAAACAGATAACTATATTTACTATAAATTTCAAAATCCTAAGAGGATAATTCACTGTCAGATAAATTCTCTGGAGGCCTTGGTGGGGATCCATCCTTGTCAGTTTAAATGTGATCTTCTTAAAAATCCTGTAATTTAATGTGTTTTTTCTACATTTGCTGAACGTCACTGGTTAAAAAAGGAACCAGAATTAGAACTGTAAAAATACAGTTTCTTTCTCTAAGACTGGCAAAAGCAAACAAGCAAAATGCTTCCAGATAATAGATGCAGAAATACAAACAGTCTGTCCTAATAATTGGAAAATCCTATTACATCCTATTTCCTAAATTTGGAAATAATATTTAGAAAGGCTGAAATTAAAGAAGTGACTCTGGCACTGTGCCAAGATATCAAATGATTCCTCATGCAGCCAAATTTCCTGGGAGGTTGTGAGCAATGTTTAGTAGGCATAAGATGTGTTCTCATTTCCTCTGGATAAAACCCACAGTTCAATTCATGCCCTGTCAGATTACAGGTGTGCATACTGGAAATGAAAGGAGAAGACATGTTTCCAAGCCCAGACAGAACCTTGCTAAAAATTCCCTATGATAATACAAGCTCACCCTGGGATTTTATGAACTAGGGTTCTTGATGATTCCCTTCCAACCCTCTTTATCTATTCATCAACCTTCTTTATCTATTCACCTAACTTGACCTAAGGCAAAATATCTCATTCTTTCTTGCAGGCAATGCCTAAGACTGTGGGCACAGCCTCCCCAGGACTGCTAACTCCTTGGGCAATCCTTAGAATTTCTGCTGTGCTGTCATCTGTTGATGGCATTTGGTGCTGCTGAGGTGAAAAGACACACACACATCCCCCACCCCCCCATCACCTCTTTTATGCTACACTGGCTTGGATAATGCCCAGGTAACATTTACACCTTGTCATGCCAACTTTTTATCCTTGTCTGTTCAAAGGTCTCTCCTTGCAATTGTCACCCTAGAAAAGCTGCATTTTAACAGGAAGGACACTGAATCCTGTAACCCAAGCTGTGTGTAATGTGAATGAGTGAACTACAGGAAAACATGGGACAGGACACCAGCTGCAATACAAGAACAAACAAACGAGCTTGATATTTACCTGACCAGTCAAAATAGGTCAGGGTTTAAGAGTCTATTCTTGCTACTAGCATAGAAAAACCTGACCAGACCTGACCTAAATCCCTTCGAAATGAGTGTACATTATTGCCCAATTCCTTTAGGTTTCTCAGCATAGATGCAACTGGATAGGTGGCTGCTGCCAGTGTAACAGTTTGGAAAGGAAATAAAAGACCCATTAATCCCTTGAAGAATCCACATGTTTCACCTTGGGGCTCTACACTCAGCATGACCCCAGCTTTTGACCTTTATTCACTTAGAAATGTTCTTGTCTTTAGTCCTGTTACCAGGAGTTAATTTCTTTGCTGGGCTCCACTGTTAGCCTCCTGGTAGCTCTTGCCAAGGACACTATCATTGACTGTTCCCCCTGTTGACATTCTGTCTTGGGAACTGAAGAACTGCAGTGTACCAAGGGCTAGTCACATCTTCTGCAATGGATTTTTGGGGGACCTTGTTCCTGTTTTTCTCCTGTTATCTGTCTCCCAACTTATCTCAAAGCTGACTGTGTCCCTGTAACCTTGGTCACAGGGGAAAGGCAGTTTCAGTGGCTTATATTAGATAACTTCCAGAATTGTCCTTTTGTGGGGCTGAAAATGGTGCTGAGAGGTTTCCATATAGCTCATGCAAGTTCCATAAACATTTTAATACAGCTAACGCACTGAAAAGACATAGCTCCTGTGTGGTATGTTCAAGACACGGGCACTTATCCAAAATAGTAATTCTCTCTGCACTTATTTCTTTGGGATGATGATGATGAGGGATTTCCTTTAACATCTATAGCGGACATCTGGGTCCGCAATGTTCTTTTCAGAAAGGTTATTTCAACAATAGATAGATACTTTCTTGTCATTATACACAGTACAGTATCTGTTTCCAGAGTCATTGCTTTAGTAGAGAGCCACTTTATTGAAGTATTATTCATTGATAATGGTCATATTCTTCCCATGCATTGCCAAATAAGTATGGCAGTAAATGAGCAAATATTACCACATGAACAACTCTGAGAACCTACAGTCACTGAAGGTTATCAGTGCAGACAAACTGCAAAATGCCCAGGCAAGGACTTTATCCTGCAAAGTGCTTCACTTGCTGCATGGCACCTGTGTCCATGGGGATCCCAGCAGACATATCTGTCAGCAGAGGGCTGCCAGCCTCTTTCACAGACACACCACTCAAATCCAGCAGGAAGTGGAGCCAGAGATGGACAGCACGGATAACATGTGCCACATAAAAGAAGCCACCTTGTTGTATTTCAGATGTATGGTCACTAATGGCCACTTCCTCTACAGCTATCTGAATCCTGTGCCTTTCTTTTGTTCCAGGTGTGTGTACGAACTATTTCTGCAGCATCTATGAATTCTGTTACATTGGTGTAACTTTTTTAACATTTCCATGGGAAACACACAGAAAAAAGTCTTGGTTTGCCTACATTTATTTATATATTCATCTGTAATATATAGATCCTTTTTTTTTGGTACTTGGATAAAATCACATAAAACACTACTTACGCTCAGGGTTTCTCTTAAGAGGCTGTTTCACATTGTGGCCAGTGGAGGCCAGGCTCAGCTGTGTGTTGCTGCTTGTCAAGCATCAAAAACCTTTGTGATGATTGGCTGTATGAGTTCAGGGTGTCCTGGCCATGGTTCATACTTTTGCTGTGTTATGAGTTACAAAACTCACGCTCCAGGCCACTGGGTCCCTCTCCAGTGCTGTAAATACGTTTTGCTCCAAGTCACGGTGCTGTCTGCAAAAGCTGCAGGCATGTTTGGTAAACCGGTGCCCTTGCAGATAGGAGATATGTAAAATACAACATATGTTTGTGTGTCAGAGCAACCCTGAACGTTGTTATAGGCAGTTATAATTTCCAGTCTGTTGAACTCACACCATAATGGGAAGCACTTCACCAAAAAGGCAGCACTTCTTTGGTTTGTCCTCTGTAAACAAACCATTTAGGATGAAGTGCTGCATGAACTCCTGTGTGGCAATGCTGCAAATTGCTGACAAAAGAGTATTCCCCAAAGCATCCTACGATACCTCAGATAGATGCATACCTCAGTAGACTGAAGTGGCCTTTCTGCTCTTACTGCAACATAAAGATAGGGTGTGTGGAGTTACAGTTACTACCAGGCAAGGTATTCCCCATCATAGGGCGCTGGACCAGCCCAGGGGAAATTTTGCTTGCTTTAATGCCCTTGGCCAGTAACCAGATGAGCAAACTTTGTATCCACAAAACATTGCTTCTCACTTCAGAGGTTTTATGACAATTTTCTGCCTCAATTTTTTGGTGATAAACTGGACAAAGACTCACTTGGCACACTGGAGAACATTTTCTCCATTGGAAGCAGGAGGAGTTTGCATATTAATCCTTAAGGCAAAAGAAAGATACATACCCCACTCCACAGGATTAGAAGGTAAAAAAAGACAGTCCATTCCATTTTGTAATTAAAAGCAATTAGGTCCAATTTTGCAAATATCTGAACTCTGGTAAAGAACTTTGATATTGAGCATCCCTCTGGCATTTACACAATCTTCCTAGTTTCCTTTGCGAATTTGCAGATTTTGAATTCATAGTTTACTTCTGCTGCTGCTGCTCTCCTAAAATCTGTTATGCTGGTGTTCACAGGTGTTCCTGTCATCTGGCAGACATTGGCCAAAACCCTCATGAGGAATTAGTGAACTAGACCAACTTGAGCTCTTCTTCCTTGCCCAGCTTTCTTCTGACTGAAAAGGAGGAAGGAATAACAGGTACCTTACAACAGCTCCTTATCACTTCTGTATAATCCCACTACAAGCTTTTGGTGGCTGTAGGAAAGTGACAGGATCTCTGCTTGGCACCATTAACCTTGACCATCAGGGTGAGCTTGCAGGAAGAAGAGGCTCTCCAATTTACTTCTCTGACCACTCAATGTGCTAGATTAGTACTATTTTAACTCAGATAAATTCAATGTGTTTACACCAGGGATTAATTTGTTCTGAACTTGTTTTGGTGCTTTTATACATAGAAGTGTCAGGTATTATTAGCAACAGAAGTTTATCTTGTGAGATAGCATTAAGAACCTGATAGAAGTGTGATTTTGTTTTGTATTGGCAGAGAATATAGGAAATGCTGTTTTACTCACTTCACAGCATGGATTAGCAAAATTAGACTTGTCTTCTTTGTACTAACAAGCCCCAGAACAGAATGTAAGCCATTAAATAAAGGAAACGCCTTTCAGACACATGAAGTTGTGGGAAAATAAAACACCTAGGCTTTCAGGAGGATAGATTATTGCAGAGTTCATATCTGTAGGGCATCTACTCTGCTGGATTTTTTGTGTGCAATGACAAGACTTTATGGTTTTATTTACATTTTTTAAGAGTTCACATGGTTTGTTGCTATGGGGAATGCTGCAGTTGTCTGGGATACCCTTTCATATTTACATCACACACACACACAATTTTGCCTATATGCTGATTTGATGCTGCTTGACAAATAACCAAGTAACTATGTCTGGTCTATTAATTTAAGTTTGAGTTAGGTTTTAATCCAGTAAGCATATTGTAGGATCTTTGTTTTATTTTACCATTTGTTTATTTTTCCTTTCTTTGAATTTTTCATGAGTAATGCCTTTGGCACCCAGACAAACCCAGAATCTGGTAAATCCTGTTCTCTGAGGCTGCACTAACACACTTGCCCTGGGTGAGAGTTGTAGAGAAACTCATTTCTGTTTGAGCACCCAAAGAAGTGACTGGAATTAACTTGACCTTCAGGAATAGTCAGAGTCTGGGTACTAGTTGTCCCCTAATCATGTGCTTGACCATTTCTGGTAACATAGCCCTGGATAGGTATGGTGAACACTTGAATTTTTACCTGAAATCTTTTGAAAATCTGCCCTAAATCTGCTCAGGCTAAGATAATGCCAAAACCTGAGCTAATGCAATGGAACAGAGACTTCATTTGTTTACATCTGGTGGGCCCTGAAATTGGCCCAGCTAGTTTCACTTATAAGTAAAGCTCAACTTCTAGTTGAAGTTATGTGAGGACAATAATCACGAGTTAAAATAAATAGATATTCTGAAGTCTGCTGTTTCAAAGCGTGTCTCTCTGGAAGCTAGGTTGACAGACTCTCCGTTCATACAGCGAGGAGTAAACAGTAATCTTTCAAAGTGTTCCTGGAAATTTCCTCCCACAGCTGTCACCTTAAGCACATACCACCCTCTGGATGGAAAGTGCTAGGAAACTCTTGGATTCAGAGCTCACACCTCAGGCAGCAAGGCCTCGGGGTATAATGAGAAAAGTGCCATTTTTTCCTCAGTAGGTTCTTTTGAGCTGGAAAGAAGTGTCCCTTCCATGACATTTTCCTCTTTTCACTGCCTTCTTTCTTTTCTTTCTCCCTTGAAACTTTTTTAGATACCTGACTCCCAAATGTCAGAAATGAGCCTGACACTACAAAGCTTTAGTTTCACAAAATCCTGAGAGAACTGTTTGAGTGCCACAAAAAAAATTTGCTCACATCCAGATTATGTTATTTTTGTTTGGAATGGCTGGGCATTTTGACCACATTCATGCTCCTCATTATTAACTAATCTCAGATGTTGACACTAGTCTACTTTTGCTTGCATGCATGTTTAACGAATGACTGTCAGAGGAGTTGAATACTTGGACATTTGTTCCCAGAAAGATTATGAGCATCATGTATTATCCATAATTTCATTAATTACTTATCACTTGTAGTCCTTCTTGTTATCCAGTCATCCAAGAATGGTATCATGCAACTTGTGAATAATTTTTGTAATCATATGCAGTCATGAAAGCTGTCACTACTTCTGGAAGATGCTGCTGCTGCCTGCCCATTCTTGTCCCTCGTCCTATACAGTCCCTTCTACTACCACAAGAATACACTTCCTCTGTCAGAGAAAGAAGCCAGGAAATTGATCTAGGTTAAAACTAACATTACAGAGGAAAAGCTTGCTTAGAAAACTGCTTGTGTTGGTGCAAAAAAAGAGATGTCAGCATAGGGAGTTCACTGGAGTTTCTGGAAGAGAGCTTGGCTTTGTCTTCTAGGCCCTGTGTAAATTGGCTTAAACTGAGAAGTAACCTAAAATGACTACTACCTGTTCCTGAGGAGGCACTGGTGTGTAGCAAAACTACAAGTTTGTGAATGCTCTAGATAGAAAACATATTTTAACTTCTCTGAGATGTGGATGCTTTCTCTTGCAAGGGGGAAGGGACCTCCTAGGTGCCCTTGGCAGGCCTATACCTCCTATACTAAATTTTCAGGTGCGATTGGGAGTGTGGCCTCATATAAAGACAGTGACCAGCGGTTCTCTATCCCCACTGGAAAGGTTTCATTTTATCAACAGAAAAAAAATAATTTAAATTAATAAAATAATTACTTTGTGTTATGTTAAGCTTTCCATCCAGTCCAAGCTGGGACATCCCAGCCTACGACATGTCCTCCTGTCCCACCCCGATGTCCCCAGTGCTGTCACCTGCTGCATTTCCTCATTCATTCATAGCCCGGCCTAATCACACAGGCTGGCAGCCAAGTGTTTGCCACTGCAGAGAGAGGAACACTGCTGGCTTTTAAAATGCAAGTTATTGGATAAGGAGCGTAGTTACAGACTCAGCACACTCTGAGGCTCTTGCAAACTATAACAAAGCCAACACATCACCCTTTCTAACTATATTTATAAAGGCTTGTTGGCAGCTTCTCCCAGCTTGGCCCACAGGACTGCACTTAGTGCCCTCTGCACCTCACGCAAGAGCCAAGCACTTATAAAATGAGAGAGTAGGTAATGAATAACAACAGGGTTAATTCTTTTAATTTCTGGGTCAGGAATAGGCTGAAGCACAATCAGAGATGTAAAAATAAATTAGAAAGAGCATGGCAGTTGTAGGGAAAACAAAGAGAGCCAGCATTGTGCCAAAAGGGCCTGAAGAGGCAAAACTGGTAGCACTGGCTGCTGCTCAGCCAAGGTGCTCTTCAAACAGGTAACTGCATCCCTACATTTCCCACCATAGTCAGAATGAATATTGACCCTTGAGGTGTGTATTTGCCCCACACTGTGTGTATTCTTCAGCTCCTGTTGAAACAGGGCTCCAGTCTGGCTTGTTTGGCAGGCACAGCTCAGCTGTTAGAAGAATTGGGCTCTCCTCCTTGGCATCCCTAATCCTCTCACTCTCCCTTTTTTGTATATTGCTTTACATATCATTGACTTTTAGTTTCCTGTCTATCTCTCCTCTTGCTAATACTATCCTGAAGATTGCACAAAATGCATCTCTTCTTCTATTTCTTTTAATTCAGATTAAAAACAAAACAGCATGTATCAACAATGCAACTTTTTTTTTTGACCATCAGCAGTTTGTGAGTTTGATTTTTCTGTCCTCCTCCAGTATCTCCAGTAACCTCAAGTCTCTTGAGCTCCTCTCATCTACTCTCTAAGTTTTGTTCTTCATGTTCCCAGAACTACTTGTCATGCAGGTGAGGGGAAGCATTGGCTTACCAGAAAGGGAATTACACCTTTTAACATCACCAGTCTGACACATATTGATTTTCATTTTGGGAGGTAACATGTAAAACACATAAATAAAATGCAGACTTCAGGGGCTTTCTGCTTGGGTAGGCTGCATGCACTTGATCGCTGATATCTGATCACAGCAGTGTTTACTGATTGTGTAACCCCTCTCCCCATGCAGACCCAGCTGCAGATTTTGGAGGTTTAATTCCTACTGGGTGATTTACATCACAGTATGTATACACATACTGTGTACATCATACAAATGTACACAGTATGTGTACATTTTTAACTCTATGGTGTTACAGGGAGATGATACACCTCCAGCCCTCTATCCTGCTTTGTGTCTGAGTCAGACCCTTTCCCCCCATGGTGTCTTCTGCCTTGGATGGCTTTAGACAGCATACCATGTCACTGCTTAACTCCTCTTTGAATCCACGTGCTGATGGTGGCTCAGTGCTCCAGACACACCTGCTCTATTTAGCAAGATGTTCTGCACCATAGTCTCCCGTTGCTTTGGATGCATGCTAATACTTGGGGAAATCCCAACACTCAGGCTGGAAACACCCTGGGCTGCTGTGAGACTCACACAGTGCTGTAGAGCAAGACCAAAAGTGGTTTCAAAGAGGAGCCCTATGTCCTTCTTCAGGTATATGGCCCCTTTAAGAAAGAAGATGCCAGGTAAGGCCCATCAGCTGGAGGCTCCCCGCAGCTGCAGGGCTGAAGACCCATTAGCTTCCCTTGTAAAGTCTTCAGGGTTAACCCAAAGCACCTGCAGCCCCATTGGAGCAGGTTAGATACTTGTATTGTCCTTTAGCTCAGGTTCTCCTTTTATCACAAAGGCAGTGTTACCTGTAGCTTCTTAATGGTATCTAGAAGGGGATGGTGATTTACGGCTTTGAGTAGGGTCTTCATGGGCATGTAGTGTGTCTAAGGAGCATGTGTTAGTGATGGAAATAGTTTTTGTGGGATCAGAATCCTCTTGTTGGCCTCTCCTGTCCAGTCAACTTGCCAGGAGTGCTGCAGAGGGGTAAGTACCTGTGTGTTCGCCTCGGTTGTGCGGGTATGCAGCTTGTTCTTAGTGGGTGCTATGTTTATCTGTCCCTGGGTGCAGAGTGGCCTCAGCTTGAGCTAGGTGAGCACCCTCCCGACTTCTGACTGCTGACTGCCCTGTACTTCCATTTATGTGGTTGGTGTATAAGCTATTCTGGAAAAAGAAAAAAATTAGCTACTTTCTGCAGAAATCTGTTGTGTCCTTTATTGCTGTAACTCTGCACCCTGTGTTTTAATACCGAGTTGGTTGTGGCCCCTGCCATTTCGCTTGCTGGTTGTGCTCAGCTTCTGACTGCTCAAAGAAACCTTAACCCTGACCTGTATTTATTGACAATTGAGCCTTTCACAGTTTTGTGAAAATTACGTGCTGCTTTTGATCACGAAAGGAATTAATGCAGAAAATCAGCACTAGTTGTCTACCTTTTGAAATCTTAAGCATGAGGCTTTCTTTTCATTTAATGCTTTATTGGAGGTTGCTATTTTTAAAAAATCACAGAAAAGCTTTTTGTAGTGCAACATACATCTTGGAAGGACTTTTTAAGTATCGATGTAATTCTTAGAGAGCCTTTTTTTAACAGAAAAAACTTTTACCAGTGCTGTTCTTAAATTTACTGGGAGCTGTGCTGAAGTGATACAGGAGATCAAAGGAAGTGACTTACTGCCTTCCAGTCAGCAGAAGTTCACAGGTCTTATCTGTGGCTATAACGGACTTTACAGATTGGTCTGACTTCATGTGAGGGAGAGAGGGAACAGAAATAGCTGACTTACACTGAAAAAGAAAGACTAAACCTTATTGTTGGGTATGAGGAGGTGCCATGTGTTGGAGGTAATCACTGTGCAAACAAAACTATCATCTCCATGTGTTTCTAAGTAATTGCAACTCAGCTTCAAATGTCCGGAAAACTTTTTACACGAGGTGTAAAATGAAATTTTTAGGTGCTTGGCTGATGTGTAACTTGGCTAGCTAATTCTGTGGGTACTTCTTGAAACTGTGTTGTCCATATTACTCTTGTAGGATGTCCAGGGCCTAAATAGGAGCAGTATGTCTCCTAATGGAATCTTTTACCCCTTAGTAACAGGTTCTTAGGGATTTTTATTTCTTTATTGTATCTAAGAGGCACCCAGTCGACATGGTGTGAAGCAGTTATTTTCTGCTCTCATTCTGAGAGTGAGGTTGTATTTTAGTAATTCAGCAGTAAGAGACCATAGGGGTTTCCTGGAGAAATCCAGGTGACAAAACCTACTTTCAAGCTGAGTCTTTTGGGGATGCACTTTTGAAACATTAAAAAGTTTTCCTAAGGAGAAATCACACTGTGCTAAGGAAGTAATTCAATCAGTATTTTAGTTGAATGCTCAGACAAAGGAAAAAACCCCAAACAACCCCTCAAAGGAAATTGATATCATTCAAGAAAACTGTTAACTTATTGCTATGTGACAGCTTTCAGCAGAGGATGTGTAGCTCAGAACATGTTCAGATCTTAAAATACTGTTACTTTGAAAAGTGAAAATGAGAGAAAATACTTGATGCAGTGCAACATGTTGCTGATCTATAGAAGCCTTAAGTTTACTAGTTCTCAGAACGTGAATCAAAATGTAAAATGCTACATGGGGTTGTGTGAGCCCCTTAGGATTGTCTGTGATGTGGACGGATCCTTATTCCAAGTTATCAGCTGACCCAGATGCTTCTCAGCCTTGAGGGCTCCGTGTTGCCCAGTGACTTACTCTTGGGACCTTTCCTGAGAGCAGGAAGTTTCTGGTAGTCTTCCCCTTGCTTTCTGCTCCTCTCTTGGTTATGGAGCTGTTTTGTCAGGTGTGCATCACTACTTACTCTAGAGGTCAGTATAATGTTAAGAATGGATGGAAATGGTGCTTATCCAGTTCTTTTTCCCTGGTGAGATGTTCCAGGGTGAACTCTAAATTATAATCCTTCTCATATAAGATGGAAGAGAAATTTCATACTGGGGAAATGTACTTGTAAAAGCACAACAGCCAATATGGGAAGCTCAGAGGGCGTTAAAGAAAACAATCATTGAGCCTCTTTGTTGAATGGAAGTTATAAATGCACTAGTAGTAATTTTCTGATGCCACAGACAATAACATAATGTGAGTGGGTGATGGAAGAAATTACATAGGGTGAAATTTAGAGAGCTGACAGCAGCCTATGCATCACTTAAGACCTATTTCTGAGGGCTTAATTGTGGCTTAAATAGCACACAGGCCTTGTGCTCATCTGCGTAGAAACAAATTCCATCTAGAATGAGCACCATGAGCAGAACATGGAAAATGTAATCTGATCAGCTGTAAAACTCCTGCTTTAGGAAGGGGTGTTCTGTGCTGAGAACAGATGTGGGCAATGTAGATTTATGTTGTAGCACGCACGCTATCAAGGTCTAATGCTGTGTTTCACCATAGGATGCGCTGATGTTTGTCCAAAGAGATGCCACGAGAATATCAATCTTTAAATAAATGGGAAAACTGAGTAATGAGCACACCCCAGGCATTGTAGTAATCTACTCCATTTGTGTGTGAGCTGTTGTGGCTGATAACACTAAAAGCAATCCCGCTTACAAGTGCTTTGGGGGCATTTATTTTACTTTTGGTCTTGCTTTCCACAAATATCCAGACACAGTGGTATGAGTGCTTACAAAAGTGAATTTTCAGCTTTGTGGTGTGACTATAAAAGAGAAGTTGGAACTGGACAGTCACATGTGTCTTTGGTGCAGAATGCTTGTATGCTGGTTTGGGAAAAGAAAGCTGTGTACAGCCCCTCTGTGAGAGATCAAGCTAGCGAGTATCAAGCACTTAGTTTTTTAGTTGCTTCTCAGAATGCTTTTTAAAAGGTATGGTGAGCAGAATAAACTCATTGAACTCTTCCTTATCTTTACATGCTTAGATTTCTTGTAATATTTAACTTTTTCTTTGCATTTCCTGGACTTGGGGTTCTTAGTTCTGAGATAATCGATATTCCCTTGTAATGTTTTTTGACATAAGTTTCCTGATAAGCATTTTCAGCTTGAAGTCCTGAGAAATGTTATTTTTATCGGAACAGAGAATGTAAATTGAAGTAGTCCCCTGATAGCCACTTTGAAAGCAGAAATAGAGATGAAATATTAGGACTACTCTAATAGCACTTGTCAAAACACAAACCTTGATGGATTTAACGTGTTTTTTTTTTAATTGGGGAGCAACCTGCAAATCATTGCTGTTCTCTGGAAATAGATCTGTTATTCAGATGTCTGCTAAATGGCTTGCATGCATTCTATTCTGGTTCTGGGTTTGTTCACAAACCATTCACAAATTGTCTACTTTTATTATTCACAGTGTGTGATTGGGCATGTGGTATATTTTCTGCTCTCTGGTTTAATGACTGAAACATTTTGACAGGGAAAAGCAAATGGTGAATGACAACTAGTAAACAACATGCAACTTGGGGCTTTTGCAAACACTTTGAAGAATATTAACAATCAGAAGAACATTGCTGAAGACCAAGTAGTCTGACCTCTATGAATGATAATGATTCACATCTCAGCCATTTAGTTACAGATGTATTTCAGTCACTTTGTAATTTGTCCAGCTCTGTTAAGTTTGCAAGCAAAATCATTCCCTATGAAAGATGTATCTTTCAGTCAATTCAAGCATTGAATTACTTGTAAATAAAGTCTAATGCTGAAACTTTGTCAGAGGGTATAAAATTATCTGATTTTTTTTCAAATTAGAATGGACTAAAATAACTTTCTTCTGTTCTCTACAGCAGTTGATGCAGAGGCAGGTGCCATATCCTTATTCAAAGAGTTATAAATGTGGTGTTGAAGTCAGCTTGCTTGTACATGAGCATTAGGAATGTGGCAACTGAGACATAAAGGGGGGTTACAGTCACTTAAAGATACCCTGATACTTTTATTCAAGTATAAGAATAAATCTAGTTTTCTTTGATAAACCTCAATCTCCATTTTCATGCAAAACCCATTGAGTTTCTTCACTTAGCTGGGTGATTGAAAACAACTTTTGACATGGTGGATGGTGTGACTCTCACACAGAATATGTGCAACTTTTTTTTTTTTTTTTCTTTTTGCTGGAGCCTGGGGTTCTTTAGCTGTATGAGTGATTAAAATTTTGTAACACAGCAGGCAAAACTGTTTGCCTTGATCCATGCTGTATATATGTAATGCTTTTTTTTTTTTTTTTGCGCATGTGGTACTCTCATTTCCATCAATGGGAATTCCACACTGAATAAGGAAGAAAGATTTGCATTCTGGAGAAGTGCCTCATTTGGGCACTTACTAATACTCTGGCAAAGCTCCTGCTGCCTTTGATCTTGTTGGCAAGCTGCCCATTGGGTTTCAATCCGTGATTTGGAGAGTTGGTAAGCGATATTTTAATGGTAAGGGTCAGCAATGATTGCTATACAATTTTTCTTGCTTTCGCTACCAGAAGGCTATCATCTGAAGTAAGGCACTGCAGTTCTTTTTGGAAGATTAATAGTTCTCCGCTAGTAACAGATTTTCCACTAGCCAGGAAGCAGTACACCCACTGATGAGTTTATCATTTGAACTTTGAATCCAGTCGGGAAGTTGAGACATAAACCCTTGCATGATGGTGATTTGTGGTTTATTTCCAGTTTTCAGGGTCAGGTTATTAACCAGCGTAGCAGTGATATAAGCACATGTCGTAGAGAACATGAATCAGAGGAAGTGTCTGACAAAGACCTCACTGTGCAGGCAGCTTTCCTGGGAGGCTGCAAAAGCCTGACGTGTGTCATGAAGCTCCAGGTGCTGGGTTTCAAAATACCACAAGTATTAACAGGCTTTGTATATAAAACTTCTCTTGGCAGAGGTTTTGGTACTCAGAAGATGTTATGCTGTGGCCGTTTTAAGCTACAGAGTTGCTAGAGTTTTTCCTTGCTTTTCCCTGTCAGTTTGATGGAGAATCAGCCCAGCCACATGTGTTGGGTAGCTTCTAACTCTTTGCATAGGAGTGTTTCTCATTTTGTGTTTGGTAATAATGCTCTGGACACCTATTAAAATAAAGATATTGAGAGAGCATACTTGTCTGCAAGTTTCTAATGCTTGTCCTGTCATCCTGGAAGTACTGAGATGTAAGACATCCTGGGATAAAACCTGTGGTGTAAAAGATAACTATTATTTGCGCTGTGGCAACATTGAAAATAATAATCCATAGAAAATTCTGATATCCTGACAAGGTTCTGTCCTGAACCAGAATAAATACTGAAAATCTTTATGAATGGGGAATTCTGAAGGGCAATGTAGTGTAGAAATATTTAATGTTTTATTTAGAACCAGTATGATGTTATGCACCTTGGGAACATATGATGGGAGTTGAGGTGTCTTTTGCCTCAGTTCAGCTTCAGGGGTTATGTAGTTTTGCAACATGTTGTATCCCATGTTATACTGTTTTATGGCTTCCACAAAATACTAAACATGGAGAAGCCAGAACATACTTCTTATGGCATATTACAGTGTGGCAAAACCTGATTTCATAGGTTTAGATTTTGTGGGTTTTCTTTTTCCCCTATATTGCAAATTGCTCTAAGGAAAAAAATTTCCAGTGGCATCTAATAATAACATGGAATTCAACCTCTTGTTTTTTAGTTGTACTCAGAATTATAGTATATGAGTTTTCTATCTGGCTGTAACAATCCATTCAGATCTACAGTGTCAGAGGTGAAAAAGATCTGTCCTTTAGCTCCATTCAGAGTGTTGCTGCATCCCACTACTGTAGTGGCTCCTGCTCATGTCAATGCTGACTGCTGATTCGAGGGTGATTCATGTGCAGTGAAGTCACATGAGTTTTATGAGCTAGGTAAATAGCATGTGAGACTTAGTACTCGTGTTGGATTTGAAAGAAGAACCAGTTGCCTTTTGTGCCGGTGACTTAAGCCATGCTCAGGGTTGGGGAGGTAAAGCCTTGAATTGCAGCTCTGTGAATGAGCTCCCTCTGCTTCTGTGTGGGGGCTCCTCCACCTTCCACTTGGGAAGAGAAGATAATCCCTATTGAGGATCTGTCAACTATTTACGTATTCAAGCACTAGTTTTCTGAATGACATATGCAGAAATCTTTTTGTCTGTGTTACACACACTTAACTGTTTTACGTTGTAAACGTGAGTCTGAAGCCCTGGGAGAAGCAGCTCATCCCCACGAGTGTCCTCGCTCCTCCAAAGGCTTCTCTTTAGCCACTGGGTGATGCAGCAGCTCCTCTTTGAGACATGGGCAGTTGCAGAGTGGAAAGCTCGGAGAGTCTGTCACATAAATTAAGAGTGAGTAATTGGAGAAGATCCCCACTCCTCTAGAAGCAATACACAGACTAGATAATAGGCCTTGGAAAACTAACGAGATGATAGGGTTTCCAGCTTCACGTTTTCTAATTGCTTCAAATGAAACCCCATTAGAAACAGCTGGTCTGATTCTCAACTGATATAAATTGTCATATATTTTTAGATTTCAATAGCACTTGGCTGGTCTAGCCCAGATGTAAACTCTGGCCTAGATTATGGGATCGCTATCAGTTTGGAATGGAAACTTTAGTGCTACTTTTACAGGCAAATTTATTTTAATGTATTATCAGGAAAATCCAGCATATTTCCAGGTATTGTATATCTGAAAAAATAATCACCAGTACAAGACAGCTAAGAAGGCAGTGTTAAAGTAATGCATATATCTACATCATCACTGCTTGGGGCAGCTAGATGAAGTTTGAGTCCAAGTCACACGCTGATAACAGGTAATCTGGGGCCAGATGCTTGGAGCCAAGGGTGTCTTCAGCTTCCTGAACCCAAAGAGAAAGCTATCACTTTTTGGTGACTCTCACAGAAGGGGAAATAACTTTTTAGTAAGAGAAAAATAAATCAGATTTTAAGATTTATACTGATTCTTTTTTGAGAGAAAATTAACAAATATGTTGTGCATTATAGGCCAGTTCGTACCTTAAATTCAGAAGAAATTAAAAAATCTGCCCCTTAATGTTTCCTCTGAATTGGAGTTTTGATGAAGAGTCATTGTTCTAGCCTTTTCCAACAGTGTTTTTATAGATTTTTTTTTTACCTGTGTTGAAAGAATTGTCCTAATCCTGAGTGTAAGAGGTGGAGTCTTGGCACCTGAAATCTGTAGAGATGCAGAATTATGGGGGTGGGGAAGTTTACTTGTCTTTTGTTTCTACTTTTCATGGTGCCTTTTGTTTTCTTAAGTAGGAGGGGAAAAAAATCCCACAAAACCCAAACAGCAGGATTAAAGTGGGAAGGAGAAATATTTTCCAATAGCCATGAGCTAACCACTGATCTATAGAAGATAAGATTTTTTTATAGGCAATAGGTCTATTTCTGACCTAATTTAAACTAATTTTGGTGCAGTCAATGCCAATATACATTGCTTTCAAAGGAAGACTTCAGTGTTGTTTCATTCCCTGAATGAGCTCATTTGAAGTTCTTAGAAATTTGAAGCTGTGGGACCCATTTTTGGGGAATAAATTGTCTGAAAGAATTGGATTCCAGATTACTTTCCAAATTAATGACAACTTTCCTTTGTGCTTGTAGTTCTACAGAATTAAATAATCAAGCAATATAGAGCTACATTTAGTAATTAAGGGTTATAAACCCAAAGCCCTCTAGTATAGACATCAATATAAATATACTCAGCGATAAAGGATTCTTATGTTAATCTGTATATATATTGATCAGTTAAAAATTATTAAAAAGGCCCTATTCAGAATCATGTGGTTTATAGTGGGACACTGATGAAAAAAATCTCTCATTGCAGATGATAAATAACCTTTATTTGGTAACAAAACATTAAGTTAGCAAGACTAGGAAAAAAATTAAAAATACATCAGACTTGTCTTATTGCCTGTGTTTCTACTGATGCAGACAGTGTAAATCACTGCTCATGTTATTGCTATTTACATATTACTGTTCCACATCATCTGTTTCACGTTAGCCTTGCCACAGTTCAGCATTTGAATTGCAGCCATGGCTGGAGACTGTTTTGCCACAATTGTTTCCATTGCAGTTAAAGCATATGAGGAGGTATTAAAATTGATCTCGGTTTTTAAAATGAGTTGTTCTATCAAAATTTCAGTTGGGGGATGCATTGTGTTTGGCTCTACCCTAATGGAAAAAGTGAAGGCAGTGTGCTGGGAATCAAAACTGGGCAGAAAAATACAAAACAGGGGATTGGCTTGAAGGATATGTAAATGAAAAGCCGTCAGAGAAATTGGACTCTATTTCAGTACCTTAGAGGTCATGTTCTCATGCTTTTGTGTCCAACCTTAGTGACTAAAATTTACTCTTCAAATATGAAGTCCAAGGGTTTCATATGCGTCCAAGAGGAGTTTCAAGTCATAAATACTGTAAAACCAGTTGTGAATGTGGGAGGTTGGCCAGGTGGTGGGACAACATTCTTGGTAAGATCCCATTCCAGTAAAGTAATCCAAAATTGACATCACCTGGCCATCTGTTCCAGCACATTCCAGGTTAAGTGAAGGTTTTCTAGACATATTTAGTGAGACTTTTTTTCCACCTGCAGTTTACGTTAATCTACTGATAGCTGTTTTCAGAAACATGATTGACTTGGATGTGGATACACTTAAAAACTCAGAACTATTTTGTCTGCCCATCTTTTCCTTTTTTTTTCTTTCACGGTCATTGATGCTGTTAGAGGAGTTTTGTCAGATAGCTATAGCAGAACCTAAGGTTTTTATTCATATACTATAAAAGCTTGTATCTATGCTCATTCAGTTGAGATGCTGTGGCTGATAGAAACAGACCCTCACTGTGCTGGAGGCAAAGTTCTACCCTTATGTGCCAGGTTTTGTTCGGGTTGGAGATACCAAACGTGTCTTCTACACGTGCATATCATCTTCTGTGTGAAAGCAGGAAATGGTGGGGAATGAAAAGCAAACACAGTGTGAAGCATCATTCTCCACTTTGTATTTACGTTTTCCTTTATCATTCTCAATAGATTATATTCTCTAGCATGGATGAGAGACACAAATGCTGTTCACACCAAAATCTGGCCATAAATCTCTTGCTTGCTTGTATGGCTGCTTCTGGCTCTCTTTCTGGATACATTTCAGAGTGGCTGCCAATGCCACTTACCAGTGAGTGTCTGAGTGAGAATTTGAATGAGATGTGATTTAGAAGGCTCTAGGTTGGCCTCTACACACACAAGCCTTGTGCTGTCCTTTATTTTAGAACCCAAACTGGAACATGTATCTCTCAGTATTTACTGGCTTTCCGTTAGGGGAGAGGCTGTCTGCAGTTGCTGACAGCTCTGATTCTTTTTAATCATACCAGTTTTTAATAATTTTGTCTGAAATTAGAAGGTATGCTCAAGATCTCAAACAGCAAAGGTCTTAATGCTATTCATTCACTCAGGTGCTGTCACCAGTAAGGGAAGGACTAGATTTACTCCATTAGTAGTTGATAACATCTTGCTGACAGATTAGCATGAATAATTCATGTGAGGGAATGCAAAGACAACATGGCTTGACTGGCCTTCCCCATGAGAGAAGGGGCCACCTGCTTTGGGAACACCATATCTCTTTCACACACATCCTTTGTGCGGAGTGAAGACCAGGGGGGTACCTTCTGGAGATGCTGTCCCAATCTGCCCGACATCCAAACTGAGAATGTGCCAGGACCTCCTGAGTGTGCCTAAGCCCATTGAAGGCTGGTCCTTCATGCTCCTGACATTCAGCCTCACCTCTCCACTGCCAAGGCACCTTCACTGATGTGTGGGAGGCTTCAGCAGGACTCAGACTGCTGAGGTCAAAGGCTGTTAAGATGCTGAGCATTTGGCATCAGCACGAAGAGGCTCAGTTTTTTCATGTGTGGAAAGTAATTGTCCTAAAAATGTGAAGGAACAAACGGATTTTTTTTCCTTTTAATCCCCTTGCATCTCAGTTTTGCATATACTGCTGCTCATAAAAGAGAAGATGTCTGTTGTATTCCTCATGAATCATGCAAATGCTGTGTGATGTCCCATACTCTAGTGAAGAGCACAAGGAAAAAGCGATGCTGTTGCCAGAGCTCATCTGCCACAGAGACAGGAGGGAGCAGGCTGAGCTTTCCCTGAGTTAGGATACCTAAGGAGAGCACTGAGGAGTTGCTCTTTCTGCAAATCATTTCAGAGATCCACATGAATAAGCAGGGATCTGGAAGAAAGGTGATGTGTTTGAGGACAAAATTTATACTTCCATAGAGAGCAGGATAGAATGGAAGCAGTGATATCTCTGGTGTTCCTGGACTCTGAGTACTAATTAAAATCAGGTCTACAGACATCTTTCCTGTTGACCTCAAGCCTTGGGGTTGGTCTGGATGAAGTGGCAAGGTGAAATAGGTATTAGTGGTGATTTGCTAATAGAGATGACAGTCATAAATTCTGCTTTTGTAGCAGTACCTGCTCGTGTCCAGGTCTGTGTTGACAGACTTGGTATTCGATCAAGACCTTGTTCCCAGCTGGTGGCCATGCTGGCAGCAGAAGCTGGGCCATGTGTTGGAGAGAAGAGTTGCACAGCTGTGGTAGGAACACCAGGGAGAGGATGGGATGTGTGATAGTACTTTAGCAACATGATGGTTTCAACCTCCTAGTGAGCCTTGTGGTGGGTTTGTAGGCTAGGAAGGGCTTTGCTTGTTTGGCAGACATGGTCCTGTGCTTTTCCAGGCTCCTGTATCACGTAATCCGTTGTATAAATGCAGGGATTTGGGATGCTTAGTAGGTGAGCTCCTGCTTATCTGATGCTGAAATATTTAATTTGATTTCACTCTTGAATGTTCTGTCCAAATAACGGACAACTGTGACAGTGCAGGTATCCTTGAGCCATCTCAAGCAAGGACGTTCTTATTGTGCTGATATGAAGGCCGTAGATGAGAAGAGGTGGTATGACTCAGTCTTATTAGAAGGTATTAAACCACTTCATCTTTTATCCCTACAAGCATAATCTGAGGAAGGCTGTGGGTGGCTATAATGTCACTGTCTCATTTTTCTCTGTATTTCTGTTGCTCAATAAACATTAATGCACTGTAGGAGAGTTAGAGATTTTATTTAGCTGGAGCTGTAAAAGTGCTTGTTCCCCTCAAATTTCATCTCCTTTTTTCTTTTGTTCCACTGATGACTGGCATCATCTGTTCATCTCCTGGAGGGTTTTGAACTCAATTATTATGATTGTCTCTTGCTGCCCTTGTTTGCTGTGCACAATTTCTATATTCCCATTGTTTTAGATTAAATTAGCACAAATGCAATCCCTAGCCTTAGCAAATTTAAGCCTCAATATGGGGAAGAACATTCTTTTAATATGGGAATTGGATTGCTGGCTTGGGAACATTTTGAGCTTTTGAAAAGCAGTGATCTTATTTCTTGTAGGACCTCAGTAGAGGGCTTGCACTTTTTCCTCTTCTCCTCATGTTTTCATCTGGCCAAGACATGGTTGATGGCTTAGCACCTTGGTTTCACAGTTCATGAAAAAGGCCTAGACTTGCAGTTTGCACTTGAACAAATCCTTTTTGGTTTTCCACTCACCTAAATTAGGTTCAGTTCTGAAAACATTGGGGTACTATAACTATAACAGAGCAACTGCCTGTTTTGTTGTAGATGACTCCTTTCCTCACAAACCTCTGAATTTAATTTTGTGTGAAATTAAACTTTGGCCCAAAGAGCAGGGAGGGAAGAGTTCAGCTTATGGAGATTTTCTGTTGGAATATCTTCTTATGCCAAATGCAAAAAAAAAAATTTTAAAACAACACAGGAAGATGGGACTTGTTATTTCAAAGTACCAGATTAAAATATGCACAGACTTTTTTCTTTAAGCTTGTTTTTACTTCTTTTATTAAACCTCTGGGGCAATTCGCTGAATTTGATCTGCATTTGCAAATTATTTTAGTTGAGAAATAAGTCCTTTTTGTGAATAAAATATTTGCCTGAAAAAGATTTCCTTGGCTGCAGCATTGTGGCATATGGGCCTGTGTAATTCCTCTCCATGGGATGCATTTAACCCCGGGTGACAAGCATACTGTCAGCGCTTAATAATCCTCGCTGGCGAACGTGTCAGGAATAATGCGGCTCCTTGGATCTCAGCTTATTTCATACCTACCTGTAACAGACCCTTACCTATGGAAGATGGGCTGCCTCATGGGTGCCTTCCCAGGCCCAGATCTCACTTGTAGCTGAAAGTTTCTTATGCTCTCTGACTGCCAGCCCATGAAACACACCTGCAAAGGAGCACTGTACGGCAAAAATGCTCTCCAGACCTGGGGCTGCCGTAAGCGGAGCAGTAAGCGTGCTCTCTGTTGCTGAACCAGGCTTCTCTTGCAGTTCCGTACTGCCCCCTTGTTTATTATCCTCCCATAGAGAAGTGGGGGGGAAATGATACAACACTTGGTAGTTAATGGGAGAAATGAGGACCACAGGGTTCTGCACCCCTTAGGAATGTTTCTGCCGTGCTGTGTTAGAAACTATTTAAGCTACAGGTCCAGCCCTACTCCAGAGTGTCCTGATATGTATTTTAATGATTGAAGAAATGAGGCATACTTTGGATAGCTGAAGTTTTAATACAATGTGTAAGACTGAATGAAAAATAAATTAATTTGAAATGGTTTGCAGACATACAAAGGGTTCATGTGCTGCGCGTAACATGCTCAGTAAAATAATATCCTTTAATGTGCTGCGCTCTTCATGCTTTTCATGAAGCTGCATCTAATTGTACTACTCAGAGCTGACTAATTCTGCCACTGCCTTCCTTTGAGAAAAATAGTATTTCAAGACATGACTAACACTCTTAAGTAGTCATTAATTCTTAATTAATTCAGAATGGAAATTAAACTTTTGTACTGTATATATCAAGCGGAATACCATCCAGAATATATATAGGCAAGTCACTTATATTTTGAAATGAATATTAGTTAATACTATGTGATTATGTTTTTCAAACAACAAAGCAAAGAACAATCAAAACCCCTTAAAATATTAGCAAAAGCCAAACCATTAACTAATATAAATATTGGGTTTATTGTCATATATGTGTTAGCATAATAAGGCTTTGTTTATATTTATACTGCATGATGAAGCTCAGCTTCCAGGAATGCTTTACATTTTGAACACTGATGTGTTTGTAAGTTCATACTTAATGTGAATGATCTACTACTGTTTTTATTTGTTAAGAACACTTAGTCTAACGTTAATTAAAGGAGATGGGCTTGTCTGCCTGTCACTTTTCTCAGCAAACATTTCCCTCAACAGTTCCCATGGAGCTGAATGAAAGTTTTCTGGGCTGAAGCTCACCTTTTCATGATGCAAGACATCTTGCTTCTAGAGATAACCCTTCAGATGTGGTCCCACAGCCATCTTTTGTTTCAGTTGTGGTTGTGAAAGAGGCTGTCATAATCTGGGTTAAAGATATATTTATGGTGGGCCAACTTAATACTGTACCTTCTTGTGCTGACACAGCTGGGTCCAGGTGAGGACTTCAGTGTTTAGGGACATGACGAAAGTATCAAGGGAGTTTCCTTATATTTCTGATCGTGACCCCCTTGGCCCTTCTGTCAGGTAAAAGGGTTTAGCCAGATTTAGGCCTGTGCAACATCTTGGCAGCTCTGGGGCATCTGTGGTCACTGAGAGACACTCAAGTATTGTACGAGCACACTGCTGCTTTCCTCCAATGAATTTGACTTGAAATTGTATCTGCTTACTCAGAAGAACAGCTATAAAGAGTAGAACTGTGAACACTAATATATGCACACATACCTGAGTATAAATATACATATATTCCTGTGTGTCTGTGCCAGAACCATCAATGGGACATCTCGATGCATACTTATGAGGAAAATTCAACTTTATCAATCCTGTGTGCCTTTGATCTTTGCATCAGAAGTGATAAGCAATGAATTTTGGAAGAGGCTTTGTGGTCATTTTGCATACAGCAGAATATGAATAGAAATAGTGTCTTTGAAGGAAGTCACAATTTCACTGAAAGTTCCTTGTTAACATAAGAAGGGGGCAAATTAGTTTAATCTATTTGCAGTTTAATACAGTGCGAAGTTGCATGAAAGCCTGATGAAAGTGGCTGGGACAAACCTGTTTGGATTGATGATGGGGGTGGAGCTAGAAGAGACAGAGCATGGGATATATTCACCCAGGAGCTAGCCTGTCTACAAGATGAGAATAAAGAAGTCATTAAGGGACTAGGCTAAAATGATCCAAGACCCTGTAAAGATATAATTTTAAGTATTCCTTTTGAAGGTCTGGAACTGAACCCAAAGTCTATTTGGACATTTTAGCATGTGGCAGGTCATGCTCATTTTAAAATCTATCCTTCTGCTGCATCTGAGCAGATGTCTCTCTTCTGTCCCTTCTCTTTTTGCCAGGACCTGACATTATTTATCTCTAGGGCAGCAGTCACTGGAAGTAGGTTTCCTGATCCCTTGTGATAACTGGAGGACTGGTGTCCTGAAATATAAACCTAATGAAGAGCTTAGACAGGGAATCTAGTGTGTTCAAAGGCCTTTCCACCTATTTATTAGAGACAGTGCTACACAGAAATCAACTGCTGTCAGACTGCCAGCCAGAAGACAATATAATTCTTTCTGAGCCCCTGACCAATTTTTTGTTCATCTCTAGAATTGGTTGTTCCTTGTGCATTCAGTCTCTTAGAATAAAGACGGCTGAATTTAAAACTATAATTTCAATGCAGCTCTAGCTTCTGTGCTGGTAATCAGGACACAATGTACTGCTGAGGATGCACGCTGTATTATGCAACTCATTCAGCCTGTAATTATCCCCAATTCCCCTCCTGTTGTAGCAGAACAGCTACAGACACTTACGTGACCGTTCCAGGCTGTGCGTCTCCTGCTGTTTGTTAACTGCTGAGATAACAAACTATACTGGTGGTGGTGAGCTGGCCTTTAGAGATACAAAGGCTTTTAAAATTCAAGCTAATTTATTTTTAGGGCTCTTGTGAATATGTCAAATATCCAATGTTTACAGCTCAGAAGTAGGATTTGTACTGTCAGGATCTTATAATTTTCCCTCATGCTTAAATGCTAAAATGTTTTAAACCTTTCCCTTCCTCTTGGTTTTTGTTTCTTTGGGGTTTGTTTTGTTTTGNTAGGATTTGTACTGTCAGGATCTTATAATTTTCCCTCATGCTTAAATGCTAAAATGTTTTAAACCTTTCCCTTCCTCTTGGTTTTTGTTTCTTTGGGTTTTGTTTTGTTTTGTTTTTTTTTTTTTAATTAGTCTGGGTGGTTGTGATGTTTGAAATGTTAAATGGTGCCAATACCTTTGAATTTGGGGTTGCTCAGGCGTCAACTGTGTGATGGATTGAAGTGGGGGGAATGTAGTGTTGTATTGACTGAAACTATCTACTAGCAGTAGGGAAAAGCAAGTGCAGTAGCAGTTATGGCCAGAATGACCTTTTGACTTCTAGGAGCACATCCCATGCACATACAGCTTGGAGTTGTGTTTACTCGACAACCTGGTGTGTGGCAGTACCCCTGGAATGCCACCGTGCCCTGCTCAGGAGGGGAGGAAAACCAGTGGGCAAGCAGGCATCTGGCAGGGCCTTGCTCCAGCAGCAGTAACCACAAAAAGCAGTGTTTCTGCAGCTGGTGGCACAGACAGCTGGGGACAAAAGACTAAAGACACCATTTCATGACTGCCTTTGTCCTCCTGTTTCTACCCTGGTGTATCCTATCCTTTGGTGTCCTGATGGACTTCATGGTATACACATGCCCAGTTAATCATGTGCCTCCCCAGGAATGGGGAGCTGAACCAGTGCATAAGACATTCTCAAGCAGTGGCTTTCTGATATTTCCATCTGGAAGTTTTGGGGTTGGATTTTAAGCCTTGAAGGTGTAGGGTATATTCAAGTCTAGGCTTTGTTGCACCAGCTAAAAGTATAGGACAGCCATGACTCTTAAACTAAGATATCTCAGAGGTTGTGAGACCCTGTAGTCTTGGGTTAGACTCTGCTTTTGTTTACATTTGTTTAAATTTCATGTAATGAGATTGCAGCTACCAGCTAATTCTCTGCTGGATATAATTGAAGATACTACATGAGCCAGGCTTAATGAGCCTTTTATTCTTTTTTTTTTTTTAATTTTTTTATACTTACTGAAGCAATTTCACATTGTGAGCATCAAGAATACTGGCCAGCACTGTGGTATTATAAGTAAATGAAATGTGGAATAATTCTTACCCTTAATTTGTGGTTTTGAAAAATAACTGAAACACAGTGCTGTTGGGCAATTAAGCCCCATGAGAGTTAAAAAAAATACTTTTAAAATTTTGTACTTTGCATTTTGTAACTATAATAAGTCAAGGCTGTAAGAAAGGGAGTTTTCAGGGAAGTTTATTTGAAACAGAAGTGGTATTACAGTAACTCTTAAGCTGAGCATACCTGCTTCAGTGGAAAAATAATTATTTTCAGGTAACAACATATTAAGCAAATGATTGTAGCATTAAATCATGCTGAACACCAATCAAACACCACTTTAAAAGTGTTAAGTGACAGAAGGATATAGAAAGCATTACAACTTACTGAAAGAAGCATTTTCTTTTTTTCTTAGAAGTAATTAAGTGCTGGGATCAGGCTTTGGGTAGAATTGTACTTGGAAGATGAAGAGAAATTATTTACCTGCTTTCTGTATCTCAGACATGGCCCATGTTGTCAGCACCTTTGGGCTTAATTCTTCACAAATGCAACCTTATCCAAAATTTCAGGACTTAATGAAAAAAATTTTCACTGATTTCCTACAACTTCTTGACCTGAATTTAAATATACCTGCTGAATATTATTGCTGCACAGCCTTTTAAAAAAATTATTGCCATAGAGAAACCAAACCTGCCAAGAGTGTGTACCTATGAACCCAGCAAGGACTCCCCTCCACACACTTCTCCTGTGGGTATAATTATGGTATTTGACTTTTAAATCTCTACATGTTCCAGCAAGATGATGACTGGAATAATAATAATTTAAAAATCTGATGTTACCTAGCAATGATGCAGTTTATGCCTTACCAATGTGTTCTAATGTTATGCCTAATAAAAAATGACAGGACTTGCTTTAAGTCTTAATCCATCAGCAACACTATAATCTACTCAGGTGAGCTGCATTTTTCCTTCTTGCACAGATAAATAGCATAAAAATTGGATCATTTAGATAATCTTTGAAGCAATGTTCTGGGAACCGTTATACTATATATGCTGCTTTCCTTTTGTCCTCCATACCTGGCTCAGCCTCTCACTGAAGAATTTCACATTAATGTAATTGAGGGTGATTTTTCTTCGAAGGGAGAGGTCACCTTTTCCCCTCTGTGCTGAGGGAGGTGTACATCAGGGACCAGGAGACCTGCCCTTGCTTCCATGGATGTGTTTGACCTCTCTGGGCCTGTGGCCAAGGGTGAAGTGTGGGATATTTATGCTGCTTCATCCCTACTCCTTGCTATTCAGTTGGTCAACTCAGATGAGTAAGGGCTACTCCTTCCCACGTGTGTGTAGTCAATGCAGACAGAGCTTTACCAGTGGTGGTCACTGGAATGGGAAATGTGTGTTGCGCCGCAAAGCTCAGTGCCTTCACACAGAGATGGCTCCACAGCAAACCCAACACCGCTGGATGTTGTCTGAAAGCAGGTCAGGGAGAATGAGGGGGGGGAGGCACAGTGTGTCAAGGGGAGGACGGGCTCCTCCTCCATAAATGGTGGGTTCAGATGAGTTCAGACTAAATTATTTTTTTTAACTGTTGAAGTCAATGAGGCTTGCAATGGTGAAGTTACAGCTGCAGTTACGTACTTAGCCTGTTTAATCTGGCTGTATTTTTAGTACAATTCTCCTTTCTCGAACACAACTAAAAAAACCTACTTTTTCTCTCCATTTCAATATGTACCTTTTAATCTTTATTCCAGTGAATTACTTTTAAATTGGAACAAGACATTATTGGGTGTATTTATTTCATTCTTTTGGTGAATTTTGAAGCCTCATTAGGAATTACATTTTGTGCTTCTAATAATTATAGACAGTTTTCCTCTAATTTTTTATCTATTGTACTGGAGCTTGGTTGGTCATTTTACACATCCACTACTACAGCCCTTCTTCATCAGTTTGTCATGAATATGAGGTAGTTTATTCAATTATCCTTCTTCCAGCTCCAGTTGTCTCATCCACATAATCAAGACAAGCTGACCAGCAGATGGAATTGCCTATCTGCAGTGTAGGAGAAGGCTGGTCAGCTTGGAGGGGTGTAAATTGTGTCCAGAGTAGGACTCATTTATCAAAAGAACCTGTGAAAATTGTCCTTTTTATTTTCATTGAATAGCACTGATGTGATGAAAAAGACTCTTGAAAGATAACCCAGGCCCTGGTGCAATAGTAAGGATCTGCTGAGAGCTGTGCATCAGCTGTGTCATTTTGGAGGAAACATGATTTCTTAAAGGAAATGAGGGAAAGATTAGATGATATAATTAAATGCCAGACAGGTAACAGTGGATCTGCTTTGCCCTGTTATGAGCAGTAGGATCTCTTGAGCTTTGAAAGTTATGCTCTGGATGTTCATATTGAATGGGTTTAAATTTGGACTGTGGTCTGGCAGGATGATCAGGAGGGTGTGATTGGTGTGGGTTTGGTATGATATTGTGTTTGGGCAAAACCAGTATTTTCCAAAGCATTAAAGTGTCTAAGGAGCCTCAGTCTCACTGTAAAGGATTATTTAAGCAAGTGAACTCTAAGCATGATGACTTCTAAGGGAAACCTTCTAATTGTTTGGAGGCCAGATCTGCCGAGTGATTCAGAAATTTTTTATAATTTTCTTGAATATATAACTAGCTAGGATGCCTATTTCTGTTAATTTCAAAACATTTTGTTCCAAACTATTCTTGCTGTTGCCCTTAGATTCTTATGTTCCCTACTGAACAACTTTACTAATTTCTTTAACCAAGTGTGAGGGTGTTCACATAGAAGAAGTGTGTTAAGTAAAGACTGCATTTTACTCTCCATTTACAGAACAGAAAACACTAAACAACCCTTAGCTTGTCTCTTTTGGAGTTCCTTACCTTTGTAATCTGTGCCTCTTAAGATTCACAGAGAGTATAAGATATTTAAAAGTCCTCATTATTCTGAGTTTGTCAGCTTTGAACTGTCTTTGCCATTAGCTTCTAAATGATCTAAGTCTTTCTATAACTGACTGGAGTGTTCTTCATTTACTGTTTCCCAGGTTTTAATACCATCAATTTATAAGCACTTCTTAATTTGCTTCCTGTTATAATGCTTTTTGTATTCTGGGACAGTTTTCTCCCTCTCTTCTGCCACTTGTAGTATTGTGGGTATTTGTTATTGACCTTGAGATAGTGTTGTGGTTAAAAAAAAACCAAACAAAACACCCTATTTTTCAATAAAAGAACCTGTGTGGCCTCCATTATATAATTGTGCAATTTTGGGCATGAACCTTTCTGCCATCCTCTGCTTCCAAACTTCTCACAGCTCCTGGGGTCTTCTGCTGGCTGCGCCACAGTAGAAGTGCAAGTGCAGGTTGAAGATCACTTGTTTACCAAAGCTTAGCCTGACATACCTTTTGCCAAACTGCCAAGCAGCTGCTGTTCCTCCTGGACTAGGCTCATCTCCTGTGGTAAATGATGCTGTTATCAGGGCAGGGAGAAGGCAGTTGGGATGTGAGAGTAGAACTTGCTTGCTTCATGTTACCTCGCCAACCTATTCTGGCATCTCTTGTGTCTTCACAAGAGTTATACTTTCCTCTCAGAAAGCTCTTTGTTCAACAAATCCAAGAGGAACAATATTTTTTTTCTGTTGCTGAAAGCTAAGGTCTTGCCCATGCTAGAAAGATAAAGGCAGGAATTTAAGCACCTCAGAGGTTGTGGAGTCTCCTTCTCTGGAGACATTCAAGACCAATCTGGACACGTTCTTGTGTGGTTTAATCTAGGTGATTCTGCTCAAGCGGGGCAGGGTGGACTAGGTGATCTTTTGAGGTCCCTTCCAACTCCTGGCATTCTGTGATTATTCACCATAACAGGCTATCAGTGAACACCACCATATCACAGGGTCTTGAGTTTGATGTGGGAGTCTCTGGGTTAAGGAGAGGAAAGGATTCTGTGGAGTAGGACCACTGCTCTCCTGTGTCTGATGAGAAGACCAGATTTTCACAGGGTGGATATGAGTCTTTTGGTCCTAAGGTTAGCCTTAAGACTGCTAGGTGACAACAGTATCTCTTCTAATTCAGTCTCTTAAATCTCAGTAGGCTGGAAAGATAATGGTGAATGTTTACTTTGCCTCCAAGCTGGGCAGCATCTGAGGTTTTTTGTTGCTATGGCGTTACTGTTAATTGCACGCATTAGGAATAAGAGATGTTAGAGGAGCTAAACAAAGAGACAAGTCCTTGCTCTGCAGAGCTCCTGACATAAATCAAGGGCTGAAAGTAACAAGGGATTATGTTGGGAGGAGAGTGGGAATTGTTGAGGATAGTGAAGCCAAAAGGCGAAGCTGACAGCTCTTCAGCTGCTTAATTGATAGGATGGCAGTGATCTGTATCTGTTACAGCAGAAGGTGTTCCTCTAATCAGTTAACAACGTAACTTTTGCTAACAGTTAAAACAAGTCTCCCAACACTGAGGAACACTGCATGATAATTGAGTAATGCTGCAGTGAGTAATAATATTTTGTACTAGTTTGAAGTTTTTGCTTCTTGCGAAAATATGCCAGCAATGAAAAACATTAAAACCCCCCAACTTTTTCCAAAACAAAGTTAAAAATGAAATATAATGAATTTGTGTAGACCTCCCTGCCCCCACCCCAATTGCCCCCAGAACAATTTATCTGTAGGAAAAGATATATATTATACAAAACTGTGAGTAGTGGCACTGTCCACTAATTAAGTGAAGCAGTTTGTTGACAACCTTCTGATTAAACATTCCTCCTTACTCCCTCTCAGCCCAATTTAAATCAAAATATCGACAAACAATTTCTGTGAGGAAAATGGAAAAGTTCCTAGGGTAGTTGAAGTTGCATAGCCTTTCCCATTAATGTGCCTGGGTGTTTGTTCAGTGTATGTGTTATTTATCTTGCCCCTGAGGTGTAACACGAATGACGTTTGTAAGGCATTCCTACTAGATCTCTTGCCTATTGTGAAGTAATATTCTGAATAGGACTGAATTTCACACAGCAATTTACCAAGACAAGTTCACAATTATTTTTGTACACAAATAAAATACTGTCAAAACAGGCACGTATTCCATGTACAGGAAAGCTCCAGGGAGGATCACAGAATATTAGGAGTTGGAAGGGACCTCGAAAGATCATCCAGTCCAACCCCCCTTGCCCGAGCAGGATCACACAGGAAGGTGTCCAGATTGGTCTTGAATGTCTCCAGAGAAGGAGACTCCACAACCTCTCTGGGCAGCCCGTTCCAGTGATCTGTCACTCTCTCAGTGCAAAAGTTAGTCCTTATACTAAGATGGAACTTTCTGTGTTCCAGTTCGGAATCATTTCTCCATGTCCTGTCACTGTCCAAAACTGAGAAGAGCCTGGCCCTATCCTCCTGACACTCACCCTTTACATATTTATAGACATTAATGATGTCACGCTTCAGTCTCTTCTCCAAGCTGAAGAGACCCAGCTCCCTCAGCCTGACCTCAGAAGGAAGATGTTCCACTCCCTTAATCATCTTGAATCAGCAGAGCTCTGTAGGTGGACTCCCAAGAGCTGTGTTTCCAGCTGTGCCAAAGAGTTTTTCTTTGACCTTGGGATAACCACTTCACCTCTCTCTGTTTTGAGATTTGAGAGTCTACACGTGCTGGTGTCGGGACTATCCCCTTGTGCTTATACCCATGGCGTGATCCTACACCCTCAGCCAGTGCCATGACCTTGTGGCACGGTGCTAATGGAAAGAGTGAAAAGTCACAGCTTCCCTTTCAGTGGGGCTGCAGGGCCGCTAACAAGCTGCATCCCTGGACGTGTCAGCATCCCTAAGGCGCGAAGCAGTGAGCTCCCACCGCTGTTATCACCTCCAGGCCGGGCTGTGTAAAACAGAAATGCCATGACACCAAGGGAATTAAACCTCACGCCCTTCAAAGAGGACCTTGTCCTTCCTGGGAGCACAGAGCAGCTCCTGAGAGAGAGCACAAGCAGCGATTTACCTCCTTGAAAGCATCACAATTACAAATAAATGTTAAATATATGAAAGCGAGCAGAACAGATACAGCTGTAACTGGGAAGAACAAACCTGTGGATAGCTGAGTGTTTGCTAGCTGAAGTAGATGTTTGTTCAGCCTTTAGCTGCCCTTTGTAGCCCATGCTGCAGACTCCCTGCTGGAGAATGACCATTAAGGGACATGCCCTCATCTTGAAGGCAGCTGATGGCAGCAAGGCTGCATTTGTAAGGGTAAGTCAGCAATGCCAGAAGCAAGAGAAATAAAGATTTCTGCTGTTTGTGGTGACCCAGCTTCCATCTCTTTAACCAGTGACCCATGCAGGAGAAGGCTTCTTTTCCTCCCCCGCCCAAAGGCATCCTTTGGGGGAACAGAAAACACTCCTTATGAACCAGTGCCAGAAGAAAGCACACCACTGCATCATGGATGGAGAAAACACTGGTTTTGGCAAACAGACCAAGGATTTTGAAGTGAAGGGACAAGTAATAAGCGAAGTAGTTGTATTGGTCCTTGCTGGTAACTGCAGGTACGACACAATCCCTAGGCTGAATAGCACACCCAGTGATGTGCAAGTGTATCCACCAGAAACAGCAAGGTTACTCCAAATTTATGTCAGTGTGCCCAGGAGATTGCTGTGTTTTTCAGTCATCTTTAAGAACAATCGCTGCAGTACCACTGAGCTCATAACAAGGATAAAATATAAATATTATTGAAGCCTAATGCAGCACAGACATCAGCATGATATTAAAAGAGTATTTTATCGGTAGCCTCTACAAAGATTTATATCTGTTTATCAATGCCTTTGCTAAATTAAATACATAAAATCTTTACATGAGACATAACAAAAAGTCATGAACAATATCAGTATTCAGACAGTATTAGTGACATTCAGCATGACAAACTGCGTAGGAAGCTGGTTGTCAAAGCCCTGTGATAGTGAAAATGGCTCAGTTCACAGCACGAAGATATTACTTATCTCTCTTAAAGTCTGAAAGGCTGCTAAAAAATCCCTTATATATTTTGTGCTTGAATGGTATGCTGATGCCTCTAATGCAAGTGCCTGATGTTTTGTTTCTACTGCTCTGTTGAGGGCATGTTGGAGCATTCCAGTATCTCCCCTCCACCCCACTCCCTCAGGAAACATAAAAAACTTCACCAAACTCCAAACCTGAGCAACTCCAACTGTGTTTTGTTTTTTTAATGAAGTGCTAAAGCCAAAGCAGTGTTCGGTGTTTTCTAAGGGAAATTTGAAGACCCTGATAACATATTCAGAATCTGAGAATTACTAGAAATGGCTCATTTCCACACATGGAAGTCCAGGAGTCCAGACCTGAACCTGCACATCTTCTGAATTAGCTTAAAAAGTTAAATCCTGAGCAATTAAATGTATTGATAGGAGCAACATACACATGAAGGCTTATCTTTTGTTTGTTTTAGTATGCTTAGAAATTGGAAAGCTCCCAATTTCAGTAGGTTAGGGAAGGATCTAGGCATTTTCTGTGGATTTTAATGGGGCATTAATATTTTAGTGTCTTTTTCCGTCAGGACTAACGTGCTATGAGCTGTGCACCTTGCTGAAGAAATGTACAGATGCACAGAGTGGGTATGTACCTGACCTGAGGTGTCTACATGGTACTTGGACACGTGAGGGGATGTGGCTGGCAGCATTCAGCACATCTGTGGTAGGACCTGCATTGTCTTGACAAGTGGCTTGACAAATGACTTGACCCCTGAGGAGTTAGACCTGAGTGTAGTATGCTGAGGGGCCTGGTTTCCGTATGAAGGTGGAGGCTCTCTCCATGCAAGAGTTAGTACAGGAGAAGCTGTAAATAAAGCTGTTACTCTGATTTGTGATTCAGGAGCGCTACTTGAAGTTGTGGTGTGAAATATACTCAGAACCCGGTTTCTCCTGCAGTCCCTCTGGGTTGTTAGCAGCACTCTGGCTGTTTTTTCATATTTATCCAGTGTTGTTGCTCAAGGTCTCTGGAACATGCCTGTTGAATCAGAAAGACAGAACTGAATAACAGGGGAAACAGCACTGTGTGCTCTGCCAACCTGCAGCTGTGACCTTCCTGTTTGCTATATTTATTTTTTATTTTTTTTTAACATTTGTTAAAGGAATGAAGCAGCAAATCACCAACAATAACAGAAAAATCAATACCCGCCCCCGCTTCTTTTGTGCTATCTGGAACATGGCCTCAATCTGTCAGCCTGAATTACAGAGACTGTGGGTGTCAGCAAGAGCTCAAACAAATAGACCTGCCAGGCTGCTCATTGATAAAAGGCTTAGGTCAGTACCAGTGCCACCGTTGCTGCTGCCTCCAAAAGGTGCGGAGGAGCACTAACCTTTCTCATTGAAGTCGAGTTATGGAGCAATGAATGTGTCCACCTGAATTTTGCATGTAAGATTGCACTAATCTCTGGAATAAAAAGAGTAAACAAACAGTGTGACAAATACATGGCTCCGGGGCATTACCTTGCTAATAGATGCTAAATCAAATGGTGTATTTGAATGGAAGGTGATATATCAACATAGGAATGTCATCCTAAAATAAGCCATTGATCCAGTAGCTAAAAATCCAGTCTTTGATAAAGGTCAGTGCGTCAGAGAGGGGAACAACCTCTTCCAAACTCATCATTTTCCCAGGCAACAGCAAAAGGCTGTATCAGTATAAAGAGGAAAGCTTCTTCCTGATTCCAAATGGTAATTAGTTTATACCCTGGAGCATGAAGATTAACATCCCTTATCACTTTTAATTTTGCCAGTGGATCTTAAGCTACTGCAATGAGCTTTTGAGTCTGAGTAATATACCATGTGTTTTTTTTCATCTTACAAAACGGAGCATGCTCTTTGTATTGTCCCACTGCCATTTTGCAAAGATACCAGGCAAGACAGCTGCTTGTGCCAGGGGGGTGGAGGGAAGAGGACTGTCACCAGCAGTGCTGCAGGAGCAGCTCCAGAGGAGTCAAAAGCTAGCATCAGGGATTTCTAGGCACAGAAACAAGCTTACAGGAGGAGCTGCACGTAACTTTACTGTGAGAGTTACTATGAGAGAGGATTGCCCCACCTTCAGTTTTCTTATTTAAAGATCCTTGACACCATGAAATGTAGCACAGCGAGCTTTCCCATCACATGAGTTTGTATGGCAAACTGCAGTCTGCTCCACAGAACAGTGTGGTGTTTGGGCTGTGCAACCTGCAATGTTTCTGGAGTCACCTGCCTTCTGTGTCTTGCAGGCAGGGGCTCAGCATGAGGCTTTGCTGTCCTCTTGCCCCTGGCTGGGGCAGGCACTGCTGGCCCAGAGACCCCTCAGTGCCCCCTGTGATGTTGATCCTGATGCATCAGGTTCTGCAAGGCATTGCTGGTTTGCTCCAAGCATGGTTCTTGCTGTGGGGTGGATGGAGTTGCCCATTCTGCTCCAGAAGTCTACCTGGACTTCCAAAGGTTTTAGATCACTAATTCTGCATTGCACCTCCCTTTTCTGTGTTAGCTTTCCTGCCCCATCTGCTCTTCAAGTGTATTATTCTAAGCCTCTGGCTCTTTAAGAGTGTTGTTATGCATAATCCAGCCAGACATCAACCAACAGCTCCCATAATGGCCTGGTGCAGACCACTGTCTCCTGTTTCATCTTTCAACTAAGATGTTCCTTTCTTACCTCATTTCAAAATGTGCTTTGAGGGTATGAGTTTTGCTCAATCCCACATAAAAAAAAAAGGATGCAGAAAATAAGATCTCATTTTTCCCTAGCCCTGAGTAGGCAGCAGTTAATTTAACAGGCTGGTTATAAACTATGTTCAAAGAGGAAAAGTCTTTCCTTTAATCTGTATCAGCCTTTGTAACCTTTCTAATTTTGTGAAATATCTCCTATTCTTGTCCCGTACTATGGGTAGAATAGCAAAATCCAAGGGACTTTTATTGTGGTGTTCATTATTTCATATGCCTTTGTCATCCTACTACTATCTATGCAGGGATGAAATATTGTTAATAAGGGAGCAGAAGCCTTTTGTTGAGTAGAGGAGCTGATCATAGTACACACACATTATTAGCTATGTGGTTAAGATCATTATTTGGATGAAGGCTAGCACCTGAGAAAGCAGCAAGGAGCACACTGTTTTTCCAGATGGAAGAGCCAGTGCCATAAAGGAAGTGAAATAAAGATGGGCATCCAGAAAGGTAAAAGAAAAAGCAATAACCACAGCCACTTTTAAAGATTATATTTGCTTCTATACCACATACCCCTTTTTCACCTTTCTTGTTTCAGTTCTCAATATAGCAGCAGTGCTGTGGGAAGGATTAGTCTTGCAGCATCTTAATTTTTCAAGATTCTTACGTTAGCGTTTGCTCTTGCAATGAGCAGAAGTCCGGGTAATTTCATGTATTCAACAAATCTAGACAAGTCTCTGAACTTCATGTGTGACTGAATCAAATATGAATTTGCAACTTTCATTGCTGACCTGATTCAGCTTCCCATGAAGTCAGCTGGAGTCTTTCCACTGAAGTCAGCATGACCACTTAGAAGATAATAGGCTTGCGTAGGTTTGTACTAACTTGCTTTTGGGTAGCATCATTAGAAATGTTTCTATACAGACCCAAAAAGAGGAAATGACAAGCAGCAGATGTCTAAAGTAGTACAAGTAATAAGTGACAAAAGATCATGCAGTCTGAGAGCGCTTGGATTTTCACAAGCAGCTATGGTTAAAAGTCAAGGACCCTCTTGAAGGAAATTTGAATGTGCAGTTTCTGCTCCATGATACCCAAATCCTGGCCTGGCTGGAGCTGAAGTGGAAGTCAGTTTCTGAAACCTAACCTCGGTACACCTTTAGTCCAGTGTTAACTTTGCTTTCTCATGAGATACAGACATCTAAAGTAAGTGAGTGAGCATCTAGCTGTTTTGTTAGAAATAAACCTGACTAGAAGCTGAAATTCCTGTTTGAAACCAGCATGCAGAAGAACAGCCAGACTATTGTGAAGTGTTGGGGAAACTCCTCCATGTAACCAGAGACCAGGCAGTGCTCAGCACCTGGAAGCTACAGCCTGATTTGGAAAGAAATTAAAGAAAGTCAGATTTTGAAAGGCAGGGCTCCCAGACCCAGAGGCAGTCCGCCTGGCAGGCGGGTTGCTGGCATCCAGCAGTCAAGATGCTCGCTGAGTTTCTGCCATACGCTATCCAAATCTGTCTTGTTACCATGACCACCATCTTTTCAGTGAACCAGTATTGTCTGTTGGTGCAATGGTCTTTCCCAGTTCAGTTTCTAAGGTTGCTGCAGTGCTGCCTTCACACAGTGAAGTTTCCTGCTAAGGTTATGTGCAACTGGAGGTCTCTTTCAGGCACAGCTAAGGGGCAAAAGCTGTTTCACTTGATCATTCCCCTACTCATTTGCCAAAGTCTTATCAGCTATTAGAATGTCGGCCGAAAGCCAGGATATACCCAGCCTGTCATCTCGGAGATTCACTCTTTGGAAAAGGATTATACTGAATTTTCTTTTCATCTGTACTTATGAATTTTTTAGGCTTGGTTTTGCACCGTGCCAATCTTCTGCTTTCCCCGGGGGAGTATGAACCGCGGCATTCTTCTTGCCAGCTATTTCCTGAATACCTGTGGTAACAGTTTCCAAGGGGCTGTGTGACTTATTTGTTCATCTAAATGGAAAAGTCTTGCAGCAGCAAACTGGAGGGAATTGAAGGAGAATGAAGTTGCTGCAAATTGAAGAGCTAGGAAAATATGACTTACACTTGCCTGGAAAATAAGCCACAACACAGCAGACCCTTCTAAATGAAGCATACAAATATGCAAATGACAGCGTGTCTGCTTGTCTTACAGAATTGTTTTGTGAATACAGTTTCCATTGGCAAAGACATCCACGTTACATGAGCCACAATCGGTCAGTTTGAGAGGACTGTACAGTTCCACAGGGCAATGGTGAGATGCAGTTATCCACCAGGCATGTGTCCATAGCTTTTCTTACACAGCATTGATGTAGGATCTCAGTAGTTCAAGAGCAGCAAAAAAATATTCATATTCACTGTATACAGCCCTGTGAATAATTCACAACCCATACTATTTGCCTTGTGCATTGGGTAAGGCAATATGCAGGAAAGCCAGCTTGGTGACAGGATACATCAAGGATGTGTGAGAGGTACCAGGATACATCAGGGATGTGTGAGAGGTACCAGGATTATCTTGCATAGCAAAAGGGAACTAGAAAGAGTTGCTGTTCTCGTTCACTCACACAGATTTTGAAGTCATGCAGCTTCTTACTGCTGTGGACTGTGTCTCCAAGACTGTGGCACAGAGCTTGGGAGAGTTTATGGTTTGACTTGTGCCTCTGTTTGTGGTTTTTAAGAGGTCACTTCATCTGTTTCCCTTTCCACCTTTTGTAGTTTAAGCAGGAAGCCTCCATAGATGGACGTTGTCCTCATCATTTGTGCTATTAAGTGGCCCCTCTGGGGTCTGGTACAGTGAGATTCAGGCAAACCACTCCACCTCAGGACTGACACACAAGCGAAGGTTGACCCGTGAGCGCCAGAGTTAGGTGCTGACCCTGGGCAGGAGTCACACTGCCGGGCTGCTGGTACCCAGTGGAGAAAGATGCACCAGGCTCCTTCTCAGGAAGCCAGTAGAGAAGTGGGATGATGGGAATGTTTCACACTGTGGCACAGACTGAGTTCTGTACACAGTAAAAGGTGTAAAAAAGCAAGAGTCACTTGTGTTGGGTAAGTTGAGGACAGCAGTGGATTTTCAATACCAGAGAAGTGGAATACTTGCAATATCAACTGGGTGTGAGAATTTGCAGTTGATGGAGCTATAGAACCCTGTGTCTCCTTTGATACTCAGGAAAATAAAACCCTTAGCACACAAGTGATGACTTTTTGCTGGCACTGGATCATTGTGAGGATTTTCATGTGTTTCTGTCCTACCTTCAGCTGCTACCTTCAGCTGCTGTGCCTTTGGTAGCACTGTGCCAGCAATTAGGTTACTGCAACATAATCCCATCCACCCATGTTTTGGTGTCTCCCCCACCTCCCTGTACTTCTAGTTGTTATTTTAAATTCAACAAATGGTTTTGCTCTTGGTGCAGCTTAACAAAATCCCAGGGATCCACCATTTGGCAGATGAAGGTGTGCCGGCTGTGCCCTGTCACTTGCTGCTACATTTTTCTGATAGCTGGAGCAAACATAAGACAAGCAGGGAGCAAATGCACCAGAAAGCCCAGAAGATATTTTAGCAGCTAGTTTGTTCTCTCTGGGAGAAGATTTGCTTGGAGGCTTAGTACAGCCTGAGAGCGGTTTGAGGTGGTGTAGAGAGACAACCACTTCCTTGCGCTGACTCAGGCATCCCCACCCAGCATGTGAAAACCATGTTAGTTCTTCTTTAGTATTCTTTGGAAAAGGCTTCTTTTCATTTTGGTGTTTGGTCTTGGGTTTGTTTTTTTTTTTCCTGAGGCTCTGCAGGCACAAGCATGTCTCACAGCTGGTTTAGCAAGGATGTGTCTAATTTAGAGGATGTTGAGGGTTCCCACAAGCTGTAGCAGCACTGATCACATGTGCAAACCAGAGCACTCGGTCTCACCTAAACATTTGCCTGGCACAGCAATGCCAAACCCAAGGGAGTCCAGGGAGGATAACCATCAAGTTGTCTCTGAGCAGCTCCCACAGTGACAGCTCAGACATGGGATGTGGTTGATACTCTGCTCCCTGGTTGAATGTACTTTCTTTTACCAAGCTTCACACCTTTAATTCTTCTTCAAAGCCATTCCACACACTTGTAATTTTAGCACTGGCTATTCACTTACTCATTTCCCACTTCTCCTGGTGCCCAGGATATGTTGCTTTTTAACACTTGGCATCAGCACAGTGTGACAGACACCAGCTGGTTTGTTTCTTGCTTCACAGGGTCTTGTAAGATTAACTGCACCCTTCTCTGGCCAGTCTAGTTCATTGTGGTGGGAAGGGCTGCCTGAAGCTCACCTTGGGAAATGCAGTGTACCCAGCAAAATGAACATCTAATGTGCTACCAGAGCTTGGTGGAACTGGATGTAGCTCTTAAGCAGTGAAAGGTAAATGGTAAGAAGATCAGTGATGTATGTGTTCAACAAATGCGAAGAAAACACCAAGTATATAAGTTGCTTGTAGAGGAGTAATGTCTCTGAACAAAGGTCTGCCTTGAGCAGCCCAGACTCTACCCCTACATTGGTAAATTCCCATATCTCCCAAAGAGAAATAGCTGTTGAGTAGGTACAAGACATGCACAGCATTACTGTTGTTTTCTGTTTTTTGCAAGAAGGATGTGGCTTCTTGTGCCAATTCTGGTGCTTTGAGAAGATCAGGAGCAGTTAAGGACTTCCTACACAGCTAATCTCTCACTTCTGGTGCTTACTTTGGGTTTGCTTTTTAATTTAGGGAATTCAAATATAGTATGTGTCTCATCTGACTCTCATGTTGAACCAAGGCTTCCAGAGAGCTCTATTTTTCTCCTGAGCAATGAAATCCTATCTGTGATGGAAGGACAACCTCACAGGTCTTCCTGTTGCCACGTGAGAGGATGTCTGGCAGCTCAAAGCAGATGAGGAACACGTCATATGAAAAGGCCTTTGTAGCACAGAGTCACCCTACAATAGCTCTGTGCTCAACAACAGGTTGTGGTTCAAAGAAATACTGCTTCTGTCAGCCTTGCATAATAGAAACAGTAATCAGCATCCATTAGGTCAGAATGTATTGTCAATCCACAGCGAAGCAGAAAGGACTTCATCTCGGAAAACCTTTTCATTAAGCGAAGAAAATTGATACCAGTGCTTGGCACAGCCTAACACTTTGTTCACAGAGCTGAGTGTGGATAATGGCTGGGTTTGTTTTCTTTTCATTCGCTTCTCTATGCACAGCTATTTTGATTAGGAAGCATCCACCTTTCATTCTAGATGAACAATTCTAAAAACTTTCTCCCAACATTTATTATCTTGTGTACACAATCAACGCCTGTGTAAAGAACAATGGTAGAACATAGTTCAGAAAAAAGTATTTTGGCTTACGTGATTGAAGTCGTGCAGTCTAACTGTAGGTGAAAAATGCTTTTATCCATGTAGTAACTACAATCTCTTTTCTTTGTGGATATTGTCATAGAAGGTATAGGCTATGTTTGTGGGTAACCCCCTAGCTGTATGTAGCTTATTGTATGTGTGCATTAACGATGTGGTACTGGCTATACTGGGGCCTGTCTGTTTGCCTGGTTAGTGTGTGACTGGACTAAGGCCTGAAGGAGGTAGCATGGTGATTTGACAGAAAGGGTACTAAAGTATCTTTGTGGTGGTATTCTGTGAGGATAACAGAAAGTAATTAATGCTAATTCTGATTTGTTAACCAGAAATCACTTCTGCATATCAGCCTTGTAAATACCACTGTGCCATTACCATGATGGGCTGCTGATGAAAGAGTTGATGGATGGGTGAGCTCTCACATACCATTGCCAGAATTAATACATTCAGAATGAATGGTGAATTATTCCTACTCCTGTTGCTAGAGGATTTTCTCTCATTACTTTTCCTATTAAGTAGAGAGGAGGATCCTTCCTAAACCTTCTTTCTAGTCCTTCCAATTCCATGTGTTCTTTCTACTTGCCCAAAAATCTTTTTTGTTTGCAAGTATGCAATTAGTACACTCATGCTTAAACAATCAGTGAAGATTCTTGGTTAAAAAACAAAAAAAACCCTACTCATTTGAGAAGTCAGAGAAGAGAAAACATTTTATTTATACTCTGTTGCAGGTGGCTTTGGGAAGCATTGATACCATGGGTAATGAAACATAAAATGAAGTCAAGGGCTGGGAATAGTAATGCTGCATGTTGGGGTGAATATTGCATCTTCAGTGGACTCCTTATGGCTTTTATTCAGCTCCAGCATAGACTGGTCTATCTGTTCTCCCACTTCTGCTGAAGTGTCTTGTTCTCCAGGGCTGGCCTGTGGATGGGCTGTCCAATGTAGATATCCTTTGTTTTGGTATATAGGTAACAATAGTCCTGCACTGCTCGGAAAGCTGCTGTCTCCTAGCACAGGCTGATCCAATCTGTGTGAATAGATGGCATGGGTAAGAGCATAATGAATATGCATAGGAAGGACTTGTACTGATATGAAGTATAATGTATGCATATATATATATGTAATATACTATATATAATAGCATTAGTATTTTACATCGTATAAGTTTATATTAAAAATATATATTATACATATATGTATAGTATTATATATACTATTATATATAGTATAATATACCGTTGCCCCAAAGTAACTGTTCTTTGTAGCTGGAGAAAGTAATCCCAAACTTCTCAGTGAATAAACCCTCTGGGATCCTGATTTTTGCCTTTTTTCCTGCATTGCATTTCCCCATTGTTTTCTACTTTTACTGCTTCTCAGTCTCTAGATATAAATGGCTCTTTTCACTGCAGTAACTGAACATCATGAATAAAGTGAGATTGTAAATGCCTATAGGGTACATCTAGCCACATCCAAGTGCTATATAAATAAGGATCCATCTAGAAGGAAGGTGCTAGAGAGAGATGAAGCTGTTATCATGGTTACATCCATAGTATGTACACCCGATACTGGGTCTAACTGCCAAAAAACTGTTTAACAAGCCCCTTATTGCAGAGCTCTAGAACAATTCCTCCCCAGACTAGCTGGCTTCTCTCCTCGTGCATTTATCTCCCGTATTTTGGACCACAAAAATAAATTATGCTGTCAGCTTTATGGGCTTTTTTTTCTACTATCACTCATAAGAAGTGTTATGCTTAGTCATAAAATTGCAGCTAAGAAAAAAATTAGTGCATCTAGCATTATTAGAAAGCCTTCATGTCATCATCTGTCCAGCATTTCCTTTGATTCCTTTTGTGTCACCTATCTCAAATCTGGGTTGCTGAGGAAGGGGTTTTTTTTCCCTGAGAATATTTTCACCATCATCTGATGTATTCACTTCAGGGAAGAAGTCTGTCTTCCATGTTAATTTCTCCTTTTTCTATATAAAGGAAGAATCTGACCGTGATAGAGCAGTCTTCAGTAGGGGACTTTTACAAAGGATTTGGACTGGGATGAATAAAACAAGGGCCAATATTAATGATCCACAGAATTCTTGCATGAAGATAAGGGCTGCAGTAACCTGAAGGACAGTGATGGAGCTGGAAGTGTTTAACAGAGCTGTGGTAGGGTAGATGTCCCTGAAAGGCAGAGAGCATGACAAGAGAGAAAGGTACAGAAAATATAAGACTCTTGTCCCAAGAGGACTAATCCAAAATTAGTACAGTGGGTGTTGCTTTGGCTTTAAAAAAACTTGCAAGTTTTAATGACATTGAGTCCCCACTCATGTTCCCAGAACAATCTGTCCATGAATTTTCTAAATTTTCTTTACTAATATTATTTTTTTAACTAAATCAAAACCTCTTTGGATTAATTTGGATTAAACTGCTAGATAGGAGAAAAATGTAAAAAACCCTTTCATTAAGATCATTAGTCTGTTTTAATATTTTAATTACAACCTTTTTTTTAATCTGAAACCCATCATTTCAAAAGCTTCCTTCAATTATTAAGAAAAAATAAAGTAGAATGTTAAAAACATTGAAGTTTGATTCTACTGTTAATTAAATTTATGTTTTCCATTTGGAATTAAAAAGAGCTTCCAAATTTATTGAGTATTGAGCAAATGGAAGAACTCTACTATTCCTTTAGAGATTCTCCAATATGAACTGTACTCTTAGACTGCGTATCCTTGCTGATGAAGTCGATATAAAGCCAGTATCCAGTTATGCTCTAAGACTGGTAAAGTCTTAATAGTCTACACTGCACCCCCCAAAAATGTGAGTCCCTAAAGGAGGGTCTGGACCTTCTCCAGTAAGGTCTGGCTATCTGTGCTGAAAGAGATCCAATGGTCCAGCTAACTCTCCTTACCCAGGGGAATATTGAAAGGGGAGAGACTGGCAACAGGGAGAAAATTTAATTTTCCTTCTTGAGCCCAAGAAAGACAAACTTTGTGGCTGATATCCCAGCTCTGAAAATGTGCTGGACACAAAGCGGTGTTTTCTAACACTTTTTTTGTTTAAGAAAAAAGAGGGGTCATGGGAGTGTGTGTGTGTGTGGAAAGAGATGTAAAAATGTATAAAATGTGGTACTGCTGACTACCTCATGCTTGGAGAACGCTACTTTCCTTTCATGTTTTGGCCATTATATCATCAAAACCTGGCATGACTTCCACTGCCTGCGGGAATTGCCAACACAAGTCTGTACCTGGAGGCCCAAACCTTGCCTTAACTAGTGTTGTGCCATGATTAGACCACGTCTCTAGGCCCATTGACTCCATCAGATTAACACATCAGGCAAGAACACATACTTAGGGAGAAGTATATCCTGACAGATATAATCAAACACCGTTTAAATCAAGGGAGACGACTGTGACATTAATCTACCCTGGTATAACAGCCCATTTAAATGAGTAGGAGGAGGGAGGTGGTACAAGTGAGGATAGATGGTGTGTTTAAGTAGAGAAATGAAATCTGTAGAATGACTTCAGTGCAGATAGTTTTGATTGAAGTCAAGTAGTAAAATGAACAAGTGAGAGAGATAAATTTCTTTAAGCCAGAGACACTTCAGGTTAAAAACAGTGTGCGCTTACCAGGGATCTGTAACCTGCTCAGACGCACGGAGATCCATGGCCTCGATACAGATAAATTAACAAACTGGAACAAAACGGCTCCTATTCCTTGTGGAAACCTAAAAAATGTTTTTTACCTTTTATAAATCATTCTGTATGAGCCTGAGTTAGTAGATTAAGGCCAACCAGATTATAAATAAGAGGATTTTTTTTGAGGCTAGCAACCAGCTGTGAAGAGAAAAAGGGTAAGGCGGGTTCATGGACAAGAGGGAATTACTGAGGCTCTACGTGGAAGGTGAGATGGAAAGAGTGTAGTCACTAATTAACTGGAGCAGCAATGCAAATTAATGCAAACAGGAAATGCAGGCTGCAGTGGCATTGGTACCTTGTTTTGTGAGGCCTTTGGAGTTTGAAAAAGGCAAGAGATCCTGGTTAGAGAAGTGGAATTTCTGGGGCATCAGAAAAAGTCACAACTTAGCATTCATGCTGTGAAGGTCCTGCTTGAAGAGGTCCTGCTTGAAGCTCTGTGGCACACAGAGGAAAAAAGGGCTGTTAGAGAACTGTTACAGAGCACTCTCACTTGCAGGTCTATCTGTGGGTCCTCAGCCTGGGCCTCTGCTAAAAGTCTGTCATTTTGCTCTTATTATTCGTGTGCAAAGAGTTACTTAATTCATATAAAAAGTGGTTCTGGCTCACTGGATGATTCAAGTGGAAGAACAGCCTGTCAGCAGAGAGGACAGATTAGCTGTGCTTCTGCACTTCCCCCAGCACCAAGGACCGCTGATGTTCCTGATGTGATGCCACTTTATTTTTTACATCTGAGATACAGCTCTGAGTTACTAACTATAATCTCTCAGGAGGCTTGATGTGTCGCATGCCCTCCTCCTGATGGGATGCTGCAGCTCAGAACCCAGGTAAATCAGGCTTTCAAGAGAGAAATGTCATGTGGAACATGAGTAGCTCTTCAAAGTTGCATAGAAAGCTGGGAGAGCTCTGTTCCAACTAAATGCCACTACAGGTTACATAAAAAAAGATTAAGATTGAAAGGTACGTGCTGTGCTGTTCTGGAATGGATAATAAGCTGGTGCAAATCCAGTCCAAAGCACTGTTAAAGAAGTTAGACCTAGGAGGTAGGTATCAGTATTGTGTAAATCTCACCAGGAAGAACACTGTGACTAGACAGAACTTGCTACACAGAAATACCAATTATTATTTTTTATCATAGGGAGACATAAATAACACTGAATATGGACTTTTTATTTAAAAAAACACTTATAACAATTGTAATTTTAAGTTAATTCTTTAAGAAAAGAATTCTGAAGGTATTACTATAAACCACTATTAAACCTCAAAAATAATTTCTTGGATCAGATAGAAATCAGACAAGGAAATGCCTTTTTAATAAAGCGCCTTATAAATACAGATTTATTTTATTTTATTTTTGCCTAATGCTTTTTCTTTTCTCCCTTTAAATTTCACTTTAGCTACCTTCTTCCTTTATCCTCAAAGAAGTTGGGGCAGGATGTTTATAGCTCCAAGGGCAGAGTACTCACACGCAGCATATGAACCGTGTGTCCCATCACATACCTCCAAACCCATTCAGCATTTAAGGATTCCTTAAAGCTGAACTCTGAGGGGCCTTTCCTTTCTGTATGGCTTTTCTGTTTCTCTTTTCTCTATTTTAGAGCAAGGGCACTGTGTTGGGAGAAAAACATTATTTCAGTAGGTCTACTCTCTTTATTAGGAGTTTCTTTCACTTAGATACATGCCACTTTTTTCTAATACAATGACTGTTTTGTCATGCTGAATAAGTTTTCCTACTCTTCATCTTCCATTTGGGAATGTGGGCTAAACCTGAGAACAAAGGATATGATAAAAGACAGGCGTAGCACTTTCATTAGGAGGACAGGGAGCTTTTGAAGTACGCTCCTGAAGTCAGCAAACAGAAACTAGGCAGCAAAGAGAGAGCTGCCTGTTACAATGTGCCGCAGAGATGAGACTAAACCCATATGAAATACTATGCTTTTTAGTCACTGGTCCTGCTCCTGAGTGATGAAAGGGATTTGATGACTTTCTCCTGAGTCAGAGCTTTCATTGCCCCTGAGAAAGAGATGCACTGGTTATATAAATGGCAATTAATTGAAGTACCTTAGAGCCTGGGAAACTCCAGAGCAGAGAAACACAAGCCTTTGTAGGTGGCACACAGAAGCTATCAATCAGGAAAAGTATAACTTCTTTTCTTCTAAGCGGCAATTGTTCCTGCTAATATATTTATTTCTGAAATCCTACATCCAGCCCCCCGAGGCTCAAAGATGATGTGCAATATCATTACAAAACCAAACTCTCACATTTGAAATGCACAGAACATAATGAGGAAACCCTCAGCAAACTAGAGCAGCCGCTCTTGGTATTTTGCCTGAAACTGTCTCTCTAGCCCAGATGAGAGCTCTTCCCCACACTCATCTTCTAAAGATGTAAGACCTACTTTAGAGAATGACATTTCCTAGTATGGAGGGCAGAGCTATGAGAAGCCCTCTGGATATTGGAGTGGCTTCAGCTTCCTCTCCCTACCAAGTTTATTCAACCATGTTCTATCTACAGTCTATACGATTAATTAATGTGTGATAGATCAGTAACTCCCAAATAGCAAATCACGTTTTCGCCACAGGCTGTAGCAGAAGTTCACAGGGTCTTATTCTGACATTGTTTGCACTGATAAATCTCAAGAGCAACTCGACACAAGGTAGATCTGATAGGGCACAACAGCTAGCAAAGCCACCCATCACCCTTGTACCCGAGTCAGCTGCTACAAACACACAGACACACGTGCGTACGCTTTCCTTTTGTCTCAGCCCTTTTGTTTAATGGGATGAAAACTAACAAGCATCCAGGGAAAGCCATAGCTAAGGAGAGTGAAGCAGTCTGCCTAGTGATACTCTACAGCCATAGCTGCTTCAGCTTTGCTTTCCTGCCTCCTTGAAGAAGTCTCTTTTGTCTCTTTGGTGGCACTGGTGCCAGCCTCTGCCATACAAAGGTGTCTCAGGCTGATGCATCTCCGTGCTGTGCAGCGCTGGAGTTCTGGGTGGGGTGTGGGGCAGGAGAAACCCTCACTCTTACCCCAGTTACTGGGGCAGGAGAAACCCTCGCTCTTACCCCAGTTACTGGGGCAGGAGCAACCTTTGCTCTTACCCCAGTTACCGGGGTAGGACCAACCCTCTCTCTTACCCCAGTTACTGCAGCACTGACTACGCTTTTGGCAGTGGGAAACACAATTTCTGCTTCTCTACAGAAGTGTGCGTGCTAGTAAAGACTTTCATACCAGCCCTTTCTTGCTTTTAAAAAGTGGGAAATCTGTTACTTTGTAAAAGCAGTTTACAAATTATTAAAAAAAAAAAAAAAGAAAAGTAAAGTAGTGGTGGTTAGTCTTAAAGCTCTTCTGTCTAGGTTGTTAAATCAGGGCAGGCAAGTTATACTGAGGATGGGAGAAGCTCAGCTGCTTTATGAAAGCAGAATTACCATACCAAAAGAAGGAGCTGTGCTCCTTGTGTATAAATATTGGTGTTCTGTTTAAAGTCTTGGGAAAATGCAACCCTAATTGCAAATACACCCCACTATTAGTATCCCATAAGCATAAAAGAATTGTGGTGAGCAATCCTTTGAGAGGCAGATCTAAGTGCTCTGCTTGACCCAATTGCTTCTAACAAAATAGATTTATTTGTACTAAATCTGAAGGTTGGACTCAAGCACAGTGTGGGTTTGTTGTTTTGTTTTGGGTTTTTTTTTTTTTTCTGGTAAGGGTTTTGATAAAAGGTCAAACTAATACTGTGGCTGTGGTCTGCATTACAGTCAGCCTGCAAATTTGTCTTCCTCAGTAAAATCTCAGCAAGTTGGAATTTCTATATACCTAATCTTGAAAGTATATCTCTACCAGAGGGTGGAACCACATTGATTGCAGCGAGGAGCCAACAGTGCATGTGTGGTTTTGTTATATTTGTCTTTGTATTAGCATATGACCCTCAGAATTTATAGGAGTTCTTTATCAGCGAAAGCCGCACGCATTTGTATGTCATTTTTCCTCTCTGTCTAGATCTCACCTCATTAATCACTACATTGCAATGATTTTAGCTGGCTGCAGTAACAGTGCTGAATTCAGTGACTTGAATTGATATTTTGCTAACAGACCACCCAGCTACGCTTGGGTATCGTCTTCCAGACCCACACCACAGATTGTGTTTAGGTATCTGACATGACTGCACTTCGATTTGCTTGGATCATATGTTCTTCTCCTCCATTTACTCTTGTTGCTTGTTCTTCTGTATGATTTTTCTGAAGTCAGCTGCTCAGAATCTCTCTCTCTCCATCCACCTCTTAACATGAAAGGGCTCTCAGCTGAATAGCAAATCCTTCAGGTTCACTTTCCATAAATGCTCCTCAGGATTCTTTGGCAACCAGTGCAGTCGAAAAACAATTATGCCAACAGACCTGTTTTGAGAATAGCTGTAGAAATTTGCATTCTGTCCCAGTTTCTGACACAGACTTCCCTTCCAAGGACGGAAAATTGCTCAGTTCTTATCTGTCTCAATTCTTCAACTGCAAGGCGGGAATAATAACATTTCCTTTCCCCAGTGCTTTCTCTGTATATTTAGATTAGAACCACAAAAGGGACAATGGTTGTTTGATTATGTTCTAGGGTGCTGCTAACACAAAGAATTGCTTATCTTGGTTATTATTAATATAAGTAAAAATAATGCTTTCAAATACAAATAGTTTAAAATTTGAACCTATATTGATTTTCAGTATTTTCCAAAGCCTGATTAGTAATAAGTGAGGGGAGTTCCTCCTTCACAGTGTTTGCATCATCGTGCTATTTTGCTGTGTCATGTTACCTTGGTGCTGAGTCAGTGTGTGTGCCATGCATGTCCCCAAAGAGTTTTTGCGGAGCAGCTCTTGGTATGGTACAGTGCTGGGTAGTCCTCAAGCTTGCAAATGAACATGACCTTTCTGGTTTGTCAGTACACCTTGTAAATCAAATTTTATGGCCATTTAGAAAGAGGGTTTCACTGTACCTTACAGTTAGAGTTGCAGAGTAGGGTGCTAGGTAGTCGGCTGTTCCTTGAGCTCATTTCCATACTACTCATGTTTCTGCTGGGCTTTGATATTTATCCACTCTGGCTAATGAGAACAGCCGGCTGGGAGGCTATATTTCCTCCTGAGGGGGTGAGAAGGAGAAAATGGACTCTTCTTTTAAAAAACAATCTGCACTGGCATGTTCTGTGTAAAGATTTCTGACTTTTATATTCCCATTGATATTGGCCATCTGAAACAGAATGCTTCCCAACATAAACTTCTGATCAAACAAACATCATCTGATCAAACAAACATCAAACAGACATAAAAAATGTCAGCTTCGCTAAGAAAGTAGTTTTCCTCCCGAACGACAACGTGACCGTTTCTGTAACAGTTAAGGCATTGCACACCTATGATTGTTTTTGTCACATATCAATAGAGTTGTTAGTACAGACAGGGCTCCATGTCACTTGGAATCTGGATACTGTGCCAAATATTGTGCACCGAGAGCAGGGAAGTATGGACATCTATTTCTGAGGTAGTTATCAATATTTTTCCATCTCAAGCAATATATGAGGTGTTGGTAATTTAAAAAGTGGTCAGCAAGCCTGTTAGCCCAAGATTCATACTTTTACTTTCTGTATTATTGGGAGGAGAGTGTTTTGTGTCTGAAATGGTTCGGATGAGTACTAAATTCTCCTCTGGTTTTGAAAGCATGACTAGTGGCCACTTAATCTCCTTTATTCCTGTTAACTGTCTGCAGTATATCTAATTTGCTGGGGTTCTAAGATACTTGCTTTGTTTTAACAAGCTTGGAAGTATAGGTTAACCTATGTCTTTATAGAGTATCTGCCTTCAATCTGCTGAGCTAAAATTTGTGGCTTGGCTGTCTCTTTCTTCTTCATATCATAAGCAGTTCACCATTCTTATGATTTTACCCCTGACCCTGGGGGAAAAAAAAAGTCTGTAGATTGTCTTGTAGTCTAAGCCTTGTGCCTGGAAAGATATTTTTCCTGCTAATTAACAGAGCTGTTAATTCTGTTGTCAAGTTTGACTGTTGAGAGATAGGGGCCATAAATGTCCATTTCCTACCAGTGGAGTGAGGAGTTAAGAGCAGGATTGTAAAAGGATGAAAAGCAAAAGTTTCTGCTTTTCTCACTGTAAGACTGCAAGATTTCCAGTTCTCTTTCCGAAGGAGGGTTCAGCTTCTGTTTACCAGGTACCCCTGCAGGGATGGTGTCCTACATGGCGAGGGGCTCACTGCAATTTTGACAGGTTATTTACTGAGATATTGCCTCAGAAACAGCACACGGTAACTTACAACGGATGTGTGGTAACAGCCCAGCAGGTCCTTACAAACAAAGAGTAACTGTGTGGTTATCCTGTGGCAATACTACTGCTTTCTTCTTGTGGTAATATGACAAATAGTTTTAGTCAGAACTGCAAGTGGTGAATTTAATCAAGGGATACCTTCATGCTAGACATTAAAATCTAGGTGTGACTGAAATACCTTTGTCCCAGCGGATTGCCTAGCAGAAATGTGAATATCCATCTCAGATACACTGTAGTATTTCATGCTAGGGATCAGTGGCATAAACAAGGTGGTCTTGTGTTGTTGTGATCTAGGTTGTAATACTCTAAGCCCTGTAGCTCCTCATGGTTTCCAAATCTAATATCGATATTATGCATTACATCCCATGCTCAGGAATAGGTAATGGCACAGCAGGATTAGGGAATAAGCAGAACTGCTCATCTCTGTGCCATAAGCATTGGGTAGATAAAGAAAAAGGAAATGCTTTCTTAGCTCAGTGCACTGTGGTTTTGCAAGAGGTAAAGAAGGTAGTAAGCACAGTTTGCCTAGGGACAGTACTGAAACTGCTGTCACCAAAGGGATTTTAGGAATATTCTGCAGCATCTCTGCTGCTCTTTTATAAGAAAATAAGAAAGTGTTGACATAAACACACGTATGTTCTCTACAAGTGATCTGTGTCAGGAAGCTGACCTGCCAAGATCTGACATACCTTTGTATGTGTTTTGCAACACAAGGCATGTACTGGTTTCCCAGTTCTGCAAGAAGTTGGTTAGTCCTTTGTGTTGTAAAGACCCATCTGGACAAGTCCTTTTAAGACCCGTCTGGACGCCAACCTGTGCGACCTGCTCTAGGGAACCTGCTTTGTGGCAGGGGAGTTGGACTCGATCTCTCGAGGTCCCTTCCAACCCCATCAATTCTGTGATTCTATGAGCCCAAACATGTTATAACTTACACATGTGGCTGCTGTGATTCAGCTCCCAGGTCAACACAGGTATGCATCAAAGTCTTTCTTATTGTGTTTAGATTTTATATGTTTTTTTAATAAATTACTTCATTCACTGCCCCTCAAGCACATCAATCTTTGAAGTCTTCTCAAGCACGGTTAGTGAGCTTGCTTCAAGCACAGTGTTGATCTGGCTCTTGATCATCAAAAGGCCTCTGAAAAGCTTCATTTAGCCCTCCTAAAGAATCTGGACATCTTCACATACTTGAAGGTGTATTAAGTATTTATTTGGCTTTTTGCATACAGAAGAAGTGGAGGTGTTGTGTATTTTACGGACTCCCGTGGCTTTCCATACTTATGTGGGAGGTTTCATTAGTTCCACTTGTCTGGGGAAGGTGTTCTTTCCACAGGCTGTTTTTCCTTGATCACGTTATTCTCTGAGCAGACTTGCCTTAGCTTTCAGGAGGCAGCACAGTGTTAATGGAGCAGGGGGGTGCAAACAAGAAAATCTTGAAAACATTATTGTTAGGGTTGCAGCCTGATTCTTCAGCTCCAGCTTTCTGCAAGCAACTGGAGCTTCCTGTCCACACAGGATGAGTGAGTCTGGATGCTATTATTATGGAAAGAAAAAAAAAACATACCCTGAACTTCAGAATGGGAATTTAGCATGAAAATGTTTATTATTCCTCACAAAAATACTTTATGAAACATGTGGGTTTTTTTCATTTCAGTTCCTTTTTAAACCTCAGCTGTGCCCTGCCCTGATGGGTCTGCATGAGAATTACCAATGTGACAGCTCTCTGCTTCGGTTTCTTCCTCACTTTCAGTATCTTGCCTAAATCTAGGAGTTACTTCTCTGGGGAGGGGAATGTCTCATGTCTTCAAAACAGAGCCTTTTCTAACTGAAAAGCTCTATTGTGTGGTTGTCCTCAAACCTGCGAGGGTTCTCTGTGTTTTTCCAGGAAAAGATGATGAAAAGCTTGATATCTTTTTCCTCCGGTGACATTCCACTTTGAAGATGTATTTATCTGAATATTGATTGAAAAGCAGAGCACCAGATCTCAAAATCAAGCTACTCCAAAGCTCCTGTGAACTACTCGTAGCTAAATCCATGGTGTTTTTCTTAACCTTGCAGCAGAGGACGAGGGGAGCCTGGATGGATGCCTGTTACACTCCTGCTGCTGCCTCTGGGCATAGCCATGTTTTGCTTTCACTGTCAGTTTATCTTTGTGAAACAGAGATAGTGTAGATTTTTTTTCTTTTTTTTCTTTAAATGGAAGTTGTTTATTTATTTAAGTCTTCTATCTCCCTACTGATAACTGGGATAACACAGCCTGCTGATGTTGTCTCTCTCAATATATACTTTAATACGTTTGACCCACTTGTCGTACTCTTGGCATCGCAGCCCGTGTGTTTTAAGAAGGCTGCTTTGGAAATGAGCTAATGACATGTACAGGGGATTTACATGGATACTGTGGATTTACACAACTGTGTGGCAGGAGAGCTTGAGGAACAGAGTAGCTCTGTACTCTGCTGCTTGAGATGTACGTCGCAGCAGGGACGGACCTATTTAAAAATCACCAAAGGTCTTGCTAGTTAACTTCCCTTTCATGTAACAGAAAAAAAAAAAAGGTTGAATGAGTCATGTGAAGCCAGCCATGAGATTAATATAGACAAAGATGTCATATCCTCATGCACACAGCTGTGAATGGCATATCTACTTTGCCATCTGCAGATTAAATGGACATAGTGTCTCAGTGGCCGCTGCAGGGCTTGGTAAAACTCAGTTAACATCAGGCAGATTTCCTGTTGCCTAATACCCAAACACAATAGTTGTTTAGCGTCAGACTTTGGTTTCTGGAGTACTCTCAAAACCCGCCAGCCACAGTATGTAGTTTTATAACAACACCACCGTTAACTAATTGCACTCACTCGCGGAATTATGAAACCCGAGAGGATAATTTGGCATGTCATGAGTATATCTTTGTGAATTTTTCATAGGCAGTTTATATTTTAGCTGATACTTAAAATGAGAATATTTTCCTGCAGATCTGTTTGCTCTAATTTCATTCCTCCTGGTAATTCGGGGCGTTCTTTGATAACAATTAGAAAAACAAAATTCTGTTTAATTACAATATTTACAAAACCAGATTTTTTTTCCATATTGCAAATTGTAACAAGTTTTATGTCTGTTAACCCCTGTATTTGCAAAGAGACCTCAGTAATGACCTTTAAATTTTATTCACCCCATTGCCAATCTGGACAGTTCAGTGTGAGAGCTTGATTTATAAAAATCATTTGAGGATGTAGTATGTTAAACGCAATTAATCTTGACAGGAAAATACTGTAACTCCCTCAAATTATTCTGGTGCTCTGGTCATGGTTGATACCACTGTGCAAGTTTATCTGGATTCTTCATCAAAACTTATTGGTGAGTTCATTCCAAAAGGCCAAAGCTGGGAGAAAAATCTGTGCTCTTCACACTGAAATCTTTGATGCAGTCACGTAAATCCCATTTACTTCAGTGAGTCACCCACGTCCACAGAGATGAGAATTCTCTCTTGTTAAGGCTTTAAAGATTTCCATGGGAGTTTGCTTCCTTGAATATTTTATTTTCAGCTTTGTTATGGTAAGATGATTTTTCTGACATTTCGCTGATCACAAAGCAGCTGGTCCCATAAAAAATAAAGCACACACACACAAAGAAACAAATGACTGGGTGTCTGGGGGAAAATGCGAGTTCTGTGTCTGAGTTGCAACAGATTGTCATCATTAAAACAAAGCATCAGCAAATGCTGGAATGATGGGCATTAAAGACTGGAAGCATTTTCTAAGGTTGAAAGGCAAAAGAAAAGGTAGTACTTTAATTAGGCCATTGTTCATTTTGGGTGTATCACAGATCTCTGATAATTTTTTCAATTCTAAAGTGCTGGTATTAAATAGAGAGCAGTTACTGTGTAGAAACACTTTAAGGTACACTTTATTTATTGCAGAAATCACACCAGCCCTTATTGCGGGTCTAAATGTGCCACCTCACAGATTTGCCAAGCTTGGAGCCTCGTAAAATCCAAATATACAGATGCTTGTCCATGTCGGCGGGTTTCTGTCAGAGAGGTGTTGAAATTTAAATTTAAAACTGTGATAGAACCAACCCCAGGCAGAGCCATTTCCTACTGTGATCTCTCTTCCATCTCTGTCATATATTTATAGCAGAAGATGGTCCTTATTCTGTGCTCCCACAGCACCCCTTTGCCAGTTCCTACCAGGGTCTTTGCTTCTAAGAGCCCAGGCAGATGAGTGATGGAGGTGTCTGTAGTTAGATGCTAGAAGGAGACTTGGACCTGGGTAAGGTCCTGGAAAAGTTAGGTGCTAGAAGGAGATGTGGGAAGGACCTGGCCTCTCTGCCATATCAGCTCCATCACTGGAGGAAGAAAGGGAACTTTACCAATTTCCAAAGACTTTTCTGTTGTAGGAAAAGACACAGGCTAAAGAAATGTCCTTTGAAGGGCAAAAAAAAACCCAAACCCAGCCAACACTATTAGGTGGGGAAGTAATTAATTCACCTCCTCCCTTCCCCACGATTTTTATTAAATGCTTTCTCCTCTGACTTTTCCATTTGCTTTCTATTTCTGTTTAATTTCTTGATTTATTTGTTTCTGCTTATCTATATTGCATGAGTCATCATGCTGTTAAAGACCCTTATTAAAGAAAGAGAATAATCTCCTTGAAGTTGCTTCTATGTGTCTCTGCTCCCTCCACTTGTGGGTGTTTTCTCCCTAGTTATTGGAAATTAAAGGCCAGAAAGTGGGTTTAACTTGGAATTTTCATAGGATTTTTTTTTCTTATTTTTTTCCCCTTAAAAGCTTTTTAATCAAAAGCTGGAACTAAACCCCAAATTACTTCTATGTTTTCAAAAGGACGAGGTCAGCACACTGGGCTTGTATCAAATGTTACGTTTTCGGAAACAAAGAATTGTAACCTCAAGCAGAATAAAAATGTTCCTAGGCAGACAGCATCCTGGCTGCTGGCCCAGGCAGCTGAATTGTTTCCCCCAGGGCTGGGTTTCTGGGCAGTCAGAAGGGATGTAGAATCTGGAAACCAAAACTTCAGAGCAGAACAATGATGGAACTGAACATGTTGTCAGGCAAGGATGATTTCCTTGGTCCCTTTTCAGCAGCTTTCCCATACTTGCTTTCATTTCACTCCCTCCCTTGCCATTCACTTTTCTTCCCTATTCTTCCTTTTCCCTTGTGTCTCACCACTCACTTCCCTGTCCCCTCCTCGCCTTGTTGCCTTCCCTGTTCTCGTGTCTTTGTCCCTGCAGTGATGCACTAACATGACCCATTACTGCCAAAACTTTGCAGGGGCACAGCTGAAAGAGCTGGGTCTCTTTATCTTGGAGGAGACTGAGGGGTGACCTCATTAATGTTTATAAATATGTAAAGGGTGAGTGTCAGGAGGATGGATCCAGGCTCTTCTCAGTGATGGCCAGTGATAGGACAAGGGGCAGTGGGTCCAAGCTGGAGGACAGGAAGGTTCTATGTGAACGTAAGGAAAAACTTTTTCACTGTGAGTGTGACAGAGAGCTGGGACAGGCTGCCCAGAAAGGTTGTGGAGTCTCCTTCTCTGGAGACATTCAAAACCTGCCTGTTCCTGTGTGACCTAATCCAGGTGATTCTGCTCTGGCAGGGCGGGTGGACTAGATTATCTTTTGAGGTCGCTTCAACCCCTAAAGTTCTGTGACTCTGTGTGAAAGTCAAGGAGGGTTTCAAGACAGGCTCAGCCTGTTACTTCTTCTGCACAACCAGAAGAACTGGGTCCCTACCTCAAAACACACTTCCTTGTTCATCAAGTGGCTGTTTAGCTGGTGTCTCTCAAAGCCAGTATAATTAATAGTGGTTAATTGAGAAGGACCTTTCAGGTCTTGTAGTGGACCTGTGGCATTTCAGAATGTGCTTTTTTCTCTAGCCAACTGTTTGAGAGAGGTTTGGTTTTGGTTTTTTTTTTTTTTTTTTTTTCTGTCCTTTTAAGCTCTAGTTGACTACTGTCTGTTTGCCCTATCTGCTGAGGAGAGGAAATGTGAAGATCTATGGTTCTGGTGAAATATTTAGGCTTTTATTACTAGCAACTCACAAGTTACATAAACCATAATTTATTTCTGTTTATAGCACTTCTGCTGGAAGTATCCTGCTAATCTACCTAATATATGTAGGAAAACGCAGACATGCTAAGTTTTTTTTATTATGACTGTTAATCTTCACTACATTATTATGAAGCAACAAGGAATGGACTTTTCCAGGAACTGGATGTCCTATTTATTAAAGACAATGCCTCATGTTATCTGTCAGAGCACGTGTGTAGCACTGAACAACCTTTATATGAAGAAACTTGATTGGGTGACATAATTTTCTGCAGGTTTTAGGTTGTAAGTTTTTTGTTGCTCTTCCAGGTGAGGTTGCATCGCATCCCCTACACACATCCCTGAATGAGACATCCTGTGGCTGATGCCATCACAGGAGCTATAGGGCCAAGCACCGCTGGACAGAGAGTTGCTTGGGGCCAGTGAGGAGCAATATTCATAAAGTGGATCTCCCTTGAGGCTTTAGCTCACAGGAGCCTGTCTTAGAGACTTGGGGGGGGGGGGGGGGGAGGGGCTATATTTCCAAATTTACAAGGGAGTAAAAATCAGGATGCCTTAGGTTTTCTGGCTCCGTGACAGTTAAGTCCCACATCCACCCTGTGTCCAGACTCTTGGGATAAAAATGACATTTCCCATTGTCTTTCTGTGTCTGCTCCACGGCCAGCAAACCATAAGCACTTGCTTTGTAAGCATATTAGATTTCAGTTTGCTTCCACTCCAGCCCTGAACAAAGGGTTTATAACCCTGAAGCCGATCAGTGGGTTTTTCCACTTGCAATTCTTGGTTTAAAAAAACCCCAAAACCCATGTCTTCTCCTTGGAGCATTACCTTTTTCTCCAGAGGTTTCTTCCCATTTGTTACTTCTCGGTGGATGTGGTTTAGTCCTGTCTCTTCCTGTATCGCTTTTGTGTGTGGTAATATCGTGGCCTTAGCAAGGTGTATTTTCATGCTCAGTGTGTTTTTATGCTCAGATGCTGTTAGTGGACATAATAAGCCTTTGCAGAATAAAACGTTAGGAAATGAGATCTGGCTTTTCTTCTCCTTTCATATAGAATGGGAACTGGCTAACTGATGTTGTGGTGACATCCTGAGACAAGAACCCTGGTGATACAGGCCAAGGGAGCAGAAGTAGTTTAACCCCCAGGGCTGGCAGGGAGGCAGCTCAGAAGAGGGGTCTGCACCCTGTGCAGCTCCCCCGCATTCACAGCCATGATGCAAGGAGGTGTGAGGGTAAAAACCAAAATGTGAATGGACCCCTGAAAAAAAGACAATGGGTAATGACAAGATGCTCAGCTGGCTGAAGTCTGCTGCATGTCTTTAACTGGATGCTCTGCACTTGGTTTCAGCATGTAAGATCAAAAAAATAAATCCTATTAATACTTTTATTTAAACTAGTCATTCAAATTTGCGTGGGCTGAGAAGCCGTAAGCACTCAGGTTTGCCCAGGATTACCCCTGGCATAAATTATGTACACATATCAGAGGTATGAGAATATCAAGTGAGTTCATTTAAATTAATGTTATTAAAACAAATGGCAAATTGATTTTTGCTAATACAGGGCTTGATTTACCCTAGCTTAACTCCATTGACTTTGGTGGATTTGCTCCTATTTCGCTTTGGTATAAATCAGGGGAATACCAAGTCTGGGGAGTGTAAACGTTAAGACCAAGGGAAATATTTACTGTCTCACATCTTGTCACATTCAAAGTCACAGAAAACACGTTTCCTCTGATTTATTCCTGTGTAATGCTGAGAGCAGCCAGCAACAGCAGAAGTAATGATTAGCTGTTTATTGCAGTGCCTGGCTTTGGTAACAAATATCATGCTAACACAAACTTAATTACAGATTCAAATTGAGCTTATATTTAAGATATTCTTCAGGCAACAAGCAGCACTTGGGTACTGACAGAAATGGCTTCCACCCTCTGGGCTCAGCAGTGTGCTGAGGTCAGAAGTCACTCACGTACCAAGCAGTGTCCTTTTAAGTGCCTTCTTACTGCTCCACGAGTGAAAAATTAATGGACCTCCTTTCATTTGCTTTTGCAATGAGAAGGAAGCTCTTCCATTAATGACACTAAGAATAGGATTTACTGTAACTTGGCCTCAGATGGTATTTGTGGTTCCCACACATCCTGTAACAATATGCTTTCTAAACTTAAATGGATTTTGCTACACCGACTGTTATAGAAAAGCAGAAGGAAGAAGATGAAGCAGCATCTCCAAGCTAATTTTTAATTCTGAGGCAAATTTATTGGCCTTGTGTTCAACATTTTGACAAGGAAAAAAAAAAAAAAGCCCTGATGTGAAAGTGAGACAGGTTGTGGGTGTATTTTACCAGTGCATCTGCAGTGGGGTGATTTCCTGCAATTAATTACTGATGTGAGGGGTAAAGTAGAAAACCAGACTTTTACAGCTGTTTTTTCACTCTTGTGTGGTAGTATTATCTAACATGGGCACAAACACCATCTCCAGCTCCACCTTCCCCTTTCCTTGGCCAAACCTCTATTCCACCTTTTCAGTAATTCACTCCACCCACAGCTGCATCCTCTGGCAACCTTCTACTTCTCATGTTGCACACCCCTCCCCAGCCAATGCTCCTCTGGGGCAGCTCCATCCCCGATTGATGGATTGGTACTGTTCAGCTCCAGCTGGCAGTCAGCTGCCTCTGCTCCTTGACCTCTTGCCCGAGGCTGCCTGTGGACCTGTCAATCATGGAAATATTTTTTGTGAAGTCAATTCTTTAAGCAATTAAGGATCTATATGTAGGCAGCCAGAGCATCTTGCATGGTGCTTGGGCCAGCTAAAACTTCTCTTACCCATTACCAGCCTCTGAGTAAGCCAGTCCTGCATAGAATAGATAAATACCATCCATCCATCATCCCCTGTATGGTTTAGGAGTGTAATTTCATGAGTTGCCTGCGTGGGAGAGAAGTGTGAGAAGATGCTGCGTCAGTGTGTGGGCTGCAAAAGGGACAAAGAGGTGACTTAAAATTTATACTGGAAATAGAGAGTGAGTAATAATGTACCCACCATGGACCTTTCCTCAGAAGAAATATGCAAATGAAAAAATATTTGAATGATGGATTTAACTACCAACCGAAATTGGAGCTGGGAAGCAGAGGTGTGTACCAGCTCTCTGGCAAGATACAGTAGCAAACAGGCAGAAACCACAAAGCGAAGTAACACCGTGTGCACACACACACACAGTTGTACGTGTGTGAATGGGGGTGATGTTGTGTGGCTTGGAGCTTAGAAAGAGAAAGTGTCTGCGTACCTGCTAGTTTTTTTTCTTGCTTTCCTCTGTGGTGCTTTCCCATAATTAATGGAACCATCAGGATGCTGAAGTGATGTGATTCACCAGACCTAAAATCTGAGTCCTGAGGGATTTGTAACATGAATCCAGACCAAAATACCTTATCCACAGGGCTGTAGGAAAGGAATTGGAGATTGTGCCATGGACCTTGGAGAGATGGATGAATATGAACCAGATCACCAGATCAGACCCTTCAGAATTCGGAACCATTATAAATAGGGCTCATATCCAAATATTTCCTCATTATGTTTGCTCTAGGGGAAAAAAAAAAAACCCAAAAACCCACCAAACAAAATAGGCTTTACATGCATGCATCAAACAGATAATAAAATATTGGGAAAATGTAGAGACTGTATTTGGTCTGAGGGAATGACCTATTGTGATGTGATACATCAGCTGTGGTCTCCTGAATCCACCAATGCAATTTCTCGGCATTCATCAGTCAAGCTGAAACAGGTTTTTAGCAATAAAGGGAAGACTTGCTTCAAAGTCACCTGGATCATGTCATCTGGAGAGAGTGTATCTTTATTTTTCCTGTTGCAAATTGGGGTGAATAGGATATAATCACTGCTGTCCTTTCTTATGCATTGTTTTGCTTGAGATTCTTATGTCTGCAAAGTCAGTTTGATGAAAAACATCTCTCTCTCAACCTCTTCCTTCATTTCCTAAGAAAATAGATACTTTGAAAGGCATGAAATATAATGCCAAATGCTGCCTTCCTAAAGAATGTCTAAAATTCCTGTGAGACAATGCATTGTTTCAAAACAAAGCTATTTCAGGCAATTCTGTCCTTGTATGCACAAAGCTATCCATCCGAGAGGATTTTTTTTTTTTTTTTTTTCTTTTCAGCACAAATATTCTTGCTGTGGGGTTTTATATTTTAGAAAGAAAAAAAGAAAGTGTTTTGGAAGATCGGTTTCATATTGTTACAATTTAAAATAAAACAAACAAAAACAGATTCTGCAGAAGTTCAAACCAACTGCCATTCCCACTGTCCATGCCTGGTCAAAGCCAGCATGATCCCTCTGGAATTTGATTTACGTTATTTATTTGACAGTCAGCCTCTGGTGAGATTTTTGTCAAAATTTGTAAAGACTCCTGTGCCTCTTAAAGAAGAGTGAAGTGAGCTAGGTTTTACATGCTTTTGGGTCATTCGTGGATCTTGGTGTGGAGGGAACTACCCCCAGAACTGCTGAACATCTCCATGACTCTGTGTCCAGCTTTCCTAGGGCATTGGCACCATGTTTATTACTGTCTGTGGCTAGCAGGAGAGGGAACTAAAGCACTGGCCTTATGTGAGACAATTTCTACCGGCGATGACGTGGTCTATAGGTTTTTATTCATCAAATCACAGACCTGGAACGTTATGAGCTCTTTAGAAGCATTGTCATTTCCAAAGGAAAAATTTTTGTGGAGGGCTGTTAGGTTTTGGCCAAGTAAAGAACCTCGGCTGCTGTCCCATGTGCTCGCCCTGTGCATGAATTAACTGCGGGCTTGAACCAGGAAAACCTGGGAAAAGACAGAATGAGCTCAGAAGTATGGATAGAAAGATTTATTTAACTTATTTTGAGAAAAACAGGGCCACAGACCACTAGCACTCCCTCCATTCTCAGCATCAAGCCTGCTCCCTAAAATGAGAGATACAAAACTATTTCATTAGCCCCTCCGTTTTGACTCCAAGATGTTTGTCTTGTTATTGCAGTAAGAGATGGATATTCCCCAAGCAAAAGCAGGACAACATTGCCCTGCAGTGTGTAACATGCTCTCTGGGAAGTCAGTTGTAGGTGTCCTACCATGTAAAGATTTAAAGATGTCCTTTTTCATTTCAGTGCTGGTGAAACATGAAGGAAACTGGTTTATCTGCCATTGGTAATTAGCTAGTTTGCAGTGTTATCAGAAATACATGTTTGTTTGCAACAACAAAGAACCCCAGAAACATCCTTTCTTTAGAAATATCTGTTAAACAAAACCAAAAAGTGGATAAAAAGAAAATTAGCAGCTGCTATTGCATGAAACTTTAACGTACAAGTACTGCTTTCCGAGAGCTATCATTAGAGCCAAATTAAAATATAGCTGAGATTTTTCTAAATAAAACTGTCAATGAAGATAAAAAGTTTTTATGTTGACAGTAAAGCAAATGATTTTTTCCACTCTGTTGAGGTTTTGTAATGGTGCAGTATATCTGGTTGACTTATAGCACACTAATGACAGATTAACAGCGGCAGGAGACGATTACTCTGAGAATCGCTGTTGAGCAAGCGAAGCTGAAGGCCTATGGGCAGGGCTGGATTTGGAGGCAGAAATGGGTGGAGGATTTATGCAAGGCTGCACATCAGTGACACAGAGAGCAGATTAAGAAAAGCACTTATGGATATGAGAAGTGGTTCCTAGGGTGGGGGAAGCCCCCGCGCTTGCGTTTTCGTCTTGGTACTGCAGGAACAAATGCAGCAGCAAAGGAGCTGAGGTTGGGTATTTTCTGTAGGGGAGGGAGGGTGTGCACCAGCAGCAGTGGTAATGATTGCTGGGGATACTAAAAGGTTAAAGAATTAATGATCTACATCTGGATGAAGTCCTTTTTCCTTGTGAGTACTGACAACAGCTATCATATTGGCTATTTTCATTCTCTGGACTTGGCAGAAGGAGTTAATTAAATTTCTTTTTTAAGAAAATGGCAATGAGAAAATTAAGTCCCTGGTAGCCAGCTCCACTGCAGAGCTGTGCCAAGCTGGAGTCTTCTACATCATCATCCTGTGCTGGGGGATGAATAAAGGCAGATCGGACCCCGGCGGGTGCCCTGAATGGGATCTTTTCCTGTTGCCATGTGAGGGGACGATGTTAATGGCAGCCTGCTTCCCTGGAGTTGCTGCAGTGCAGTGCTCTACTAATGCTGTATGCAGGAGCAGAAGACCAAGGGAACAGGAGAGCAATCCCACCTTTGTTTTGCCTGATCTCCTCTTTGCATGGAGTAATGTTGCTCTACAGCTGGGACAGGGCTTTGGTTGTAGGTCAGGGCAGCAAGCAGGCACACTGTTGGTTCTTCCACAGCTCCATGCAGAATGTTTGCCAGGCACAGGCTTGACTCTGGGCTTAAGCAGGTAGATCGCCTCATTATCACACCTTGGCACATGATTTAATAAATAGGACCTAGAGATGTGGCCCCAGCCAGTGAGCATAAGGATCCTGGGGAGTCCAGAGCTGCACCTGAGTGGTGTGTGGCAGAAAGAAGAGCAGACCTGTGGTGCATCTGTCCATCAGCTACCCAGGTGAAGTTGGAGCGAGCTATTGTCCGGGTAGTATTTGATTGCTCACACCCACAGCTACAGTGTTTTAATGTGCTGCTAGCATGCTAATGTGGGGAGAAAAGTTCAGACTCAAAGAATTTTTGTCTTCTCACCCCCCAGAGCTGGACACCCTGTTTCTGCTTTGGAGGCAAAAAAGCTCAGAGCTCAGGTTCCCCCATGCTCTGGCCAGAGGAGTGGTCTTGCCATGGTGGGTCAATGCTGGCTTGTCTTGCTGCACTTGGGTTTGCTACATTTCCTGCCAGGGAGATGTGAAATGCAGTGAAAACTTTGGAAAGGTGCCTTCTGAGTTGAAACACCCATTGGATTAAAAATTCACTCTGACCTCGCTAATCTACTATTGTTTTATCTACCTGAAATAGTGTTTGGTAGTTTGCATTTGGAGTTTATGTTATTTGTTGCAAGTGAGGCAACAGAATGGTTTGACTGTCATGAAGTGGAGCAAGCATCCCACTCTGCTTGGTACCTGCACTGCAATATGGTGGCAGTGGTGGGTGCCCATTTTATCTGATGCTCTTTCTTGTAAACATATAAAGAGGGGCTGAAGTGGTGAGGCAGCAGAAGCTGCTCAATGACTCTCTGTGGAGCCCACAGCAAGTGGAGAGAGTCTGAATCCTTGAGCCATAGTTCTCAAGTCTCAGAAATGTGCTGGAGCTGCTCCCTTCATTGTAGAGTGCCCAGTTATAACCCTGTCCAAGGACAGGGACCATTGGCAGCTGTACCAGGTCCTTTACCCTCCTTAGTTCCTGAATGCCACCACTTTCAGCAAAGAAGTTGCATTAGATCTTTAAAGCTACCATAACTTGGAGATCCTTGGGTGCTGCAAAACCCACTGTCTATGATAACTGAACTCACTTGGAGATGTCTTCAACATTTAATTAGACTAGTTATTTCATCGGAGAGGAAGAAGGGAAAAAAAGCAGAACGCTTAGGAAAGAACAGCTTCTCCTTGGATTGTGACATCTGAATAATTTAAAGAGGTTTTGAGAACTATGTTTTATTTTAATTAGTTTCTGAATCAGTTTCTGCTTTGCCTATTCTCTCTCCCCCCTCTTTGTACTGTTTATTTTTGATGACATCTGCAATCCTGGAAAAAAAAAAAGGAAAAGGAAGCAAATTAACTTGGTTCAAGCCACATCAGCACATCCCTTGGAAGATCACAGCAGTCAGCTGTAAAAAATGGGCTTATGCTGAAAGAAAATGAGGAGCTCAGAGCGCTGAAAATGTACTTACCTATTTATTAACTACATCTATCTTTATTATTTTTGTATGACACCAAAAAGCATTCTTGGCACTTCACAGATGCACACAAAGAATGTGAGGTGGATGTCTGTGGCTCTGCTTTATTAAGGCCGCTCTGCCTTTACATCTGCCAAACCCAGAACACGGTCTATCCTTTGACAAACTCTTGGTCTAAATAGGCACAGTCCTAGAGAGCAACAAGTGAATAAATTAGTTGTGTGTCTGTGATTAATGCTGTGATTAAGGAGTATCACATTACTTCCAGTAAACTTTATGTTGCTTGTAGACCATTTCCCTGTAGTGCTCTGTGTTTTGCCAGCAGTCCTCCTTCTTGTGTCTTGTCTCCCGAAGCAGCAGGTGTAGGGTAACCTTTGCAGAGGCCATTGTCCTGTTTAACCCAACTCTGGGCCTAAGGAGAGTGACGGGGGTCGGGCTGAAGGAGATGATGGTCACAAAGATTTTAAGCAGAGACCTGAAAAGGAAGAGATCCAGTCAACCAAAGCTGAAGGAAAGAGACCAGGGCTTTGCTCCAATGTAGGTCACAGATTCTTCCCTATTCCTCTACCTGCTCCATGGTGGGCTCCTGCCTGACCCAGGTGCCTCTCCATAGGCTCCAAGTGGGGTCTCTTCATCCTCCATGGGCTGCGGGGGGACANCAACAAGTGAATAAATTAGTTGTGTGTCTGTGATTAATGCTGTGATTAAGGAGTATCACATTACTTCCAGTAAACTTTATGTTGCTTGTAGACCATTTCCCTGTAGTGCTCTGTGTTTTGCCAGCAGTCCTCCTTCTTGTGTCTGTTTGCATTTTTCTCTCTCTAAAATGTGATTCCCAGAGGCCTGTGACCAGCGCTGATTAGCCTAGCCGGCCTTGTCAGCCATGGAGGTTGGGAGTTTGGCCTTGGGAGCCCAGCTGGGATTTACTTTGCTGGACCCTTAAGAAGCTTTTAGCTTTCGTTAAGAAGCCACATTGCAAACCCACCACAAAGAGTTATGTGCCTTTTTAAGTAGGATGAGTTGTCCCCTCCGGACATGGGCACTGCTTTTTGCAAATTTAAGTTGCCCGTACCAAGACCAAGGTGCAACAAAAGGAGATACAACTCCATTCTCTCATAAACCTGGAGACCACTGAAGCTGATAGAAAGGTACATGTATCTTTGGCCTATCATCACCACTCCATATCCAACATTAATAATCCTGTGTGCTTCCTGGAATGGTAGGATGTCTATGGAGTAAGGGAACATGAAATACAGTTGTACTTTTAAGATCATTTTGGATGAAAAATGAAAAATTGCCTTAACTGATATATTTTGGAAATTAATATAAGCCTCAGCTAATATTTCAGTAAAAAAGTAAAGCACCAAGGAACCTGTCACAAAAAAAACCCCAAAAGACAGAATGACTGAAATGTTTCATTTCAATATTTTTCAAACAATAAGTTTTGAAATTTTTATTTGAAGTTAACATTTTGGGTTTTGAAATGTATGCCCTCCCCTCCTCTATATTCAAAAAGCCTAAGGTGAATCATACTGCTTTTCATCCCCAAACAATTTTACTTTCAACCTTTTCTGAATGTTGGGCAGGCTGGGGGGTGGGGGTGGGGGGAAAGTTATTTGTGAAACTATGTGAGAGATGTGGTTTCTGAACAGATTGTGTTGTGATGAGATCCTGAACACTGACTCACTACTTCTGATCTGAGTTCAATAAAGGGTACGCGAAAGGTGGGTGATGGAGGTAATTCTGTTATCACGTCATTCTGTCCTGCCAATCCTCTCCTAAGTATTATCAACTAATGTGTGACAGTTATAAAGTGGATTATAGGCCAGTCTGTCTGATGTGGCTAAGCTGAATCCATCAAATGTGTATCAGTCAGAATCTCAAATTGGACTTGAGCCTCGGTCTGTGAGGTTGCAGATAAGTAATGTGTCACGTTTTGCCAACACCTTTCCTCTGCTTGCTGTATCCCTTGCAGTCCCATATTGCAATTCAGCATTCTCATCCTAGCTGTTTTTTCAGGATGTAATATGAAAATTACTAGGCATTATGAAAAGGTCAGCTCTGTTAGACTCACCAAGTAAGTAGGAGGAATGGAGTTGCTCCTAAGATATTCATCATCTGTCATTATATCTTATTAATCATCCCAAACATATCTTGGACAGCAGTTCATTAGAGAGTGCATGTCCTACCACTGTCTGTGATGGGGCCATTTTTAATGTATCTTCTCTTTCAAACTTTTTTGTCATGTTGCTAATTGAGATTCTTTTTGCAGTGTTTGGTTACAGTGAGTATGAAATATATGCAAACATGTTACCCCTGTTAGGAGAAGCAGAAAAGAGAAACTGCAGAGTGAGAGTTAGCCTTGGTGAGCAGCCTGGATGGGGAAGTACCTCCATACAAAATTCATTGCTGTAAACAAATTCAATAGTTTGACAAGATTCAAGGGACACAAAGCACTGTCTGAGAGCAATACACGATGTCGAAAATGTTTGACGCGTTTGGTCCAAAGGAGGCATTAGACAGCACAATAATGGAAATATTTAACTTCCTAGTACATCCCAGCCTGTTGCTCGCAGCAGAGATGCAGGTTTTGAAAGAGCTTTCTTTGAAGGAACTGCCAGTGTCAAAATGAGCTTCTGCACAGTCAGAACTGATGGGGTGAGTTCTTCCAGAAGAGTTCAACTAAAATCATGTCCCTTGTTTCTGGGCTTCACAAGCAAGTTCTAATTAACAATGTGGAGTGGGAAGGACTATATGCAACTGAAATATTAAACTTATGCCCATAGAGCTGGGGATCACCACTTTCAAATATGGTCACAGGAAAGGAGGAAACATGTCCCAGCTCATGGTGGCACTTCTTACAGGGGTTGTAAGCATTACTGCAGAAAGCACATCATTCCTTAACACAGGTACTGGCAGAGAAAAAGCTTTTTGTGGGAGGTTTGCTCCTTGGTAAGCTGGGTCCTGTGGTATAGGCTTTGTGAATCCTGGCTATGGACCAGTAGCATTTCATGTGTTGGCACGTGAAGAATTGTCTTGAGAGGTCAGAAGCCAGGGCCTCTGCTGAGTCTGTCCGCTTCACATGGTGGTTCCCTTGGAGGCAGAGAGTTTTGTTGGATCAGGACTAAATCATGGTGAAGAACAGGAGCATCTTTGGTTTTGTTTAGGTTCTCCCTTTAGGTTAAGCACAGGTAATGAGAAATATATTCAGATGTTACAAATGGAGGTTGTCACATGGTAGACAGGAGGGCTGCGCTCATCCGCAGCAAGCAGTATCAGTCTTTATTAGCTTGGTGATGTATTTTCCTTCTGTGTTTGCAGAGCTCCTAGCAGAGTAGAGTGTGCTTTCAGAAACCACCACAGTACAAGTAAGAAATGGATAATAATGTATTTTGTTTCCTCCTCCTCCTGCTGAGTTTGGTCTGGTTTTATAGTTCGGTGAAAGCTGAGCCCTGTAGATAGCTTTTCAGCCCTCTCTGCTTGTCACGCTGCTAGGTTGATACATATGTAAAAGTTCATAACTTGGCTTCCCCCTCCACCCCCACATCCAGTATTTGTTTACAGAGATTGAATCTGTCATTCTAGATTAACAGGCAACCACAACATGATAGTATGATTACCAAGGGAGTTGGTTCTTGTGGGGGTAAAGGAGAGTGCACTATGGAATTTGTTTATGCGTAACCCTTTAGGAAGGAGCTGTAAGAACAGATTTGTTTCAAAGGAGACTCAAGAACAGCACATTTTTCGTCTCTCAGGTACATGTTGTGTGGAGTCTGGAAGACAGATCATTGTGTATGATGCCTGCAGTAACGTGGGTGACAGCACCAGGAGACAGAACCTGACATCCTTGGCTGAAAAGGAGCAGGTCCTGCCCCGGGGATCTGCAAGGCCCCCCTCTGAGCAGCGAGAGGTGGATGGAGCAGTCGGACAGCTGGGCTGTATCCATCCTTTATTGCTCCGTCACCTCTAGAGGGTGACAAATGGCCACACTGAAAGATGTTACCATAACTTTGCCATACCATGCTCAGTCAGTAGGCTTTGTCATAAAGCTTAATGAGAACTTTGTCATAAGCCTGTCTCTTTGCTCTTCTAGTGCTCCTGGTACTCTGGGAGCGGGAAGCTGTGGAGCATTATGAAGAAGGTGAGCAGCAAATAAGCATTTAGTGATTGCCCTAATGCAGGAACTGGAGAGCATGAAATGGAATTGGTGCTTTGCATGCAGTTGAAATGTGGCACTCCTTGTACAGGGCTATTTTGATGCTAACACTTCACATGCAACATCTAGAAAGTCGTACCTGAGGGGTGATTTCTTGAGGGAAACAAGCTTTCCCTATATTTTTGATCTCTCCTGGGCCACAGTAAGGCACTGGGTTTGAGCTGGAATAGTTGGACATATGATAATTCTGGTGTTGGGATGCATTGCAATGGAACAAAACATCATAACATTCTGCAAGGTTCAGATAGTTTTGTTCAGTGTGATTGATGCAGACTTGGATATCATACTAGGGCTTTGCAGCCGCATACCCATATGTGATGCAGTCAGAAAAAGGGGGTGATGTCTACCACTAGGTATGGAAATGCATTATGAAGCCAACTCCACCACTGAGATCATCAGTGAACCTTTTAAATATGCAGAGGACAAAATGTAAATGCTTTTTCTTCCCAGAAAGATGGCAGAAACTTTAAGCAAAATGCATTATTTTATATGTGGAATTAATAGTTCTAGAAAAAGCTTTATATTTCAGGAAATCAGAAGAGGGTTTCTCTCCAGCAGCAAGTTCGCTCTCAGAATAGTAATGGGACAAAATGATCAGTTGTACGGGGAGAATGATATAGATTGGATATCAGGGGGAAGTTCTTCATGGAGAGAGTGGTGAGGTGCTGGAACAGGCTGCCCAGAGAGCGGCGATGCCCCAACCCTGGAGGTGTTCAAGGCCAGGTTTGATGGGGCCCTGGACAACCTTGTCTAGATCCAGGCCTGGAGGCTGGTGGCCCTGCCTGTGGCAGGGGGTTAGAACTCAATGATCCTTGGAGTCCCTTCCAACCCAAACCAGTCTGTGATATCATGTGGAGACTTGTCACTGGAGAGAAAGGGACTTGCATTAAGTCATCAGCCATGAATAGCCTGAGAATCCACTCCCAACATAAAGATATTCAAAAGCATATATTCAGGATTAATACATTAGATAACCAGAATGGAAGGAGAAACTCTTTTTATATAGAAAAGTGAAGGTAGGATTTAGAATCTGATGTCAGGAATTGTTAAGCAAAATGCCACCCAGACGCAGCCGCTTTGTCAGCAACGTCTACATGTCTATTTCTCTTTTGCGAGGGACTACAGAGATGCTTATGATACAATTATGTATTATGGTGCTATTGTTGCATACAGAATGTGAGAGGGGAGAATGTTTGGAAGAAGGCATAGAAATAGAAAAAAAAAAATTAAAACCATCAGGACAGCCAAGCTGAATAATACCAGCTGAGGACCTGACTCATTTTGTGATGTCTGTGGCACAGCAGATGCAAGCACATGTATTGTGCTTACTGCCCTGTGGGAGTAGCTGAAAGAAAGAAAAAAGACATTTCTAGAACAATACTGGCATAAGGCACATATTATAATACTAACCTCCCTGACGTGTTATGGTTTTAAGAGTAATTGTGTGGGTGTTTGGTGTTTGAAGGAGAAAGGAGAGATACTGCAATGAATCACCTCTTCTTACCCTCCTGGCTTTCGTACCATGGGCAAGGATGGTGGTACCTCAAAGCCATTTCTCCCTGTGCCACAAAGACGTGTGTTGGCCTTTTTAATGTCTTTTAATGTCACTAGGACTGTTTTGCTTCTCTTGACATAATCCAGTCGAACAAACGCTGCCCTATAATGGGTTGTCCTGACTGCCCAGGGTGCACCAGCCCTCCCTCAGCTTCCTGGCTCCCCTTTCCACTGCGGCATTGAGACCATTGACTGATGTTCTTTGGTCCTCTGGGGTTTCTGTCCTCTGGGGTTTCTGTCCTCTGCAAAGGAGCAAAGTGCAGCCCACTTCAGTCACGACTAACCAAGAGTTACACTTGACTCTGAATTTCTCTGTTGGTGGTGGGATGCAGGTGCGTGGGGGCTTCTTCCCTCAGAAGTATCTCTTTCCTTGGAGGTGTGCTCTGGACCTGAAATCTTGGCTGCAGGGAACTCGAGGGAAGGTTTCAATCAAGTCTGATGGGAATAAAGCCTTAGCTGATGAGACAAACACATAAATGATGTATTCCATTTCTACTCTACGTGATTAATACAGGGAACCAAATGTCTGTATCAAATTCAGTGCCTGTTGTAGCTATGCCAAGTTTCAGGGCTCAGACAGCTGGCAACCAGTGAGGAATTTCTTTGGAAATACAAACCATTTTCAAGTGACCCTAATTCTTTTACTACCTTTTCCCTTTCCTTAGCTATTTTTACCTCTCTTTTTATTCATTCCTATTGTGTCTGCAAGGGATTTTTCACAATCTTTTTTTTTTCTTTCACAATTTTTTCTGAGACATGTTGGTTCCTACTCAAATAAACCAAAGCCCTGTTTGGCTGAGCTGTCCAGCCCTGTCGAAGAGCTGCTGGGGACTCTGCTGCACCTTGCTGCCTGGCTCTTCAAAGGGAAGTTCTGATGCAACGTTTCTGTGGGCAGAGAGAAAAACGAGTCCCATGGGAACAGCTTCATTTCCTTTGATGTTTGGTGGATTTGGCAGCTCAGCATCACTTGATTCACCAGCCTGGCAGAGAGCCGGGATGCCTGCAAAGCAGGTCAAGGCTGTCACAATTTCACTGTGGAACAAACCCATTTTGGGACACTGTTTCATAACAGCAGCAGCTGAGCGTTTCCCTGGCCCTGAGCAGAGGCTGGTCCCAGGGGCGTGTGGCGGCAAGGGGGTAAAACTCGAGCTCAGCACTTTCTGGTCCCAGCCCTGCCACAGTGCCTGGCCATGCTCACACACACACACTGCAGCACTGCGGCCGAGCTGGTGGCCTTGCTGTGGCTGCAGAAGTGGAAAAAACACCCACAAGGGAAATAAGCTGGAATTCTCTGCTGCAAAGAGGACAGCTCTGCGGTGCAGGGACATGCGCAGCTTGTTGCCCCGTGACGCTGTTTCTGGGGCAGGCACTGTACTGGAGCACTGGCTTCAGTGGCCAGGGAGAAGTTGTCTCCATACTGCTCCCAGGGCCTCAGAGGAGAGCTTTTCCAGAGGTTTTCAGATGTTCCCTGCTCTCTTGAGGGCAGGTGAGTCTGCTGCAGGAGCTTGGTGCAGCTCCCTCATGCCAGCGCTGCAACCAGTGGAGCTGCCGTGAGCCCAATCCTGGCTCAGCTCTGCAAGGGGAGGCTGCTGGAAGTAGTGAGCAGTAGTGCCCAGGTACCCTGCCCATGGTGTGTGTGTATATACACCTATAGATGTGTGTGTGCACATGCAGATTACACCTTCTTTGGAAGTCTGGATGGTAGCTCTGTATGGAATATCTCTGAGCCTATATTAGACTTTGATACCTTTAACTTCCACCCCACCCTGCTCTGAGTCTGCGTTCCCAGCTCTGAACAGTACTAGTGATGAAGAAATCACTGGGTGAAAGGTATGCAAAAGAACTTCATGGTGAGGGTGACAGAGTACCTGGACAGGCTGCCCAGGGGTGTTGTGGAGTCTCCTTCTCTGGAGATATTCAAGACTCATCTGGACGCCGACCTGTGCAACCTCCTCTAGGGAACCTGCTTTGGCAGGGGGACTGGACTTGATGATCTCTCAAGGTCCCTCCCAACCCCTACAATTCTGTGAATCTGTGAAGTAAGATACAGGCTCTGCTGAGTTAAGGTGGAAAGCAGCTATGCTTGCTTTAAATCCCAGAATGGTCATTGCCATAGGGCTTATTTGGGATGAAAGTAACCTATGTAGGTGGTGTTGTCAGGACCGAGGATTTGGGGGTTCAGATGAACGTTGGATTAACAGAAGTGTTCAGCACTCAGTAGGGATAATTATAATGGTGCCAGGGTCTGTGGAGGTTGGTAGCTGCTCATGAGCCACTGCTGTGTGCAGGAGGACACTGTTGGTGCTGCTTCTTCCCACAATCATCCCCCAGCTTAGCTCACGTGTCCCCATGCGATGGGCTGCCCGAGTGTAATTCTGTAATGATAGCTCTTCTTTCCTGCTTCCCTCCCCTCCTACGTGGTTAATTGGCCTGAGTTAGAAGGCTCAGGATAAAAGAGCAGGATGCAAGCGTGCCATACATTGGAACTAATAATAAAAGGGTTAATTATCTTTAATACTGGGAGCTGTTGGAGTTGAATGAAATGAGATAGCAGCCTAGAGTGTGTTTGCCCGTGTGTGTGTGTGGGAGGAAGACGTGGAGGCTGTTTATTTACAATTATTCTCTTTCCGGAGAGCTGCTGCAAATCAGTGTTCCCTCACCCTGTTCAAAAATCAATGAAAAACCTCTTTGGCTTTGATTTTGTTGCTGTTTCACTTAACCTTTAAACTTTACCTGTTGGGCAAGCCAGGACTCAGCAAATGAGAATAGTTTGGATATGTCTGAATGAAAGCCAAAACCCTGAACCTCAGCTTCGGCATTTATTTGTTTGCTTGTTTATTTATTTATTTCCACTGGAGCACCAGCTGGTTTTGGTGCTTGGAGGTTTGCAGAAGAAGATTATTGCTCAGTGTTCCTGCTGAGGCATCAGGTTGCTGCAGGATCCCAGGGCAGTCAGCCCCCAACAGCAATCTGCATCAGCATTTTTTGCTAAGTCATCTCTGGTTTTCTTATGTACTCCTCAGGGTGGAGAAAGAAGCTGCAATTTTGCTGTGTTTTTCCCTTTCACCTGAAAGTATTATGGGTCCTGAAAGAGAATCAAATGGTGCTCGGTCACCTTTCACACATCCCACAGTACCTCTGACACAGAGGCTGTTTTCATCTTGGTGGCCCTCCCTGCTGTGTCACAACCCCCCAAAAGCAACTTCACTGCTCCAGCCCCTGGCACTAACCTGCCCAGGGTGGTTTGCTTGGGGATCCATCATGGCCTCCTCTGTTTTAACCTAGAAGCATCATTTGAATCCTCCTTGAACAACAGGCTTTGGCCAGCCCCAAATTTTTCAGGCAGTTACAGGTTACAGAAATGCCTGAACAGAGGAGAAATCCTTCATATATCATTAGGTGCAGGGTCTGTGACTCTGCACAGCAACTTTAACTCTCCAGAGCTCCCTGTGAGCAGATTTTAAGCCTTTGGTGATAGACTTGGCATAGTAATACTTGGACTTAAAAGATTTTTCAGGGTGGAGTTAATCAAGCTGTAACTTCTGTGATTTCAGCCTTTGTTCCAAGACAGGTAATTCCCTTTGAACAAAGTTTAGGTGCTGGATTGCTATTTCTGAGAGCTTGGGTTGCTCCCGATTCTTCTGAGCATCTGTGCTCTTGGAGGAGATGGTAGAGCACAAATCATGTTGGGCTTCCCCTCTTCTGGGGCTCTCTGGATGACATGTGCCAGGAGGGACATGGTGTTGGGATGGAGTCACTGTAACTTGGAGTAAGTGCCAATCAGGCTGCAAGTTCAGTAGAAATATTTGTAGATATTTAACAGTTTTGCTGCTCTACTTTAATGCTGGCCCATGTGCTAAACCCCTCGTCTTGAGAGAAGAAGCTCAGGGTGAGGATGAGCAGAAAGGAGTGAGGCGGCAGCTGGAAGGAGATGGGAGGGAAATGTAGTTCAGCTTGGAGCTGTAGGAAAAAACTGTGGCTGTGACTGTAAAGGAAACAGAGTTCCCCAGATGCATTTGGTGCCCATGACTGCAGGTGAAAAGGTGTGCTGTTATGTTTGTTCCCTCTCTCCCAGTGATTTGCCCAATTTTCACCTCTCTGTAAACTGTCTTCTCTGCAGTATGCATTAGCTGGGGTAAGCACTCTGCTGTGGAACTCTGAAGACTCAAATTTAACATTAAAAATGTTGTTCTGCAAGAAAAGGAGGAAAAGAACAGATGTCACCACCACCAATATCTGTGGAATCAGGTGTTTAAAGCTGAGCCCGACCCATATTAACTCACGCAGATGAGGTCAAATCAAGAGCATTGCTGGTTTTAAAAACTTGCTGAGATTATGTAGCAGAGTTGTGGGTGCCATCATTTCTTTGTGCAGAACACATTAAAAATGGGTATTTTGGCTTGCACCACAGTGCTGCATGATGACAGTGTTATGCTCTGTGCCAGCAATTCAATGGGATGCTCCTTTCTTTGGCTCACGTATCTGCTATTGCTCCAAACAATGAGTATCTGATGCAAAGTAAAAGTGATGGATGCCAAGTGAACCAGTGAGTGGGGAAAAGATACTGTGGTTCATTGACTAACCAAATTACTTTGGGGGTATTTAAATGCATCTCTGGCTTTTTATTCTGCTTGGGCTGTTATAGATGGGTTCTGTGGTGATTCAGCCTTGGAAAAATCAACCTATTCTGTTCCATGTAGGATGCTGGGGATTGCAGAGGTAGGATGATGTGGTGAGGGACTATAAGGATAAAAAGCTGCTGGGTCTGGACACTGAAGGAAATTATTTCAATATTTATTATTTAATTTTAGTAAAGCAGCATAGCTATTAGCACTTCCAAACTGAACTAAAACTGAATATTGGTTGGAAATACAGGCTGGACTGCGTAACTTTTGGCAGCAACTCTCATCCCCCCAGCGATGCACTCGCCTTTATTCCCCACTTCACTGCTGGACTTGCTGTTCCACTGCAACAGAAATACAAAACCAGCACAGCTGTTGAACAAAGCAGGGGAAATCCTTCTACAAGTTATCTGTAAATACATAAAAGAAACCCTGGTTTGGCTTTGCTGGTGTTTGCACCCATCTTGTAGTTTGTTCTGAGGAGATTGCAGCAGATCCATTTGTTTGCAAAGACTTTGGCATCAGCAGGGGATTAGAGGTTGGTGGAAAAGAATGTGTGTAAAAAGACATCTTGAAATGTTAAATGAAACATTAAATGTAATTGTACATACTGGAAACCTTTTTAGTAAGAGTGGGCAAAACATGATGCCACCATCTACATGTGTTGTCCACATTAATGAACGAGGTCCTTATTTCCAGTGTCAGTTACAAAACTCCTTATGAATAGCTCCAACTGTCATGAAAAATATTTGGATCGATGTTAAGTCAGTTTGGAAAATCTGATGCTGCTTTTGGACAGTTCATACCATCATGCAAATAAAACAGAAACCCTCCAGTTATCAGGAAAACTGTTGCCTGTTATTATGAGAGAGTTCCTGAACAAAAAGTAATTTAAAAATAAACTTTCATATCAGCATATAAGGTGGACAGGCAAGGACAGTACTAGAGGCACTCTGGAATTTTTCTGCTGGGTGTTTACACTGTGCTGCAGACAGGTTGCTGTTGTGCAGAGACTCTGGCCTGGTGCACTCATTGCCTCAAATGGGTTTATGGTCGACCACAAATGCATTATGATATTTGCCTAAAACTCATCTAGTTAACCTGGAAGTTGCTGTTCTTTCTCTGCAGCTGTTCAATTATGATGATGGTAAAATAAAGTTGAGCTTAAAGATATCTGGGAGGCTGAGGAGCTGAAAACCATAAACATGAATTATTTTTGCAGACAAGCATGTATAAGTTGACAAGTAAAGTCTTTAAATTGAATATGTGCTGTCAGTGAGGTGTAGTCAAATAATTATTGAAATCCTGGGAGAGGAAGAATATATCAGAAACCAGGAATATTGGTTAGCAGGAGGCCAACCGAGGGCAATCGGAGCCTTCCCTGCGTGTAGCTATAACCCGCCTCCAGCCATTGCCATTAGCCCAAATCGTTGTCTGTTGGGCTGTAAAGTGTGCTACACACTCCATTTAATTAACACCTTAAACTTGATCTTGATGGTCTGGGAGCTCCTGGAGAAAATGAAATAAATCCAAAACTTGTACTAACACATAGAGTGTTTGCAAGGGGTTGGAAACTGGAAAAAAATTACCCTGGAAATGTAAAAATGCTTCATTGGTATGAGGGGCAGAGCCAAGGGAGGGGGAGGACTACAAGGTGGCTGGTGGCTCTGCCCCAGCTTTGGTGAGATCCAGTGTGGGTAGGTCTCTGGAGCCTTGCTGTGGGTGCTGGCCTGATGCAGCACCATCCCAAGCAGGATTCCTTCAGTGGAGGGGAACCCCTCTCTCCAAACCCAAAAGCGTGAGGAATGACACAATATCACTGCGCATTGATGAATAACCAACTAATTATCATTCCCAGAGCAGGCTCCCGGTATCATTTCTGTCAGGAAGAGTGAAGGCTGAGAAATGAGGTTTAGAGTGCAGTGAATACGAGCTGTTTCCCACACTGCCTGCCACCAGATACATTGGAGACGGTTTTAATGTTCCAGGAGCAGAGGGACTTCTGTGTGTAATTGTGGTTGGTGAGGGATGTGAGACAAAAGCCTTTCAGAAATGATGAACTTTAATTTAGAAAAAGAATGGAATAGATTTTCTTCTAGACCATCATGCACAGCCCCTGGATGCCCTTAAAAAGACATGGGGATATTTGGCGAGAAGAACGTACGTAGGGTTGGGGCTGTGTTAGGAAGAAGTAATTCCTTGAATTTCCTTCCCTATTTCTGATGATTACTATTATTTTTGCCAAAGATACCCAGGAAAAGCAAAGCTCCAGATTATTTTTATATAAACATGTAATTTCCGCTTCTTTTAAAGAGGAATAATAATTTCTGCAGTAGTTCAGCGTGCAGGACGTATCTCATGTGGACTCATCCTGGCATTAGGAGCGGGGAGTCACCGGGGTGGCGTTGCTCAGTGGGCAGCGTTACGTGCTGCCCCACCTCACTGAGAAACCACCTTTCACCTCAGACTTGAAATTCTTCCTGCCTTACTTCCAGCAGCACCCTGCTCAGGTCTCGACATGGAAACAGTTGCTCAGAATACACGAACCCTGCACGGCCGCTGTGGCGATCCGGCGCCCCGCGTGCACCCCGAGAGGTTAGTTCCCCGGAGGCAGCCGCTGCATCCTCGAGTCTGGAAGGGGACTCCGCTTCGTGCTTCACATATCAGCCGAGTCACCCTCGCAGCATGTGCGGCCCTCGGCAGAAAATCCTCGGCGTAACCATGGCAGCAGAGTTTTGCTTAAGCAGCGCTGGTTCACAACCAGCCAGGGGGGATCGGGGTGGGTGCGCGGGGGAGCGAGCGAGAGCTTTTTGTCTCTGCTGTCTTCTACCCCCGCGCTAATCAAACACAAGGAAACAGTGTAAATGAAGGGCTGTCATTTCCCTTCACCTCCACTGCTTTTCTCAGGAGGCCTGTCGCTGGAGATCACTCCTGCGTTTAAACACCCCACCGGAGGAGTCATTTGGGAAATGAGAAGGTTTTGGTGGATTGATCAGTGTATCAGATTGATATCATATTGTATCAGATTGATACTCTGTGCCCTGGGAGCTGGGGCAGGTCGGGCAGTGCCCTCAGGAGCCAGGGAACCCAGCTTCCCTGGAGCCCGGCGGTAGAGCACCATGAGGAAGGTGCTCAGCACAGAGGTCGGGTAGCACCTGATGGCTGAAGAACCACCTCCGTGGTTCTTCAAGTAATACATTAGGGGGGTTGCTGCTGGCAGTGTGGTTCCTAATTGACAGTTCTCATGCCTGCTTCTTGCATCCTGTACTTTACACAGTAGTGACCACAGAGGTGTCAGAAGTGCACCCAGAGGCAGAGGTTTTATTACCACAAATAATAGGCGACAGGTAATGGCCTCAAGTTGTGACAGGGAAAATTTAGGTTAGATATTAGGAAGAACTTCTTTCCTGAAAGAGTCATCAAGCATTGGAAGGGTCTACCCAGGGAGGTGGTTGTGTCCCCATCTCTTGAGGTGTTTAAAAGACGGGTAGATGCAGTGCTTGAGGATATGGTCTAAGGGTAGACTTGGTGGAGGTAGGTTAATGGTTGGACTGGATGATCTTAGGGGTCATTTCCAGCCTTAAAAATTCTATGATTCTATGAAATCAGAATGTATCTCCTCAGGTCTCTGGAATGACACAGGTGATACCAACGTTGCCTTCCTCAACCAATATTGGTGGGTCTGGCATGCAGCAGACTGCATCCAAAGCCACTCTGTTGCTCTCAGAGATTTAAAAAGGCACTTTACCTCACCTGCTGCTCGTGTTTTCTCCCAGGTTTTCCTGTGATAAGTCACCCTGTGCTGCATATGGACTTCACTGAAGTTTTCTCTCCCCCTCCTGACAACACCCCAGGCAACTGTAGAATCCAAACTGCTTTAACAGTTCTGTCCCTAATTAATAGACATGTTTAAGAACATGCCCAATTACAAGTGAACAAACAAGGTTCAGTGCTGCCCTGAGGAGAGGCTTCCCTAAACCAGCTCCTGCTCTCCTGACTTTAGTGGGAGCTGCAGGAGAAATGGTTTTTCAGAAATGTTAATGCAAGAAATATTCCTCCCTCTCATGCCTTTCACACCCTTTCTTTTGTGTGATTTGTTTTCCAAATTTCCAGTGTGACTAGAGGCTGAACCGAAGCCGGTCTGGTTGGTAGATCCATTCCCAAAGATTTACACGAGCTTTGGGTAGTCACCCAGTGCAGTGTCAGAGCTGTGCTGAGAGGTCTCTGAGCAGCACTCAGGGATGAGCATTTTGGGTATCAAGTGGTGGAGCATGTTGAATCAAAGGCAGGCTTTAATCCCCTCCAGGACAATTGCTCTTTTCCCCTATTTTTGCTATTACTTTTTTATTATTTTTCTGTTTGTATTATTGTATTCTGCAAATAGTGGGAAAAAAAATAATTCCATCTAAAGCAAAGAGTATGTACCAGCTATTGCCTGCCCCCTCAGGAGAAACCATTTGGGAACACTCTGTGTGTGTGTGTGTGTGTGTGTGTGTATATATATATATATGTATATATTGCTACAGCTATTAAGCAGCAAAGTGAGACAAAACTGAACTTTCATCCTTGTTTAGCTGCTCAACACAGCAGCGTGATAATTGCAAAAATATACTTCTTAGAGTGAGAAAACAGTAGAGATTTAGGAGGCAGGATCGCTTATTTTTCACATACTGGATTGCTCTGTTATGGTACTCTGCCAGGTTGCTGTGGGCAGGGTGTGGTAGCTCACTTTCACGTGGGGGTGTGCAAGTCAGACGCAAATCTGTAGAAAAATCTCATACATAGCCACCTCCAAACATCACATCTCTGCTGTTTTGTCATGGAGTGGATGGAGTTCAAAGATTGACCCATTAAACCAGTCTGCTAATTCCTTCACTCAGGCTGAGCCTAGGCAGGGTTCCCAGTCACTCATCTTCATCCCCTAATCTGTGGTTTGCAGAATGGAAATCCTGCCCAGCTTTTTGCTCGCATGACCCTGCCCTCCATAAATAACATTGTGGAGAAAGCCTAATCGTGCTTACTTTAGGGAACATTATTTTGCTTTCACAGCTACACCCAGTATGGCACTGGGACCATAACCTCAGTCACAGACTTTCCATCCTTCAGGATGGTTGAACATGCATCTGTCTGTTGGAGCTCGGGCTTTCACCCATCTCCAACTTTGCCTTAACATCTGGGGGGTCTGCAGCTGGGCAGCCTGGGGAAGTGTGGGTGTGTGACCACACAAGCTCTTTGCCTTTCTATGAGACACAGAGTCCTGCCTACTCTTCTCTGCAGTGCTGGATCTGCACAGAGCATTGGGAAGGCAGTGAAGAACTGAGAAGGACCTGGGGCAGAACTCAGCTGGGACTTCAAGGTTTGGGGCTCTGACCTTGGGGTAGCTGGTGGCATTCAGGTGCCATGTGCTTCACATGACTGAGGGAATAGCAGGGAAATGATGACAATGATGGTGGCAATGCTTCTTTTTCCAGCCAAGGATCCCAAGGACAGTACATTGGGGTTAGCCAGTTATATTTATTTTATACTTCTGTCTTTTGACTTTCAGTGACTGCAGCAGCTCAGCTCAGTTTCCCTCCTCTCCGTCCGTGGCAGTGTCCATTTGCACAAGCCCTTTGCTAGGAATGAAAATATCAGGAAACTGAGCTGAGTGTGAAAGGGGGCTCACAAGGGATGGTCTTGTTGCTTCACAAGTTTCCTTGCAGGACACCAAGCTGTGCACTTTCAGCATTCATGTTTGCACCTCTGTGGGCCAGTCACACTCCAAGACTCTTCTGAGAAGGGGGAGAGGAGAACAAAAGAAGAGCACGCAATCTCCCACGGGGCAGACGAGGGAAGAGGCAGGCAATGGTTCGGATTGCTTTCAAAGTGACTGCCACTCTCTAGGATGGTGCATTCCTGGGTTTGGGAAAAGGCCTGATTCTGACACCTCTGTGCAGAGGGCATCCTGTGCCCTGCTGCTCGTGGCACATGCTGGACTTTGCAAATGAAATCGTGGCATGTAACCTCAGGAGGAATAACTGGCTTACCTGCCCTGAAGGGAACGGGAAGAACTGCTAGCTGCAAAGCGGCCTGTGTTTTAGCTGCAGAAAAGCACATTCTACACCAGTTATGTGATCTGAATCCTAATCAAACCTTGTTTGCATCACTCAGTGATTCTGGCTCAGCCTCTGGGCTGGATTTTCCTTTTGTTCCCAGGGCTGAAATCAGGAGGTGTGCTATTTTTGGGTGGGCTGGGACAGCAGGCAGATTCCATCTGACTCATGCCAGAGAAAGGTGGAGGGGCTTGGAGTGAGGGCTCTCAGCTGCCACACCTGGGCTTGGGACCCACTCCCTCTGCAGTGGTGCAGGCAGGGTGCTTGAGTAGGCTGTGTCTGCTCCAGCCACAGCACTGTGTGTGGGGGGGACAGAGCTGAGCCCCCTGTTGCGAGACCTGCAGTTGGCGGTTGTGTTGGCTGTTCTATCAGCAAGTTGGGCTCTGGCTGTGTGGAAATCTCACTTTTCTTTTAAAATTAGGGACTGTCAGAGCCCCTTCATGGAGGAGCTTGTATTTTCCCACCTTTCAAGAGAGGTGGATAAAGCTGTCCAGGCTGTGCTAGGGAGCAGCACAGGTCTGAGCTGGAGTTTTCCTTGTGTGTTCCTTTAGTGCCTGGGCACGAGCTAGGGCTGCGGTACCCCATGCAGCACTCAGGAGGAGGAGGAGGCAGGTGATGGCCTGGTGTCTGCAGCAAAGGGACATCTCAAATGGCATGCCATGTGAGAAATGGGGCTGGCATGCTCGTGTTTTCCAAGAAGGAGCTTTTCCCTCTGCTCAGGAGACAAGGCAATTGTATCGATGCTTGTGCAACGGGCTGTGCTCTCGTGAAGTTCACTGAGGTGGCAATGATTGCCCTTGTAACCACAAATCCTGCAGGGGAGGCAGTGAGGCTGGATAGCTGATGACAAGCTTGTGATGAGCAAGGGTGGCTGACAGCCTTTTCCTCTGAAAATAATCCTCTGTGTTTTGACCCCCTCTTGTTACTCACCTCTGAGATTAAATTTTTCACCAGGACTTTGAAGGGGCATCAGGGTTTGTATGGTTTATGGTCTCTCAGTCTTAGTTAAAAGCATCTCGCTCAGCTGCCAGCCATGAATGCCCTGAGAAGTGGAGGGAGGCTGAGGCAGCGTTCATACCATACAAAGCAATGGGGCACAAAACTCCATATGTCAAGATGATGATGTATCTTCTAGTGTTATCAAGCCTCTGGCTGACTTTTTCTGCCTCTAGTTTTTAGCAGAGTAGGAGCTTACACAACACGCCTGTTAGTGGGCTGGTATGAGTGTTGTTTCAAGGTAGATGTAGAAGACTCTGGGACCTGGATTGCATAAATGATGTTGGCCAAGTCTCTTGTCCTTCTGCATCACCTTCTTTCTGCTTGTAAAACAGAGACAAAAGTTCAGCTGAAAGGGCCCTTCTGTATTCAAACAGTTGCATAATACACAGAGTAAAGGGCTGTGGAAGGGCAGATAAGGGACAAGTGGTTAAGTTTTACAGCAAAGCAAAGTAAAAGATGCAAGCCTTTGTAACCATGTGCAAGAATTATTTGGAGGATTCTAGACCTTGTTTTATTTTGTTCTGCAGATCATACATAGCACCTTTTACAAATGTCTGTCAGGTGGGACATGGATCTTCTTAAATGGCAGGAGTGTTTGAGCATCACCACGACACCTGGGTACAGAGTCTGGGGAACATGGTGTGGACCTGGGTAGTGGTGAGTCTCCAGGATTACCACTGAGGTCGGGTGCTTTTCTGTAAGAGGTAGTGCAGCCCAGGCAGGACCTGGTGCTCAGAAGCACCGTGGCTGTGAGATGAGGCTGTCATGGCAGCTAATTGCCATGGGCTCTGCCTCCTTTCCTCTCTGCAAGCCTGGACTGTGTCAGCTGTAGATCTCATGAGTCACTTTATTAGGTAGGAATAAAACTATATGCATTTTCCAATTAATGGTTCAGGTAGCATTATTTCATTTTTCATTGCCTGCATGATGTAATAGCGCTCACTGAATCACAGAATGGTCTGGGTTGGAAGGGACCCCAAGGATCAGGTCGTCATGGCCTTTCTGGAGAGGCAGGAAGAAATGGATAGGACTACTGTGGGGTGTCTTTGCTATAGCTTTCCATCTCTTTCATAGAAGATATCAAAAGAAATTGTAGAGAGCTTACAGTAGGTGCTACATGTGTGGCACCAGGATAAATAAGGTGTGCAGTCTTTTGGATTTAGAGGCCACCCCTTCATTTCTGCTCAGTACAGCCCAGTCCCTCCTTTGCCAGCTTTTGTGACAGATCTGACAAAGACAATCTTCTCTGTTAATGCTGAGCTGTGAGCACTGCCAGACGCTCGGTTCTGTACGAGCATGCAGTTGTGATCAAACCAAACCAATTATCCTATCAGAGTGATAGTTTACCATGCTGAGTATGTCCATCTCAGAAGATGCTGCTGGAACCTTTTTATTTTATTTTTTTTAATGTACATATGTATTTTTTAGACATACACAGTTATTTGATTTGATTACTACTGTGCTAGGGAGCAAATGACACACTGTCGTGGAGGTAAGCTGCCTTCAGCTAAATAAAGACTTAATTGTGGCACAAGTAATTCAACACACATAATAGAAGACAAGTACATTCAGTCTGGAAGATCGATGGTGTTGACAGCTTCTGAAAATTGTAAAATGTAACTGTTATTAGAGCAAGGTGGTGGGTGAGAAACAGCGTGGCCCAAAGTAGATCTTGTCAGCAAGGCTAATATATATATATGTGTGTGTGTGTATATATATATATATATATCTCACTTCAATAGCCTGAGAGTTGCTGGGGAGGAAATATAGCTGGTTTGAATCTGCTGATCAGGTGTGAGATGCTTGGCAGCTGGTCACAGAATAACTTTGGGAAATGTAAAACTGCAGGGGCGGACTGTAAAAATTAGAGTGAAATCTGGGGAGAGCTCAGTGATGTTGCAGAGTTAGTGTTGCAGGGCTCTAAGCAACACCTCTGAGCATCATTTGTTTGCTCTGTAATTACTGGAGAAGTGGTTGAGGTGATGAAAGTTTATTCTCATGCAGTCCAGGGCAGAGGTTGCACAGACAGGGCTTTCAGAAGTGACCAGTTTCAGCAGACCCTGGATCAGTCTCCCATCACCTCATGTAGCAGTACCTGAGTAGGACTTTCAGCCTGGGAAAGGACGGAGAAGGACATTGCAGTAAAAATAGTCTAGGTTGCTTTGAAAGTCATTTAAAAACCTGAAAAGAGTTGCTTACTTTTTAGAGCCCACTGGAAAGTGTTCATCAATGGCTGTTTTTAAAGGTTGTGTATTTCCTGAAAGGAAATTACTCCTCGTTCTGAGAGTCCCAAGTTCACTGTCACTCCACCACTCTCCTAGTGTGTGGCATTCTTAAACACACTTGGCTCTAACTTTTCAACACTTCTGAGCAGCATCGCCCTCTTTTCTCACAGTAGTTTTGGTGTTTTTTTCCCCAGCCTTCTGCAATTCTTACACTGTTATTGGCCTCCTTCACAACGAGCTGCCTCTCTGACTCTTCTCCCAGGGCTCCTGTGTGAATTCTCTCCAGATTTTATACCTAGTGTCTGCTGGTGGTTCCTTCAAGACATTTCTAAACCATCTTTTGTGTTTCTTGCCAGAACTTTGCTCTAAGCCCCTCTCTACTGTTCCCCTCTCCCTTCCCTGCTGGAACGCAAAGCACTCGAGTCTTTCTGATTCAAGCTGCAAAAGCCACCATGGTAGAGTGGTATGTTACAGTTGAACTGATGAGGGTTTGCATAGGACTGGTTTGGGTTTTTTTTTAATACTCCTCTCATAATATTAGTTTTCCTTGTTAATGGTTTTTTGCTTTGTTGTGGCATTTCTTAATTAGGTTTTGACTTGCTGCTGTAAAAATTCAGAAGTAAGGATTCACTGATCCCTGAATTGATTTCTTCACGTGCTATAGAAAGCACGGTGGAAATTACACTGGAAATTGAACATCATATGGTGTGATAAATAGTAATTTGAAGGTATATTAACCTGCTTCCTTTAGGTAAAGAAATGCCTCATACAATAACTGTTCTCATTCAGGAGCTGACATTTCCTCCTGATGAGGCATTTATCTTATGGCTTGATTATCTTTCCATGAAAACTCTTCAACTCTGACCTTTCCAGATGCTATAGTGGGCTGTGCTTTCACACTGGCTCGCAGCTTGCGGTGGCATGAGGGCAACCGGGAATATGAGGCGTTCTGCTTACTCTAAATCATTGAGATAGTGACAACCTGTTGAAGTGCTCCTTGATGAAACCTCCTTCTCTTCTTTCCACTAAAAGATAACTTATTTAGCAAAATAAAATGAGTTGACATAAGTGAAGATCATGTGGAAGTGTGGAGTGGGTTGTGTGCTGGAGAGAGGGGTTGCGCTGGTCGCCTGTACCACCAGTGATGGTGATGCCTCCTGGGGAGCTGACAGCTCAGGAAGATGCTTCAGCCTTACAAGGGAGATGGGTCCATAGCAAAACCATGCTGAAACAATCAGCCTCTCTGCTGATTTGGGAAGTTGGACCTCCTCTGATCCTCCTCTGGCTGACCGTGACCTGGGATGAATGCAGACACTGGATATTTCTCTAGGGAAAGTGGAAGCCACAGGAATGAGCTGCAGCATTTTTAGAATGAGATTATTTACTGTGGTGTGCAGCCAGGGAAAGGGGTTAAAGCAGGACTAGGGACTGGCTTGTGATGCCCCAGTCCCTCTGAAGGGCAGGCTATGCACATACACAGCCCTTCCTCTCAGCTCACTCGAGAGTGAGCTCTGGCCATAGCACAGCTCCCACTGAAGTCACTGAGATCTGCTAAAGCTGGTATAACACTACCATTCCCTAATTCCTGTTGCAGTCACTGCCCAACTGGGCATCACTTAAAGGCTGTCCTTGAAGTATCTGCTTACAAGAAGACAGATGAAATGTGCCCCGTGCTCTTGGGAGTACCTTAGATCTAACCTTCTAAAAAATCCACAAGAAAAACATCCACAGAAGCCACATCTCACTTTTGGTGCCATCTGACAGAGTCAAAAGCCACCATTTCATGCCTTGCATCACCAGCATGGCTGCAGGGAGTGAGGGTGGCATCCCAGGGGAAAAGGCTGTCCATACAGGTGGACTATATGTGCCTCTGTGTGCACCCCATTAACAGGCACCATGAAATCTCTGTCCCTCACGCTTGCATCTGACCCTCCCAGAGAGACGTCACTGGCCTTGTTAGCTTTCATAGTTGGCTTGTGTTTTCCTGAGTTCTACATTAGAAGCCTTTTTGTGTGTTCCCCTCCCACCTGAAGAGCCCAGGGCTCAGCACAACGCTCTCTCCCCACCAGCCACTGGCTGAAGTGAGACTCTGGCTTCTGCAAGAGGGAAATCAGAGCATTGGAACAGATGTGGCCTTACAAAGCTTTCTCTGTAAGGAGGGAGGTAGGGCACTGCTGAACTGTTGGACCTCATTAAAAGGAGCCCAGACAAAGCCACAGGAATGATGGAGACAGCTGAATTCCCCCAGATTATTCTCCCCTTGAGTTTTTGCTGTGAAATGATTTTTCCCTGCGGGTTGCTGTGTCCTGCTCCCCTCGGCAGTGACTCCTCCAGTGTGCCTGCCTGAACCTTCGTCCTGAAGGAGAGAAAGTGCTCGGCAATGCCTTGGGCTTGGGAGTTTTAGGAAAATACGAGTGTACTTGTTTACATTGGCAATGCCCAATTCAGGGAGAGGAGTCTTGTGATGGACATGTCACACTGCATCTTTCTTCCAGTTGTCTGTCCCTCCACCTCCAGCTGCCTCTACAGAAGGTTTGGTGTTGCAGAGACAAGCCCTCTGCTCAGGGAGAGCTGCGCTGTGCTGCAGCGATGTGGGAAACACCTGGCACCCAAGGGCTTTAAATGTCCCCATCCCAGGGTCAGGCTATTGAGATGAGAGCCAAGATCTTCAATATGACTCCAAATTTTGCAGGAGGCTGGTGAAGGGGCAGGGGGTCAGATGTGGTGTGTGTGCAGTAGCCTGTGCTGCTCAAGATACCCACTGCAGTTCCTTGTGCTTGTTTCCGTGCGTACAAGGGTGCTCATTACTCAAACCAGAGCACCAAGCCCTTTTCAGTAAAATCAAACTACAGCACTGCTGATGCCCTCGTGAACTGGCAGCTCATTACAGCGTAGGTATGGCAGAGCAAAATGCATCCATCATGCTGAGATTGCAGCACACGTCCTCACCGTGTCCCCTTATGTCACCCTGAGCTGTTTAGGTGCAGGCTTGCTATTTTCACCCCACAAGCAGCACCAGCCTCTAATGAGAATAGGTCCATTTCCTCCTCCAGCTTCTTACTGCTTGGTCACTTCCAAGCAATAGTTTGAGAAATGATGAGTTTTAATCCAACAAAAGGTCTTTCTCAACGATGCAAAACCAGCGGCCACATCCTGATTTCACAGAAGATCCCTTGGAGCTCCCATGTTCAAACACCGGTTGCTGCGGTGTGGTCTTTTTTGGGTGGAGGAAACTTGCGGATACAGTAGTGCTGGGGGTAATGGGATCCTTGTTGCAGCCCTGTTGCTTAAGCAAGGCCTGGAAAACCATGGTGGTGAAATGACTCAGAGGTGTGTCTCAGCTGGGTACTGAGTGAACAACCTCACTACGGCTGGAGGAACAGTGAGCAGAGAATCGCTGTGTTGGTGGTGCTGAGTGAAAACATGTATGCAAGGAGATCTGTGCCTGGGGCTTCTCTGCATGGAAAATGCGGTGGAGAAGCGTGGAGAGGATTCCTCACTAGTGACAGTGGTTTTCAAACACAATCAGAATTAATGTACTGGGTGATTGAACCCCAGTCATGCTCAGGTATGGATTGAGAAGGATCACAAGGGATGAGAATCTTCCAGAGTTGAAAATGGAGGCAGAAGTCTCAGCTCAGTTTTATTTATGTTAGCATGTATCAAGAGTAAATCCATGGAAGTTGGTGGAGTAATGTTTACGTGACAGAGGTGTAAATACAAGGAATCAGTCCCTGAAGTCTGAGAGAGGAATGTGATATTACTAAGAGCTGCTGTCCTTTATGCACTTCCTATTTCTTATCACAGAGCCACAGAATCACTAGGTTGGAAAAGACCAGTAATTTTTGGTAGATATGTTTTACAATTTTTCAATGCACAAAATAAAACTTCTGTGCTTCTCACACCTTGAAGTGGGAAGCAAAGATTGGAGATGTGACTAACAGCTATTAGTGGTGTGCTGCAAGGGGTGTCCATGTGAGCTTTATGAGTTTCCCCTAAGGAAGAGATAGGGCAGGATAGAACATGTTGGTTTTGCTCAGGCCCCTCGAGGCAGCTCTCCTGGAAGGCTCTCAGATGCTGCTGAAGGCTCTCAGGTCTGCCGCTTCCATCTCCCGGAAGCGGGAGATGGAAGCGGCAGACGTGTTGGGTACAGCACTGAGGTGGGTGAGCCCAGCAGTAGGGCTGCAGCACAACATGGTTAGTGGCAGCAGAGAGGCTCCACTGAGCTCCAAGGGTGAACCTGGCCCGTTTCCGCAGAGGGTTGCGCAGGCAGGGGCTGCTCACACCTCCTGCTCTGGTGATTCATTCGGAGCTGCGGCCACGGATGGATTTGAGCAGTGCTTGGTGAGCCAAGGGAGGCAGCATCTTGTCAGAAGAGCTAGTGAGAAACTCTGACAACAAGTTGGAAAACTGTTTAAAAAATACAAAAATTTTTGAGAAAGAGATTTTGCCAAATTTTTTTTTTTTTTAATGTTTGTAACAAAGCATCTCCTGACTCTGTGTGGATTCAACACTCTGTAGTCAGCATGAAAGCTGATGATGACTCCAAGTCAGGCACAAGCAGCTCTTAGGTCCTTGGTCTTCCAGGCAGGCTGCCTACCCCCTCCTTTTCTCCCCAAGCTGTCCCTGAGCAGCTGCTCCAGGGCTCTCTGGACTGAGTTGAATCCAAGGCTGCTCAGGCAGGCAGCTGCGAGGAGCCCCTCCTTGCCTGTTGTGTTGCAAAACCAGCCAAAGGTCCTTCAGCATCCACGTTAGGGTTTTGCTGAGAAGTTAAACACAGCCAAAATCCAGCTGTGTGAAAAAGCATCAGGCTGTGGGGGTTCTGCCCCAAACCAGCACGTGGGGCTTACCACCCTACACGTTTTGTGGAGCTGAAATATCCCTTTCCCCGCCAGCCCAATGTGTGGCACACATCAAACACTGTCAGCGAGACTGGTTTTTGTAAGCATTTGGATTTGCCTCCTGAGGCAGCACTGAGGTGAGTGGGAATTGTAATCCCTTCCTCCCTCTTCCTTCCAATTAGTGGTCCCTCTTTTGTGCATCCTGAAATTGGCCCCTTGTGACATTTGCATGTCTACATGGCATTACCATTTCCAAACTGGCGTGGAGCTATGCTGTAGCTCAGCAACGCAACCACCTGATGTGCCCGGTTTAGCTGAAAGGAGGGTTCACGCATGTGCGTTGGGGGGTTCAGAGGGGAATGGCTGAGATGACTAATTGCTTGGGGATTGTAACCCAATTAAGACCAGTTAATGGACTTACCAGGCAGATCGTTTGTAAATATCACTGAAAGTTGGGACTTTAATTGAAAAGGATTTTGAAGCTCCCAAGGTCTGAGTCGACACAAGGCTGCGCTGGTGCCGCCCAGCCCAGCGCCCGTAGCTGCGAGGCGTCTGGGGGTGGAAATCGGATTTCGTATAATCATCCCTTTCCTGTACCTGATGACTGAGCACATTTTGTTAGGGCTTTCCTCATCATCTGGAGCAGACGTGAAGCCGAGGTCCTGACCGCGTGTGGTCATTAGAGATCCCGTGGTGTTTCTAGCAGCGGTGCTCTGGCTGGATTCCAAATTGGGTAATTACATTACATTTCCCCAAATTCCCCCTGTAGTTTCCACTGGATACAATTTTCTTTTTCACATCCTGTCTGAATCCATACTGTAACCCTGTAACTAATTAATTTAAGAGCTTTGAAAGTATAAAATGCTATGTAAGTGCTACAAGGACTGTTATTACTAGTGTCCCAGTGTGATGTTGAACAGCTGTCGTGGGCCAGCCCCAGAGGTGGCTTTAGCAGGGCAGGGGGGATCCTTTGGAAGAGCTTTAAATCTTATTGCAAGGACACTATAAACCTGCAACAAAATAATATCTCTGGAAAAAGAAACAAACAAGTAGAATGCATTTATTGAATTTTGATACCAGTATAATCTTTTTCTCTTAATCTCCTTGAATGAAAGTTTAAATAATATATTCTTGTGATGTTGATTTACTCTCATTTATATTACAGCTACCCACACAGAGATTAACATCTCCTTATGCTAAGAGCTGTATAAACTGTAGTAAGGGTTGGAGTTTATAATCCAAATAAATCAGATGGGCAAGGAGGTGAAAATAGACCTGGTCATCCCAAACTAGACACTATGGTTGCTGTAAGGATTGTCTGTCTCTGAGTTCTGCAAACAGGTTTTGGTGATGTCTAGTGCATCAGTCGACTCACGAGGGTGTAAAAACTCCAGCCTTGGATTGCCTTGAGACCTCATCTCTGCAGAGACACCCCATGGAGAGCTGTGTAGAGAGCTCAAACTTGAGTTGTCCTGTAAACAGAGACTGAGCTGGGCAGTGTTGTCTAGTTAAAATAACTGAAACCTGTGTTGAGCCGTGAATTCCTTCAACAAACAATATGCCCTGAGTCCCAGTCAAACCACTGTTCAGCTGCCCAAACATAAGATATAGACAAGTCATAAGGGTCCCCATTTGGCTTCAATGGAACCAGACAATACAAAGATATGCAAAAAATAGGGGGTAAGATAAGGGGGAACACTGCTAATGACAACCAGGAAAGATGGTATTGTCTACCCAGGCACAGTCCTGCCCAGTGTCAGGTAGATTGAAGAAATAAAACCAAATAAACCCCTCAGATTCAGGTGGAGAATTGGGAGCTGTTTCTCCAACTCTGCGAGGAGCCCAATCCCCTTGGCCAGGATGCAGACTCAGGGAATGGATTGAGAACCCTTCCCTGGAGAGGAGTAAACGAATATTCTATATGCTTGAAGGTTGTAATGGCAGGTGTAGTACTGAGTGTGCTTGTGGGTTGTGACTGTGTTTGTGAACTGCTGCGGTTGTGACATGGACTCTTGTGAATTGCCTGTGGGTAATGGCGAGTGCATTCAGTGACTCGTGTGGCTGTGATGGCAGGACTGCATTTAGTGACTGTTGTGCTGGCAGTGGTGTATTTCCTGAATCTCTGGTGGTTGCAGTAAGTGTAGTCTTACTTCTAAACTGCAGCAGCGCATTTCTCCCTCGTGTCCATTTCATTTCCCCTCAGAAAACAAAGTCTGCAGGCTGTGGTGTGATGGGTGTGACGGCACATACATTGACATGTCACTGGAGACATTCGGGTCATTGCTACTTTTAGGAATCTCATACCCAAATACTTTCTTCTGTGTGATAAGAAACTGCCACAGAGAGCTGACTTGCTTCAGACAAGCACTGTTCTGGTGGCTCTAAAGACAGGAACTTATATTTTAGTCTAGTTTTCAATATATAGCCCAGTTTGCATCCCTTGCAGCTATGAAGGGAGAGGGAGTGTATAGCTGTGTGTGGCATGGTAAGCTGTGGCATTAGCCACAGAGTCATTTTTGGCATCAGTTTAGGCTAAACACTGGCCTATGAGGGGACCTGCAAACCTCTCTCCAGTCTTTTTACCTGCTCCTGCATTTATTTATCTTGTTTGTTCAATGACTGAGTGAATTGTTATGTGGTCTCTGTAATTATTGTATTTCATGTGTTAATATAAAGGAACACGCTTACTTCAAGGGGAACTATTATTTTAAAGAGATGAAACTCCAGCCTGAGGAAACTGCAGGGATGCAGTGTGCCATCTGTTTCGCGTCTTTGGTTGTGGTAGGCTTTATGAAACCCATTTTGCTCTGGAGGATGAACTGGATGTGAATGGTTGACAGTGACATTTAGAGGAGACAATCTGGCAAATAAGAAAGCACGAGTCTCCTGTGGACTGTTAAATACTGAATAAAATATGAATAGTGCTGTGTTATTACTAAAATGAGCTATTTTTAATCATTCCTCATATAACCCACCAGCCCTCTGACGTGACAGTTAGCAACAGCACTCAAAACCCATGAATAATAAAGCAAGCAGTTTAAAAGTTGGCCTATATATTAACATATATTCTGACTTGGATCTCAGGTGTCTCTAATGAAGAAAGATGATTGCACAAAGAGCTAACAAGAAAATCATGGATTTCTCCCTCCCATCTGAAAGTTATTGATTTAATTTAGTGTAATGATGCAGAGAGAAACCAAACAAGTTTGATTAAAATTTTCTGTGCTGTTTTTGAACAGAAGTGGGGAGCTGTACTCATACTAGATGAGGAAAAAGAAATATTTTTCAGTTTAATAGCCACTGAAGAAAATGCTTAACAAGATTTAGCAGAGTTACATTTTTTCTTATTTAGTAGTCCAGGATAATTTGCACCCAGGAACTTTAAAACCGCAGATGAGATCAGTGTCTCAGGTTAACAGATGTTAATTTTTAATAAATCACGGATTACCTAGAAAGGAATAATAGATCACAACAAACAGGGGAATGCAGTGTTCTAGTTGAGATAGAGCACTAAATAGGGAAGAGATCTTTTTGGCCCAAACCCCAGATGAGTAGGCTTGTTGCTCCAGCAGTAGTACATCTCCTGAGAAGGTCTCACATCTCCTTGCCGAGGAGCAATGCCTGTGGTTCGGGCATTTTCGAGGCAGCTGCCACTGTTTCTGCCATCTGGGTAAGATCTAGGGTGGCATCAAGGACACAGGGCTGACTGGCTTCTGCCTGGCACAGTGTGGATACCTGGGCAACATCCCCAGCTCCTCCTCCTCTGCCTCAACGCGTCAGAGTGCTGCGCTGGCAAACTCCGCTGTCCCCATAGGGGTGAGGGTGGTGCTGGGTTAGCAGGTCCCCAAGCCCTAAACCAGGAAAGCGAAGGTTAACTGGGCCAGGAAGCAGCTTGGGGATGTGTTAATGCTTGGGAGCATCCTCAAGGAAGAGGAAATCAGCCGCTGGGACAGATAAAGACCCAAGCTGATGGAAAGCAGGAGGATTAGAACTCTGATAGAGATGCTCTCTCCTGCTTTCAAATAATTACTCCTTGCCACTGGAAAAAGCAACTTTGTGGTCTCTTTCCTGTCCTCAGGTTCTTTGAGAGAGAAGATGCTTCCAAATGATGCAGGCAGGGAACCTGGGAGTGCTGTGGGAAAGGCAACGTTTTGAAGAGCAGTGGCACTGAAGATGTGTGGGAAGCTGGAGCTCCAGCGAGGCATCGTGTCCTTTGCACCGCCTTGGACCTCTGTGTGTACTGCCTCTTTGTGCACTATTTCAACCTCCAGAAGGTAAGTAAACCACATCTAAAGCTGGAATTACAGACATAGGACAAACTAGCCCCAACCTTAGACTAGGTTAGCTCACCAGTGAGCTGTGGTTGTCCCTGTGTGTGGAAGAAGTGTGGCTTCTTCCACCAGTCATGGCCAGTGAACTGGTGATTTATGCACATACTAGTATTTTTCCAGGGCTTTGACCAAGACCTTGTCTCCATCCAGAAAAATTAAGCTGGATGATTTCCAAACCAGACATTCATGACCATAATCCTTATTTATGTGAGAACTTCCACAAGCCTAAGCTCTTTACTGATGTAGCACTTGTAGTGCCTTTAATGGCTGTAGGCACATAACAGGTAGAGCTTCAGAAGAACAGCGTCATCAGTCAAGTTCAGTAATCCTTTCCCAAGCAGCTGTTGAAGGATTTACCAGGACCTCATGATAAGTACACCTGGAAACCTCTGAATTTGATTTAAAGGTGCTCACAGAGTAGTAATTAACTCAGAACCACCAAGCACAAATACAGTTCAAGCAAATATTTCAACTTTTCAGTGCTTAAATGGAAAAATAAATTAATCATTGGCAAATACTGAGTTAAAAGACTTAACTCATGACTTGAAAAACTCCCACACAATCTTGTTTCGAAAGCTTTCATTAACTGAGCTAATAATTGCTACTACAATTAGGGATGTGAGGCATTAAAAGGTCCAAGATAATAAAACATATGTAGTTATTTAAAAAATTTACCAGTGGATTTTGCAGTGTTTAAGAAATTCAACCTGTCTCTTGTTTGGAAACCTTTCATTTTTACCCAAATACTTGCCTTTTTGGTCAGTAAAATTGTCTTACGTGCTGGCACAAGGTATCCTGGGACAGCCCCAGAACAAGGCTTTGCTCTGGCTCCAAATATTTACCTGGGAAAATCTGGGGTCACCATCAGGAATCTAAATTTGTACAAAGGCTATTTTTCCTGGAGGGTGTGGAATGAAACTGGGATGTCTGACAGCTTTGGATTGGGTCTCGTAACAGCACAGATGGGATTTTTTTATTCATTTTCCCTGTTTTTGTCCGCTTTAGTACAAAGGCGATTCAGTGTCAGTCACTGAAGGAATGACATCAAATGCTAAACTAGGCCAATACTTGAATCTCAAACAATTCTGTCTTTATGGCAGGACACCCCCCTCTCAAAGGGACGGGTTCTCTGCTGAAAGGAAGCCTTGGAAAAAAAGAAGAGGTGGGTGGGAACGGAGGTCACGGAGATGCAAAGCGGAGCTGGCAGTGGGCTGTTTGACAGTTTGGCTGGTGGTGAAGGGGGAAAAAAAATGGACCCCTCTCAAATTTTCAAAACAATTTTCTCCTGTACAGTGTGGCCCAGCTTTGATCATGAGCAGGGCCAGCAAACACACAAATAGACTCTTTAATAATTTCTTAAGCAGACAAATTTCTCATTTTGGCTTGTTAGCTTAATTATTTCTTGCCAGGAAAACATGGAAAAATGCTGCTTTGCATCAATACAAAGGGATTCCTTTCTTTTTTTCCTCTTCCCTAAATTTTGGTTTAGCCACTGCACCAAAACCACAGTTACTTGCAGAGCTGTGGTGTATCTTGGGCACTCCCCAGTGCCAGCCATCCATGGATGCACAGGGATGCCCCACAGGGTTTGCACACTGAGGGACCCTCGTGCAAGGCCGATGGGAACTGGGATACAGCCTTTAGGAGCCACGAGGACTTGCTCTGCATTCCTGTGGTGTCATCTGTGTGGAGCATTCCCAGGGGAATAACTTCAGGCTCTTGCCACAGCGTTGTGGTCCCTTTGAGGAACAGAATACTAAAGATCCTGAATTTGTTTAGCAAAGTGCAGAATGGTGGAGGTCCAGAAACAAGAGTCCTGAAGAACACAGCAAACGAAATGAGTTATTTAGGAGTTGTTCTGCAGGGTTGGTTTTTTAACTTTGCATGCTGTGTGTTTCCATGTATGCATATGCACATCAGTGTGTAACTCAGCAGCCACTGGCAAGGGGAAACAGGAACTTCTTAAAGCTGTTGCAAAAGGCAAGAAGTTAGGAGGGGGAGGCAAATGCATCCTGAGGTTCTCCTTCCCTCTCTCTGTGTGCTGGTGGACAGTCTGGGATACAGCTTTGCTTTGCAGCGTCCATGAACCGTACACTAAATCTTACCCTTTTCACTTGCCTTGTTGGCAATGGTCTGAGAGCACATGTACATCAGAAATCCTCACTGACCTTGTCCTCCAGCTGCAAGAAGCTCCAGCTATTGGCAATCACTTCATATAGTTTCAAGGCTTTTGAAAACAACAGGAGAGAGAGAGACGGTTTAAACCAAAATTAGAACATGTCTGGGCATTGAAATCCTTTAGCCTTGTTTTTGTTGGACACTGCAGCATATCTCTGTGGCATCAGTCATATGCAGTAATTTATTTGATGCATTTTGTCCTTTTTCACTCTTGGTAATTATACTAAAGCAGTGTTTTACGTCTTTTTTTTGATATTCAAATCAGATTCGAAGCATTATGCCAATGTATTCCTGCCTGTTGGGGCTATGGATAAACTATTCATTCTATTTACCATTTAATAGTCATTCTTCCAACCCCATGATTGAGCATCCATGTGATCTAATACTAATTTTGGTGCTTGGCTGGCTCTCTGAAAAGCCTACAGAGAGGAAAAGAGATTTCCACCTTCTCCTACTAGCCTAACTCCGTAGGAGTTTTTCCATGAAGTTGTTTTTCCAGTCTCAACAATTCTGGGATCTATGGTATCTCTAGAAAACATTTCAACCAACATTTCTATGGATATAGATCTCTTATGAATATTTGACGTAAACCAGTAAAACCAGCCACAAACTGAAGCAGATTCATGGGCTTTGCTCCCATCACTGAACACTGGTATGTTTTGCAAGGTATGATGTTGATGCCTTTTCATCTGATTCATCTGAGTTCCCTATAATAAGAAAAAGAATTGTTTTTCCCTAACTGTAGGCAATTGGATAAGCCATAAGTCGGAATTAAAATATGATTATCTGTTACGAAGATCACAGATTCCTTTCAAAGTTTCATTATTTACAATCCTTTTCTTGGTGACATTTCAATTCTCAGGAAATTATGCTCTAAATTGTACCTAACACGCTCACCACCCACACGTAACACTTGCAATAAGCTTATGAGATAGGAAGGGTGAATGTTTCCATTTTAATTTTGTTTTTTTTTAATGAGATTTTCAAGTGGAGGGTGAGTATTTTGTGAAAATATACGGCAGAGATTGCACAGCAAAGGAGTCTAACAGGGCTTTCGGTGGCAGCTATCTGCAATGTTATTTTCCTGCCATCTGGGTGAAATCCATCCTGTTCCCTCCAAAGCAACTTAAAGGTTCTTTGTGTAGAAGTGCACGGGGTCAATAAAGCAGGAGTCTCATCTCAAATCAGCCTCATTTCAAAGGCTGCTGTGCTTGGGGGGAGGGGGAAGGAGAGCACCCCAAACGCGGCAGCCCCCCGTAAAGCAGATTGCACACTTGTCTGAGCATCGCACAGGAGGCTTTGGGCTTTCCCCACTTGGGCTTTGCTTAGTAATATGAATATAACCCCTGGGAGCAGTGTCAATGTGTAGAATGAGATGCATTGCCAGTGGGTTTTGCATTTGCTGGCCATACATAGCCCTTACAGCAGAGGAGGGCTGGATGCATGGTGTGCACAGCCTTGCCTCTGCCCATCCCTTCCTCCCTCCGGAACCCCCCGTGGTTCCCCGCCGTTTTATCACCAGCACAACAGGATTCAGCTCCTTATGCACAATTTCCTCGAAAATGAAACCACATCCTTTTTATCTGAAGAAAAACTTTACAAAACATACGTTGAGGGGGAAAAATAATTGAAAACTTAATTGAGTCAAAACCTGATCTCTGTTGATTTGGCGTGACCCTGGAATAACTTTATGGGACTGAAGCCAAGGGCTGCAGTTATTCTGACTCTCCTTGGTAGTGAAGGAGCACAGAGCCTGGCCTGCTGTCTACTGGGAAATGCACGGTTGGAGTAGATTTTGTCTTCTTTTTCTGGAGATTAATTGGTTTCTTTGCTCAGAGCAGGTCTGGAAATCAGAGGTCTGTAGGCGACATACACATAATCATAAAAGATTTATTTAAGGGTGTTCCTTTCTCGTTTCATTACAGCAGCAGTATTGCCTAAAACCTATTTCTATAAGCGTATGAAAGTAGCTTTTGAAAGCAGTATCTAACGGGCTGTTCAGCGCTGAGTCCTTCTGGGAGCTGGCAATATTGGAATTACACTATTCCCATATAGCAGCTGCAGGCTTTCCAGAGGGCTGAGGGGCTGCCTGGAAAGGCTGCACGGATTTCACTTGTCTTCACGTTAGGAAAGTATTCACATTTTATACCCTGGTGTCCAGATTCTCAGCAAGCCCCTGCTGTTTACAGCCACAAAATTTGTCAGCTCGTATGTCTGAATGCCGTGATATTCTAACAGCGGATGCGCTCGAAATGCCCCGAGCAGCTCTGTAGTTACATCTCCTGTGTCCAAAAGACAGCTGCAAAATGTGCCTCATTATTGCATAGTCTTATTTGAAGAGCCACTGCACCCAAAAATATCAGATGGCACTGGAAAAGCATGGAGCTTGGTGTTTGTTGACATGAACACTGTGGGAGCTGGGGCTTGCAGAGGGGAGGGATATGCCTGACTGGAGACCCCAGGGTCAATGTTTGGATAGCATCTAGGGACAACATCAGTTATGAACTTCCTAATGGGAACTCATTCCTGTGACTCTCACGGATGGTACTGAACACAGAACCCACTGAACAGAGTACCAAGGCTTCCTAGCCTTGCAGGGAAGGCTGCTGGGAAGCAGCATGGGCACACAGGGTGACTTGCTGAGATGCAGAGCAGTCAGCATGGAATCCACATTACTATTTTCTAAATCTTGGACCTGAGACAATCCTTTCTCGCTTCTAAACATTAGAGCACCCTGATCTAGATTTTCTTCAAGCCTGTCTCTGATCTGCTCTATAAATAGTCTCTGCATTCAGCAGCATAGATGAGAAAAATAAAAAGGAAGGGGTATATACTTTGCTGTCGAGCTCGCCTTTTCAAAACATTCTTGTTAGTAGGAAGGGGAGGAAGTAATGGGCGTTTGACTAAGTTAATGTACTCGGTGAACCATTGGAGAGCTGCCAACTCACATTTTAAAATAAATGTCAACATTAATTTTTAAAATTTAAATGCATATTTTGCATTTTTGCTCTCAGCTCTGTCTGGTGCTCCAGAGCTTTCCAAGGCACAGGACCCGGCACGGCCGGGTCTCGCTGGGGAGCTCCCTGTGGAGGCAGCTGGGAATGGGTGCTCAGAGCACTGCTGTTCCCATGGCATTTGCTACATGGGTGTAATTCCTTCCTCACAGAGAAACCCTTACCTGCTGCTTAACTCACTTCAGAAAAGGATCTGATGTTTTCATGCTGCTGTTTATCTCCTTCAGGTGATTCCAAACCGAACCTGCAGAGAGTTGGTGTGTTACAGATTATCAGCACAATGACATTCCCTATAAACAGGGCCACTGTAGTTATGTCAGAGCTTTGCTGAGCACAGATTTCATTAGCCAAGGTATCTTTTAGTGTCAAGGCCCATCTGCTTAAAATTAGCACTGTGATCTCTCCAGGTCCTCTTTAAAATTGTGGCAATCCAGAATCCATATCCCTTAAAGTCTTTTGCTGGGCTAACAGCATCCAGCGTGCTAACAGGAAGGATATTTTTCTAGGGATAGAGCACTCTTTGGAAAGCTCCTAGGCAGGCAGTGAAAACAAACAAGTGAAGAGGGAGCTGTGCTGTTTGCCTGGGACTGCACAGAGCAATTTGCCAAGGGGGAGGGCTATGGAGGGTAGAGCAGAAGCAAGGTATAAGCAAGCTGTTCCTTGGCACCGGGGTGGGAGGAAAGGTATTTCCAGATGGCAGTTGGAAGGATCAGCTGCAGAGTGGAGAGGGAACCAGCCCTCTGTGTGGAGGATTCCCCCAGCCTCAGCTGAACTGCCAGTGCAGCTGTGGCCAGACAGGACCAAGGAAGGCAGCTGTCTCCATGCAAGCTGGCTCATGTGCAGGACACTGGCTTAGTGCTGCAGAATTTTTTCCCCGGACCAGATCCCCTAGAGCAAGAGGACTGGTGTTCATCTCTCCTGCCCCTCCTTTTGCTATATGACACTGGTCAAGGTCCCCAAAAGTGACACCCCTCTTCCAGGTATCATAATCTGAGTTCCTTGGGTCACACCACCAAGGAGGACAGGAAGCACGTGGGGTTGGCTTAGTCTTCATGGTACTGTAATGAATGAGCCTATCAGAGGCTGATGTCAGTATAGATTTGTAAAATATTTTTTGGATTATATGGACCTGTTACATGACATGGGAACATATCTGTCAGTACATGTGATTTCTTCTCTGTGAAATGCAAACAACAGGCTTCTCCCCCAAAATCCACAGCCATATCTGTCCCCTTGGCCATCACTGTTGTCACCTTGCCCCAAGAGAAAGCACACTGTACTTACATCCAGCTAAGCCTGGCCTTCCTGGGGATGCTTTCCTGCCCCCATTGCTCTCCCTCTGTGCTTGTCCTTTGCAAAATATCAGCAGAATTTAAAGGCAGAGCTTGCAGTAAAAAAGCGCTGTGTCTTAGCAAAAAGAGCCCCTTTAATCACAGTTTGCAATGGCAGCTTGCACGGTAAATAATAGTTGTCTTAAAATCATATTGCTCCTCTTCAGCAAACTCCATTCTGTGAATTGAAACCCTGCCCAAGATGTGAGGCTATGACAGTGCTCCCAGCTGGAGTCCCTCCACCACTGTGCCCTCTGCAGACCCTCTGCCCATCCATTTGCGCTGCTCAGGACACGGAGCAGATGCTCCCCCACACCCCTCAGTAACATCAGCATAAGTTGGTCTGAAGTCACAGATTTAGCAGAGTAGTGCCACTAAATCATTTTTTATTGGTTTAGGCATTTTTAAGACCACCTAGTTGAGAATTGCTTTCCCCATAACGGATCTACATTTCCAGGCATGTGGGTCAGAAACCCCAAAGTTTGTGTCCACCTTTGCATGTGGTCCTGGAGAAGATGAGAAAACATCTTTACCCTTTACCGCTCTTTCTGTGATGCTGCTGTAGGATCCAGGAGGAAAGACAACATTAAATTGAGTGGGAATTACCCATATTTATGGCATACTGTTGTGGCTGATGCCATGAGCAACCTGCCCAGGGGAAGACAGGGCAGGGATGAACCAGTTGGACTCGACAGGGGGAAGCTCTGGGTCCACTTGCTGAACTGCCAAGGGTGAATACACCCCTTGCCCTTGACGGAATTTACCCTAATGACTCAAAGCTGCAGATGTTTTCCATTTCTGTTTTTGAACTCACTCTTTAATATTATATTAACCAGAGTTATTAGTAATTCATTTTTTAACCTGAAATGATGATCGTGTCTGCCAAGTACTTGCTAGCACTCCTTAATACCAAGTATTTAATATAGCACCTTCAGATCAATATATATGCAAATAAAAGATTACAGATTAATTAGTATGCAAATTAATCTGTGTGTTATTTGTGTACACATGCACTTTTCCAAGCCTACTGCCTGGACAAGCCAGCAGGTAGCTGATGTGCTTGGTTACACACCCGTGCGTGTAACTCCATGGTAGCAGCAAAACTCTCTCTGGTGTGCATGTTATTTCATCTGTCTCTGCCCAAAGATACAACACTGTTTTTTAGAGCATCTTCCATATTTTTCAAGATAATTTTTCATGCCTATAAATGTTTGTTACTGAGCCACTGGTCTCCATCTGAGATCACGTAGTTACACTTCAAAATATCATCTTTTCCAATGGAAATCACTGGTGGGACACCATCTACCAAGTTCAAGTCACCGAAATCTCCGAGAGATGACAGATTTTACCCAGGTCATTGCAATAATAGCAGCAGAAGGAGCAGGTAGGTCATTTATAAGTGGAGGGTAGAAAAACTGGTGTTAGCAAACCTACACTGACTAGAGAGCAGCTGTTCCTGAATCAGCAGGTTGATGAGGAACAGTGGGGACAACATGAGCAGCTGAGCTGGAGGTTTTGCACAACAGCCACTTTCCTCCTGGTTTCCCTGGAGCAAGCAGTGGTCAAACCCAGATGGTGGCTTCTGGGAAAGCTTGTCTGTGACATAGGATGTGCAAGGGGTAGAGCTGAGTCTTCTGACAGGTGCATTTCCATCCCATTTGTCTTTCCCAAACTCCAGATCATGTTCTCCACTGTACAAAGGTTTGCACCCTACTCATCCTGCAGAAACATGAAGTTTGGCTGTAGATGTTAAAATATGGGACCTCAAGGATTGCATGCATAGGGTCTTCTCATGACTCACAGAGCTCTCATGGTTCTCACTGCAACATTTTCTTCCTCTTTTCCAAAGCAGCCTGGCTGATCTCTCAGAGCAGCTGGAGCAGCAGTCAGCTTTTCCAAGGGCTCTTTTCCCTGCCTTGCATTGCTCAGCACACAAGCAATGTGGGGCCAGTTTGGTGGGAGGCTTTAGTACAGCCAAGTTGAATGACGAGCCGTGGGGTGGACCCGCCTTCTGTTTAAGAACCTTTTCCCTATGTTTCCAGCCCAACCATGAATTCCCTGCATCCAGCTGCATTTCATTGCCTCATTACTTCATAGATCACCTCAATAATCTGATTCCAGAGCTCCCACTCTCAATTCCCACTTCCCAATCGTTGGCCAAGTGAGCTGGGTTAGATTTCTTGCAGCACAGAGGGGACTAGAATAGACTATGCAATAGCCTAATTAGCAATCCTTTCCTTTTACAACATATTGAAGTTTTCTAGGCATTGAGCCACACTCTTTCATAGCTTTTCTCCTTACCTTTCTCTTTTTTTTTCTTAGTTTTTATTTTTTTATTAAAGGATAACAGCATTATTGACAGTACAAGATACTTCCTTACATACTGTTAAGCATTAAAAAGGAAAGTGTCAGATATATGGGATTAAAGTAGAGCTAAGGCAGATTGCAGGAACTATACATACAGCCAGTATAAAAGCTATACCAGTAATTTGCTTTTAGGTGGTTCTTGTCTTGGGGCTTTCCTCCAAAGACATTCGGTATAACCTGCCGAGGACTAGCAATAAACCTTTCCAGTGTTCTTCACTGGGCTGTGTTTCTGGAGAAGACCTTTTTGGCCTGAATTTCCCGCTGCCCAGGTTGTTCCCCAGACAAGTGGAAGTCTCTTTTTATGTCTGCATGTCATCCAAGCCAGTGGTAATTAAAATTTGCTTTGGCATATGGTATGTACTCAACAGAAGTGCAGTCACTGTAAGTTCACTGGAGAAAAAAAAGAAAAAAAAAAAAAGAGGAAAACCCTGTGTATGGGATTGTGAGATTTTTAGAGTCCTACACTTTGGTCTTAAGAGTTGGTCACCAACCATCTAGAGCGTGGCAGGTCCATGTGAATAATGGGTGGCTGTTGAAATGATGAGTAGAGCAGGAAGATTTGGTCATTCAACAGTTGGTTCATTGATCCCTTTTCTCTGGGTGTGTTGAAGGAGTGATTGTGGGAGGTTCAGTGTCCTTCATCTACCTCATGCAAAGCTTTAATTCTCCTGCAGCCTTAATGAGTGCCCTGGGCAGTCAAGTGAGATGGTTTTTCCCTGTTCCAATCAATGTGTAGCAGCTCCCACGAAAATGATGGAGGCAGGCTCACCTTGAAGAGTCAGCAGTGTGTTGGGCCATTTCCAGCTCGCCTCTATAAACCAGACCTGCCTCTTATGGATTTGATTAAGTTCCCACTGAATTTAACAGCAAAACTGCTATTAAGACCTACTGGTGCAGGCCACATAGTAACAAATGCTGGATTTTAATTTATTATAATAATATCAAAGTTAATGCTGGCTTTGCAGTGAACCCCTGGAATGGTGGAATAAGAAAGAGGTGAAAAAGAACAGTGAAAAAATGTTATTAATTCAGAGACAGATCTATTTATTTCAAGTAGATTATTCTTAGAAACACTCATAGCATTATTTACAAGAATCTTTAAAAAATTGCAGTGCTACAAAACCGAGATTCATCACTGAGGTAAAACATTTCATTATTATTTCTCAAATCAATTCCCCCAGCAGAATATGAATTACAGGATTTCAGCCAGCCTTTTCAAGAAACCTCTTTTAAAAATTTACATAGCTTATAACAGATTGCCAGAAATATTGCGAGCAGCCATTAATTTACTCCTAACCAATTAAAGCCTATGCTAACACATGCACTGATATGCACACACTTGTTCCTAATTTTTCTTCTGCAGTTAAACATGAACAAAAAGACATGCCTTAAACCTAAAAAGAACTTGAAGGCATTTTCATGCTTTCTGTTTTTCAGACTCAAGGGCAAGTGTGCCTTTTATAAATACCATTCTGTTTCTTTCTTCCAAAGATGAAACCTCTTTACAAATCACTACATATTTTTTGTGCTGATTGGCAGGGAGATTTGCAAACAGCAGCATACTGACAGAAACAATAGCTCCTTTAGCTTTTAAGTTTAACTTGATAGGGGGGTTAATTGAATTAATTTATTAAGAGTATTAGGCTGAAGAAAGATATGGAACAATGGGATCTGGGATTTTTTGGTGTTACTGAATTGACAAGGTGATTTACAAAAATGGTGATGATCACCAGTGGTTCTCATGGGATTCCTGAGAGTTAACTCCTTTTGTTAGTGGGGATGGAGTTGCTTTAGTCAAATGTCATCGCTTAGAAGTGATGTACCCAGTAAGTTACTGCGTCAGACTTTCATCAGCAGTGAGCAGACACAGAGCAGCGTGTTTTACAGACCTGGGAGAAAGGAGAGATTGCAAGGAGAGCACTTGCTGCCTCAGCTGCATTTGCCACTGTGTGTCTGGGGTGATGTGGTTTGCTACCTGAGCATCCCAAGGTGCATCCAGCTACCTGTGGTGCGTCATGCTGAGCGAAGTGAAGGGGTGTAGGCCAAAGGAAGCTCAATAAAATTTACAAGTATGGGAAAAACAGTTATTTGGCCAGCAGTCAACGTGCTTTCCTGGTGTCTCACAGTGATGGTAATGGCTCTTATATCAAACCCACATTTGGTGGAATGGAGCTGCAAGCTCCTGGCCTTCTGCCTTGCCTTGACAAATGAAAATCTGGTTTGTAGCCTCTTGTCACAAGAGAGTTTGCGTAACGGTGGAGCAGCCTGGCTTATTCACAGGGAATCTCAGTCCTGAGTCAGCCCAAATATGGTATGTCCAGCTGCAGGAGCTTTGACTTGCCCCTCAGCTGGTGCAAGGAGAATGTCTCTAGGTCGTTGCAGCTCATGCCAGAGCTGTAGGAGTGCATGAAGGCAGGCCTGGTCACTGAGGGGTCATGCTTCCTACTCCTCCTCACCAGGTAAAAGCCAGTATGAAAATTGCTCTGAAAAGTTGTGGTCACCCTTGAGACTTATCCATCTGAGCTGCTGGCTGCGTTCCACAGAGCAAAGACTGGAGCTAAGCATTTTCCAAATTATAATAAAACCCAAGTAAGACAGATGAGGTTTAAAACACTGTGATCCGTGCTGTGGACTTTCTACTGTGTTTCAGTCCAAGCTGCAATGTGTTCAGTGTAAAAAGGCTTTAAATACTGGATTAGAGTGGAAGTACTGCCTTGTGCACACTCCTGTACCTGGAGGTGTCAACACACTCAAGTACTGATAGCGTTTAAAGGTGTCACAAGCACTTCTCTGGGAAGGAACCCTGAGTATTTTTCTTCTACCTTGGTAAGGCTTGCCACCCTTCCTTTTGCGTTAGTACTACAAATTCCAATAGGAAAAAAGAAGATCAATTCCACTTGAATATCATTTTTGATGGTTGGTCTAACTCTTCTGATGGGACCAAACAAAAGACTTCAGTTTAATGTGTGTGTATTTTGAGCCATGCCCCTTGCTGACCCTCCAGTTTAATTTCCGTCCTTCAGATGAGATGAATGGAGCGTGAAGCAGGTCATATCTCAAAACACTGACACATGGGTTACGGACAGAACTCACAGGCAGGAGAGGCAGCCAGTTTGTAGATTAAATCAAAGCAGTTCTGAATGGATGGGAGGTCAGCAAGGGCCAGCTTTGACATTTGATAGGACCTTGTGATCAATCAACTCTTTCTTGGGTCTTCCAAGTTTCTTGATGACAATGCTTCTTAAAATAAACAAACAAGCAAATAAACCTCAAAGGGACGTGTCAAAAACCACCAAAGCAGCTCTGGGGCTTTTTCCAAAATGATAAGGGTTAATTATTTTCAAAGATGGTAATAGTAGGAGCTGTTTACAGCAGACAGGATGGAAGTTAGTGTTCCTTAATTGTAAGCATTTTATCTGCATGCAGCAGTAATTTTTTTTTCCATGGTGTGTATTATATCACCAGGATTTTGGGAAGAATCCAAAAGCGTGATAGCAAGTCCTGGTAGTTTATGGCACTTGGGAGTCATCAGGAGGAGTCCCTGATTAAAAACCTACTGTTGAATGGAAAGGAAGGCTGAGGTGATATCCTGGCCTCTGATTTGCCCCCTGCTAAGTCATCCCTGCCAGCATGATTTGTCTGGAGGGAGTGTAGGAACATCCCTGAGAAGCAAATGTTTGGCTTAGGGCAGGGACCAGCTCTCATGAAATGAAGCAGTTTTGCTCAGGATTCTCCATGTGAGGAACACCCCCCCACCCCCATCTGTGTGGTTTTTGCCACATAAACACACTCTGGCAGAGAAAGCTCATTAGGGGAATATTTGCAGCATCACTCCACACCAGAACTGATTTTTCCTCTCTGATATAACAAAAATTTTCCCACAGGTAGAGCCCATTTCAACACCCTCCATTTTGATGTGTTTGTCTTCAGGGACAGCAACAAGCTTTTCTGGGAGGAGTATGCAGCCTGGGGGGTTTGTCGTCACCAAATGGAGCTGTGCTCTCACAGGGTTGCAGGCAGATTGTTTTGGTTGTGTTTTTTCATCCTTAGGAAAATATATGATATAATAGTTTCTCTCTCCCCTTCCTTGCTTCATGCGAGAATTGGAAATGCGGCGTCTGTTTGGGGGGATGGGTTGGCTGTGGAATCTCGTGAGAGACCATTGTGAAAATATTGTTTTTCAGGAAAATATTAAATTTCAGAAACGCTGGTAGAAGTTTCTTTTTGGAGTGTAAAAGAGCAATAGATGCAAAAGCCTCATTTGAGGGCAGGGGATGCTCTGTAATGAAACGGAGAGGAGCTGATGAGGAAAGCAGCGTTTGGAAGTCGGCTTAGAGAACAGTGAATTTCCCCAATGCATCACAAACTTCCTTGTGTGGTCTTAGCCTCTAGCTCATGGTTCATAGGCTAGGGCTAACATTTCCTTACCTTGGGGGATAAACTCCTTTCATCTACAACAATATAAAGACAGTAGGCGCTGCGGTGATGGAGAACCATATAAGTAACTTGACAGGCAGAGTAATGGGCTTGTGTTTCAATGCTCTGCTAAATAAGACTCCCCGGGCATCCCCGGACACACGCTTTAGGAGAAATGAAATTGTCAGAATGTCTCATTGCTGCTGCAGGGATTTGGTCAAGCTGCCACCTGAGAGGCACTGGCTGAGCAGTCAGTGCCACGCGAGGGCAGGGCTGGGCAGGACCCCCGAGCCAGGTGATGTCCATCCAGAGATGTTAGCTTCCACAAAAACACATTCATGGTAAGAAGGTGGGAGAGAGGAGTCTACTAATGAAAGTTGGGGAGGTGGAGCTAGAAAGTCCCAAATACTCTCACCTTGCCAATCAGTCTCTTTTTAACTTGGGCTGCGGTCTCTGGTCGGCTTTAGTTCTCTACTTTTGAAACTCAGGTTAGGAGTCTCTTGGAAAGAAGGTCTGTCTGTGTGACTGCCGGTGCACCCATTCCATGCCAGCCAATGCTTGCTCACCTAGAAAAGGTCTTGAGGTTAGCACAAGGATGTTGCCTACAGGATGAGAAATTACTAGGTTTTTGTGAAACCACAGCCTGTAGATTATGAAGAATCATTTTAAATGATGCTGTAAATTAATAACATAAAATATTTTAGTCCTCTTCATTATTCCTATTTCTTTTATTGGAGACCCTCAACCTATCTCACCCTCCCCCCTCCATGTGCTCCTGGAGTCTTCTGCAGTGCTTACTAATATTTCTCTCTGTGATAGCCCATATCCTTCCTGTTTTCATCAGCTGTTTCAGCATAAACCTTTGTACATGGCCATTTTCTCATCAGGGCACCCCAAATCAGCACTAGGTATGCTCTTGGGAGGAAGAGGAAGGTATCAAGGTCATTGAAGACACCCAAATGCCAAATATATATTCCCTTCAGAAAATGCAGATTTGATTTTTATGAAGAACTCAAAACAAATGCTGTTCATTTAATGAGAGATGTGTACAGGGAAGATTTCTCATGATCAGCAATTCAGAGAACATTTGTGAAAGTCTTAATAATGTTGTGAGCAGCAAGAGGCTGTTTTAAGCTAGAAGGACTCTCCTGGGAGAGGGACACAGCAGCAGCCCTGTCTGGGGAGAAGAGCCCCAGAACAGCAAGCCCTGGTCTGAAGCTCAACTACTGCTTCAGCTGAGGCTCTGAAATAGCTCAGAATGAATCCAGTTACATGTAATCTGTAACTGCATTTTATTACTTCATTTCACTTTATAGGAACCCTGCTCTCAATTTTAGAATTGAGAATTTAACTCTTTGCTCTACTGAAATGATGGGATATCTTCTGAGCTGGTGATGGTGTGCAGAGGTAAATCTGATGACTTGCATGGCTCTGCTCCCTGGAGGGTAGGCAAGAAAAGCAATGAGCAGCACTGCAGGCAGATCCTCAGGGAGCCTCTGTTCAAGGGCAGATCTGGGGGGTGCAGGGAACTGGGCATTGTTTCCTGCAAAGCTAAAAAGGATTAGCTTTGGACTGGTAGAGGTCAAGTACCAAGACCTGGAGGATAGCTCTCGCTGGGAGGTAGTGCTGCTGTCTCCCTGGAGAAGGGGGTATGTGCCAGGAATGGGTAGCCCCCCTGTTGCACAGATAGCACGTTCATGGACAGAAGCACTCGGCTTTTTGAAGGTCTTGGTCTTTATACTTGAAAGCCTGGTGTGTTTAACACATTGCCTCCCAACAACTTCTTTTGTTATCCTCGGGCTTCAGGAGGTGAACACTAGCATTAAAAGCCAGCAGTGTGAGCAGCCTGCAGCCTCCTCTAATGCCCTCTTCTTTCTCAGTCCACCTCATCTTCAGAGGCTAAAACTGTTTCCATTTTTAGGGATCTGTGGAAAGCAAGTTATTCTAAAACCGTTACATATTTTGTTCCTATTCCAAGTGCTGGCTTTGCTAACGAAAGGGCAGCCACCAGAAAATGGTTTGGATTCCTTCCAGCGGAGGGAGGAGCAGATACAGACCTGATGTAATGAAATACTACGTGTGATGGGTGCATATGCCCACACCGAATGCTGCCAACGGAGAAGATGGCTCCCCAAGACCTTTATGACACCCTGTTCCCACACCCCTCCTCAATCCCCAGTAAGCCTCTGCCTGGTGCAAGATCCATCACATACCTGTAAGGAGCTGTAAAATACGAAGCCCACTCTTTAGGTGTAGCCTGATGTTGACAGATGCAGAAAGAAATGAGGCAGGAGAAAAGGAAACTGTTTGGTAGAGTTGATCTTTATTGCTACGGTTTAGCAAAATATGTCTGAGGGAAGCAAGAATGGCCCTTTTGAATCATTCCTTGCATTTATTATACAGCCTGTGGGAGAGAGGAATGCTTGAGGCAAGCTTGCTGCACAATTTCTTGTAACACTGCCTGCTCTGTCTGTGTGTGCTTGAAGAGCTTGCTCGTGTAGGAGAGCCCAATGTGATTAGAGCCATTTCCCTCCTCCCTGGGATTCGTCCTTCTCAAAGTGTCTTTTGACTTGAGCACCTGGTCTGAGATAAACCAATTTGTCACCACGATGTTTGATCATCCCCTATGAGGAAGGACAATTTTGGCACAAGGTGCTTATTCAGATAGGAGAATCAGTATCTATGAATTTGATTTAACCCCTGAGGTACTGAATTTTGTTGAGATATTTTTTCTTTGAGCTAAGAAAATGCTTGAAGTACATATACCACGGAGCTGTGGATTTCTAGCCATGTGCTAGAACCTCATTTACTGATGACTGCGGAGTCATGAAAATTAGATGGCAATTGAAATGCTTTAGAGAAATTAAAAAATAGGATCAGTACATTATTAGTTGCACCATAATTTATTTGGGAATCCCCTGCCATGTATTTTTATTTTAAATAATCTGTCTCTCTCCTAATTCAAATACTTTCCAGGCTCTTCAGAATACTATTCAGTCACTTTTATTCACAGCCTGAAAAGCGAACGCCATTGCAAGCTGCCATGTTTTTCATGCTTCATTATTGCACATTTTCTAGGGTGTAATGAACTATCCCCATGAAAATTTGCTGTGAATTGTCCTGTAATTGCCTGGATATGAAGGGAAAGGTGGTTAGAGTAAAATAACATTAATGTTAAAAATAGGAAAATTGCAGTTAATCCATGTGAACAGAAATACTTCGTCTCATCACTGAAAAATCAAGGGTGCTGGAAGAGAGCTGGTGGAAGCAGGGAACTTGGCACAGCTTTCAGGTCTGGCTTTGAGGAGGGAAGGACCTAGCAAAGGCACTGTCATAAAGGAAGATCTCCACGGGGAACCTGCTAGAGATGCCACCTTCAGGTTTCAGGCCTCTGTGTAAAAATGGTATTAATTAGTGGAAGTAAAATCTGAGGTGCTCGCAGTCATTATGGGTTGTTGCATGGGTTAACTTCTGGAGGGTTGTATGGCAGGGAAAAAAACCCCAACAAATGAGTGGGGGTGGAATTAATGAGAGGGAATCCTAGGAGCACAGATAGAACAAATAAAGGTGATTTTAAGAAATATGCAGAAAACATAAATATAAATATGAAGGCAAATGTGCAGTCCATGGAGAGGTGATTCTTATGCTGCAGGATTTTGTAAATAGGGCTGGAGAAAACTCCAGAGGCTGTCACTAAGGAGCAAATCATTTGCCTAACAGTGAGCAGGACCGAGTGATCTAATAAAGCTTTTCCGTTCCCGTGTCTGGGACTGGGAAATTAATGCTGGATGCGGTGCCAAACTATGTCTGTTAAATGCGTCTCTGTCAGCGTTGGGTAGAGGCTAATTCTGAATGTTGATGATAGCATAATCCTTACCACACTGTACCAAGCACAAGGCAGGCAGTTAACCTGGGAGTGGGGAATGTTTATTTCATGCTTGCCTTGGGGTAAGAACTAATGGCAAATGTTGTAGAAACAGCATGCTAGATACCATCTTGTCTTTTATTTAAGTGTACTGATTTATCTCCTACGGGGAGGTGGTGGAGTCCCTATCAGCTCTCCAGTCATTTAAAACTCGACTGAACAAAGCAGTCATGAATAGACTCTTGGGAGCAATCATGAACTGCTTGGGGATGGACAAGATTAAATAGAGGTTTTTATCCAACTATCGCTGTGTGGATATGGAGTATTAATCGCTCGGGTGAAAGCGGGGCACTGAAGTGAGGAGATGCTGGTATCCCTTGCATAGGATCTCACCCAATCTCCATGTGGGTGCCCGAGCGCAGCAGCGAAGCAAGTGCCACCATGTTCCCTGTTACAGAGCGTTTAAACTCAAAATCTTAAAAGAATATTCTGGAGTTATGTAAAGTAAACATGCTCAGGCTGTGGAGCTATGTGCTCGCTTGTTGTGGCCTGATGGCCACGTTCCTGGGTGCTTCTTCCACCCTTGCTCAGACAGAGCAGCGTTTGGAGAAGAGCTGCAGAGTTTGTCACATGTCTCCAGGGTGTGAAGCTTTCCAGTGATAAATACACGTGGCTGTCAGCATGACAAGATAATTATTTTATTGGTGGGTTTTCAAGAAAAATATGGGCCAAAACTTCCTTGTTCTACTCATCAGAGAAACTTCATTGAATTTTAAATCACTATTCTTCTAAGTGAAACAGATTTGGCCCTAAATCATAATTCATCAGTTGTTGGCACCCTGCAATTTAAATCTTTTCCACAACAAGGAAATAAATCTTTTTAAAAAGTATATTAAAATGAGTATTGATTATTCCAAGCAGGAGTGCTGCATTCAGAGCTGTAAATCTTTATTTTTAGGATCCCAAGATAAAATATTGCAGCAAAACTGCTGTATAAAAAAATCACTCTGGTTTAATCATGTGGTAAATTACTAGGATTTTTGTATGTGGAATTTATAGGACACCATTTCTGTTAGATTGAAAGGGAACATTCCTGATTTAGCTCTGATTACTCATCTACAGATGGGGTTAATGTCATGCGTCTCTTTGGGGATGTATCTTCTTAAGTAATGATGTCCTTATTGTGTGCGCTATGGATCCGTTGTCAAGGCACCTTTAAATATATCCTTGATGGCACATGGAGGTACCAGCAAATTATGTGTTGAATTAACAGGTAATTCAATCCACCTTGGTGTTAATCTTATTGCAAAATAACAAGCTACATAAAAGCCATTTAAGTGCAATTTTAAAAAACGCTCTACGAGATATAATCTCTTTAATCAGAAACAGATTTTGTTCAATTACCTTTAATCTCCTCTGTAGAAACACCGAGGCCAGATCCATCATATCTGCGGGGAGCCGATGTCGCAGCATGTCCGCGCAGCTGAGCACAGGGGTGGGACTTGGGTGCCACCGAGGCAAACTTGTCATGTCCCATCACTGTGGGAGATGGAGACGGATTTGGGAAAGCGGGCGTTCCTCTGCTCCCCTGCTCGCCTCTCTCACGTGCATGATGTCCCAGGGCTGATACAACCCACACTATGTTCCTGACCTTCAGCCTTCCTTTGGATCTACTGACTGGCTTGGGGGAAATGTGGGGCGATAGGTGTGATGAGGAAGGCTTGCTCCTGGAGGAGCTTCTGGAGGAGTACAGACTACCTGGATGGTACCCTCCCTGCAGGGGCTGTTCCCTTAGAGGAGTGAGGAGAACAATAGGCTTCGGTGCTGTCAGTCTCAGGAGCATCTCATGTTTTGATGGAGGGACAGGGCTCATGTTGCTTCTTCCCTGGTGCTTCTGGGGCATCCGCAGTCTGAGGGTTCAAAGCAGGTCACATTGTGATGGCCTGCACCAGCGCTGAACAAGTGAAAACACACAGAAACACGTTCCTCTGTGCTTTCTCCTTTGCAATTTTCAGGCTCATTAGCTATGCAAAACTATTTGCTCATCCACTACCGAATGTATTTTCGTTGTATGAATAATTGCTTGGTTTGCTGTGCGCGCTGTTTTGGTTCATTTTCAGGCTGCCTGGTTTGTTTCTGCTCTGACTGCTGCCAGCAAAAGGCTTCTCAGCTTCTGCTGGTTTCCTGCGCTGCTGCCATGTATCTCTGAGCTTAGCAGAAGGATTATAGATTTCACATCTTCCAGTCAAATGTAGAATTCAAAAGCCTGAGGTTTTTCCCATGGGTGAAGAACTTCCTGTTTGTGAGTGAGCACTGTGGGGACCTCATGTCAGGTTAATCGGAAACGGCCAAAAAATTGAAAATCATTCCTGGAAGAAAAGCTGTGTTCTTGGAAATGCTCTGTGCCGAGTGCTCCTCCCTTGGAACCACTTTCCGGCCATACTGTCACAAACTAACAGCCAACAGATGGAAAATTCAGAGCCCATCCATACCTTTCTTTCATTCATTCTGCTATTTTTCCATATGTGGCCAGTGTTAAGCCTGATTATATTTTTTTAAGAGGGATGTAGGATCAGCATCTGAGAAATGGCTGCAAAACACCTCAGTGTGAGCCTACAAGCTGGACTGTGTATGCAAATGTAGCTGGGTCTGAAACGAGGCTCCCCATCCACTAAAAATTCATCTTTGGTCAAATCTTGTTACAGTCAATTAGGAGAACTAGTGATGGCTGGCTTCCCTTGCCCAAGGAATCTCTTTCACTCGATGAAGATGGTCAGCCATGTTAGCTTAGCTGCAGGTGCAAAGATCCAAGTAAGGCCGTCCCACTCTGTGGGACATTAAGTGACAAGATGTGATTAATGTGAGCAGAATTGGTCAAGAAAAGAGATCCCTCAACGGTCAGGACTGCCAACGTCCTCCAAGATCTAGGCAGGGTTAAAATCACGTTTCTTTTCGTATCAGCAGTTCACTTTAGAGACAGGCACACACAACAAAACCCTGAAGGACAAACTGCACTGAAGCAGCATCTCCCTAAATCTGTTCTTCCTGGCCACCACACCGCAAGGAGCTAAATCCAGCCTTTGTATCCCACTCCATTCTGTATTCCCTAAGGAATGTGGCATAGAAATTGCAGCCAAGGAAGGGAAAAGCAAAAGTAACTTTATAAAAACCTTGCTCTTTCTAGATTCTGGCTTTTGGGAAGGTCAAAGAGACACGTGAAATGTGTTAGCACAGTCTTTGCAGCTGCTGTAACTGACAGAAGCTTTCTCAGGCTGCCTTTAGCGTGCAGAGCCCTGCACACAGCGTGTCTATGGCCTCCTCCTGTCCTTGCACCACCCCACAGCCTGCAGCTCAGCAGGATAGCCTAGGACCACCAGTGCTGGCTCTGGTCCCTCCTTGCAGGGGATGTTGTCACCATGTCCTTCAGGTGTCCTGGAAAGACCACCCATGCCACAGGAGCAGCCAGGTAGAGCACAAATGGGGCAAAAAGGAACTTTACTGGCTTCAGAAAAAAAAATAAATCTGTATTATGAATAGAGCTCTGCACGATAGATAAGGCTTCTCAGATGAAAAACTGCTTCCCCTTCCTGGCAGAGTCTAAAATTTCTTCTTATGGTGATGATGCCTTGAACAATGACAACCTTCATTCATCTCTTCTGGCCAGGAGAGAGCTGAGAGTTCAGGTTTTAAGCTCATTCACTGCACCAAAGGCACATAAAAGCCTCTCATCACTGTTCAAACACAGTCCTCCATCAGGAGTTATTTAAGCAGGAACCACTTTCCCTGCTCCAGACCTCTTTGTATGAAATCCTTCCAGCACCACGTGTGGCATCAGCCAGCAGCTGATCTGGTGTGTGCTGCACTGGACACACCAGTAATGGATAGCCAATTAACCCGATCCATCAGTCAGTCTTTTTCCAGGACAGTACTGATGATTTTAAAGCTTACATGTCATATCTTCTTTCTACCTTTGTGTCACTGTCATATCTTTAAAAATAAATTAATGAAACTAGAGGGTGTGTTTGATTAACACAAATTTTCTTCACGTGCTTCATTTTCTGGGCCATTTCTATCAGCCAAGTTGTCTTAGTTTAGTTTGCTCTCAGATTAATTTTCAGCTTTTACTTCAATATCTTTGTTGTCTTCCCAAAAAGCTAAAATAAAACCAAAGAACAATCAAAACCTAGTTGAATTGGTTTTAGGTGCCAAGGGTACCTTTTATCCTCCTTAAAAACTCTTCTGGTCATGAAAAGAATGGCCTTTTTCTGAAAAGAAGGTGTTTCACTTCTGCTGGAGCTAATGCAAGAAGAAGAATGGTCTTGTAATTAAGGTGATTTTGAACAAAGTTTACTCCGCACCTGGCTTGCCCCAGCCTTGTCATGTCACCTTGGATGCATCCTCCAACTCCTGATGTCTCTCCTCTCTGGTAATAAGGTTCTGAAAACGTATTACCAGATAAAAGGTCAGGCTTTCAAAAGCAATGAATGGTTTTGTTACTCTGGCTAAATCTACGAAGGTCATTGGGTACTCTGGCACCTCTGAAAATGAGGCCCTGTTACAGAAATTTGATGTGAAGGGAGCATCCAGCATTGGACACAGGCACCAAGAATCAATAGCTGCTTTCGAAAATCTTGGCCCACGCCCATGAACGCTTGTAAAGTACTTTAACATGCAAATGTTGGAGCAGAGAGAATGATTTAAATGTTTTGAAGCTATTCCCAGGACTAGAAGTTTGCAGGATTGTGTCACAATAAGACAAAAAAGATATAGCAGATGTAATGAGGAAATTCTCACAAGTTTGGGGAGAAGATATTTTCCCAAAACGCTGCTGATTGGCTTTAGTTTGGTCTGGTCCTCTTCTTTCAAGGCTGACATAAATCTTCTGAGCAAAGGAGCTTTCCTGGGAGCTGAGCAGATGTTTGCTGAATCACTGAATTTAACTCTTTCTTGGCACATCCGTGACCTTTCAGGGCATCAGTCTGGGGTGATGTGCTGATCGACACCCCTCAGGTTACTGGCCTGTACTATGTCCATCTGCTTGCCTGCTCGCTTATGGTCCCTTTTGCACTCAGACATCCCAGCTCTGCAATGGGGACAGACCAATCCAACTCCCCCAAGGTCACTGTCTTTCAGGTTGCTCCCCTGGGACAGAAGGTCCCTTCTCCAGCCCACCACCATGCATGGCTCAATGAGTGTGGCTGCCTCCTCATAGGCAAGCAGTGGTCATGGGTCAGAACCAAAGGGAGGAAGAGTACTCAGAAGAGAAGCTGAGCCTTGGCCAAAAATAACCCCACTGTTTAGGGGCTGCATCAGAGGTGGGATCCCTTCTGAGGAATTTCATGCGTGAAAGGTGAGACAAGTCTCCTGAAAAGGTTATTATCTCAAGCAGACAAATCCTTCAGCAGGTTGAGGGGGTTTTTTGTATAGCTCAAACAAAGAGCCAGTGCCATCAAAGAGCTGTAAGATCTTTTCTCTACCATTTTTT
>VXBZ01000306.1:506715-556351 GCA_013399135.1 Heliornis fulica | reverse complement strand
CTGTGCTGTTCCCTTTCATTTCTGCTGCCCACAGAAACTACCGCGCCTCCCTATCTTCTGCTGAATATACATCAAATAGGAGGTGAAGCACTGGCAGCCTTCACAGGAAAAGCCAGGCGGTGAGGGGGAGGGCGTCTTGCATGCTGCACTGCTTCGTTAATTTACTTTTCCTCCTCTTCAGGGTAAGCGTAAATGTGGGTGACCCAGAGCTGAACAAAAAAATGTGTGTGCATCACAGCCTGGGAAGGAGCCTGAGAAGCTTGTGATGAGTGCAGGTCAGTCACTCCCACGGCAGGGCTGAGGAGGGCTGGTGCCAAGGGGGCCTGGGGGGTTGCTGGCACTCCCCTGCAAACCAGGGTGAGCTGTGACAGGCTGGGTCTGTCAGTGGGTACCGCTGCCCTGCCCATACCTGGCGGGATCTACCGCTTCCCCTTTAGGAAAACTGCTTTTCTTGAACTGCCCCAAAACCAAGGTCTGACACAACCTCTGGACCACTTCAGGTCAATATTTCCCACCTGCCCTCTCTGGCACCTTCCTCCCCACCCCCAGCAAATGCCTCTATCTCTTCCTTTGGTCTTAGCGATAAAATGTAATTTGCCTATTCAAACCAACCTCTGCATTACCAGATATGATGTCAGCAATAAGCATTACCTTGTCCTGGAGAAGAGCATCGCCATCAGCCTGGTTTATGGTGCAATTTATTCAGCATGAATTAATCTGGGAAATGTTGTTATCAGAGAGGCCGCTGCCGTTCTTGTGATGCACAACCTGTTTTGTGAAGCCTTTGCTTGCGGGGCTGTTTATACATTTGGCTGTTTTTCTTCAAGGGCTTGTGTTGTTAATTATCTAACTTGCAAACAGGGCTCACTGGCTACCTAGCAGTAGATACCATACTTGTTCTATGGAAAATCAGCTCCACAGGCAGGTAGAGTAGCTGTCAGATACAAGATGACTGAATTATACTCGCTTTATTCATGGGTCAGACAAGAAAATCACTGGCTATGTAACGCTTGGGACTATCACAGCAAGACCCCTGGGGCTTGGGGAAATCCAACACCACAAACGCCTTTGTGCCCCAGCTTGTTGTACTGGGAAAGAGCCTTGAAAATCCGTGTTTCTGAAACCTTTATACGTGTGGGTATCGTCCAAGTGTTGCTCTGGATCTTACACTGGAAGGTGAACTGAGAGCACGTTTTGGCTCAGGTGCCGTAATGTGCTTTTATTGCTGTGCTTTGAAATACATCTTTTCATTTCTCCCCAGAGCACTTGGCCTTTCTGGCAGCTTGAACTCTGTCTCCTGTAGTGCTTGGGCCATGAAAATATTTTGGGTTTTTTTCTGGTTTTTGCATTGATTTACTGAACATCTTTGAGGACCACCCTGCCTGGGATCTCACTGGTGATGCTCTCACAGGTGGTTTCAGGCCAAGTTCTCAGCCCACCCTAGTCCTGCCCTCCTTGCTCAGTGCCGCTGATGAGGGGCTAAGCACAACAGACGCATTTCCCCCCTCCTCAGCACCTGGCAGGGGCAGATTCACTCTCTCTTAGACTCGTCCTTCTACCCAGTGTACCCTAATGAGCCTGATCCTGCTCTCACCGATGAAGGGCTGATAGACGCGTGTGGGTGTGAGCACACCGTCCCGTACGGCAGCGCTGTGTCACGAGGAGCTGACAAATCCATTATCCCCCGTAGCGCTGGATGCGGCAGGAACACGCTGCCGTGGCTCCGGCCTGGCGCCTGACGGCTTGAGGTTGTGGCAGCACAACCCATCTGCAGAATCGTGTTTTTCTTCGGTACGCTACAGATCGTGAAGGGAGTGGCTTTATTCTGAGCTCTGCTACTACAGTGGTAGCCAAGTGGCTTAGGGCTTGATAGTGGGCCACCAAAATATCTCTAACAAAGTGTTTATGTGTCGTGTCAGCGTGAGAGAGGTCATCAGCAAAGATGCAGATGTGATTCTCCATGTAAAACGTACCGCGGCAGCCTGATTGATGTGGAAAGCGCAGCAACTCCCGGGTTGAGTGTGTGAAAAAGCAGCTCTCCCCTTTTTTGTGCAGATAACTTCAAGTTCACTGGAAACAATCCATTCACATCAGACAGCGAAGGTGCGAGGTACTCGTGTTGTTTCACCGTGGGCGTTTATTCCCCCCCCACACTGTGAGGTTTCCTACGTGGAGCGGTAGGCAGCTCTGGAAGGCTGTTCATCTTTCCCTGTCATTGCCTTGTTTGTTTTTATTTTGATGTGGCATATTTTAAAATGTAACCCAGACATACCACCGAGGCCGTTGTCTCATTAACATACATTTTCCAGAAGCTGCATCCAGCTCCGTGCCCTTCCCGGGGGTCTGAGATGCCCTGTACCATCCCGTCCCTCTCTGGCTGCCCTCCCGGGCTCTGGGCATCACAGAACACGCTGCCACCACTGCTGAGCTTGATGCTGTGCCCCTCATCTAAGAATAGTCTCGCTGTCTTGAATGCTTGCCAGTTTTTTGATAGCTCAGCGAGCAGAGGGAAGAAACACAGCCATTATGTAATGGCTTCTCCTGGCCAAGGGAAAAAAAAATCCCATTTATTGATCTCCTGTCTGAAAACCTCAGTAACTCTGTGTAATTGATGACCAGCTGTTAAGAAAAGCTGTTTGGAGGAAGAGCATTTATAATTAAAGAACAGACACTTCAAATTCAGCTCTCCCTCCATTTTCTCATTGCATTTCTCTGTGCTGTCTCAGGGAACAACCATCCTGCCTGGGCCTTTAAGTTTCTGGTTTCAAACCAATATATGCCTTTCCCAGAGAGCAACGTCGTTCTCCAATTTCACTCCCTGTGCTATGGAGGGGAACTATTCACAGAGCTGTGAGAGAGAAAGAGATTAAGGAAATATCAAGACTAACAGATGGGAAGCAGGCAGTGGATGACGTGTAGGCGGGGCTGATGTTACAGCAAGTCTTATCTTGTTAGCAGAAATACGTTACACTAAGGAGAGTTGTGGGAGAGAGGTTGGTTTTGAGCATTGAGTAGAAGCCCTCTCTATCTGCTGAAGGGCCTGTCTCTGTCTAAAAATGTATCATTACATCCCCCCAGCACCCCTGAACTCTTGGATCTTTTTCCAGCTCTGCCCTTCTCCTCTGGGCTTTGGAGGTGAAAATGTTTCTGGGTTTCTTTGCTAAAAGTGTGACTGTCTCCATTTGTTTGAGGGAAATCCAAGGCATAGGTCGCTCAGCATAGCTCTCCCAGCCCCACGGGTATCCACAAGCTAAGCCACCGCCTCCCTCTCCGCCCCCCTCACAGACACTACTGGAAATAGATAATTTAGCATGAGAATTATATTACACATTTAAATGTAAATTGCTGGGGAACCAACGATTTCTTTGTTTGAATTGTAGTGATGTGAGTGTGTGTGGGTTTTTTTCTTAGAGTGCATATTAACTGGTATTTATGGCCTTTTACATTCGTCTCAAACACCAATGCGCAGGTGTCCTTAAGCTTTCAGCTGTAAATCCTTGAGCTGTCACATTCCCATTAGGAAACTCATTTCTTTGACCTCCCCAGCAGTTGTAGACCAGCACTTTTTGTCCCCTCCCCATTTTTTTTTTTTAAGATATCTTGTTTTAATTCATGGATATGAAAATCTCAAGTCCAAAAGGGAAAACAGCCCGGGTCCTCTCCCGCTCCCTGAGCACCAGTGCCAATGGTCCTTCTCCTTGCCTCTTCCCCTTCACTGCCTGCACATCAGATTCCCACCTTGGCATCCAGGGAGAGCTTTTCAAGAGGCTGTGAGCACAGAGGCTTGTTACCAGCCCCACCAGCCCTCCCAGCCCACTGCTGGGAGCTGAGGACGTGGAAAATTAACTCCGTGCTCTTTGACAGTAGCTGTGTACAGCCGAGGGTACCAAGCCCATGTTCCAGACTTAGCAGCCCCTCAATCCCAGTGCTGACCATCAGTTCAGGATTTAGACACTGGGGCTGTGTACCTTCTAACGTGCAGGTGATCTGATTGATCTGATCCTGCTGCTTGTGCAGGGCACCTGGAAATGATGCTGAACCAGCTGTATTTTTTTCCATGGTAGGGAGTGAGAGAGATCGAAAACCAGATGTACCTGGGTTTGTTCCCAGCAAAGACCTACTTTCATCTGTGGATGCTCCTATCCTGTTAGTGGGGTACTGAGCATCAGGCCTCAGCACACATGAAAGAGAGTGAAGGGGTGGCCGGTCACCCAAGTCCTTTCTCAGTCTTGTCCCAGGAAAGGACTTTTTTTTACCTTCTAAAGAGCTAGTAAAGTGAGGGGACCCAGGGGTTAGTCACCTCTACTCTCCCCGTCAAGTTTAATAGCCACTGGTGGGAAAAGTGTGGGTTTCAGCTGTGTTTGCAAGGTGGAGAGCAGTAAATACCATCACCCGCAGTCTTTCTGAGGTGCTGCCAGCTTTCAGGAATGCCGTGTCTCTGTTCAAACAAAACCTGCATGTTTCTCGTTGGCCTGGCCTTGTTTCTTGAGACTGTTTCACTGATGGATACAGGAGATAAACAAAGATTGAAATAACACATGGCTGGAAATATAAACAAAGCACTTGCACCAGAGAGAGAAGATTGCAAAATGAGCAGCTTGTGGGGCTCGAATGCAGCCATGCAGGTAGTGAGACTGAGCCATTAAGAAAACAAATAAATAAACAAATAGAAATAAAACCAACTATGATAAGCCCCTGACCTCAATTGTGTCTGTGAATGCCAGGATCAAGCTTTTCCCTCTCAGCCCCCATGCCAATTTCTTTGGCCTTGGTGGCATAAAATGCTCAGGAGCCTCACCTGGTCCCTCCATCTCCTGCAGACCCATGCCAGGAACTCAAATCTGTCATAGAGACCCACAGGTTGAGACCCCCAGTCCTGGGGTCTTCTCCCAGTTCTTACCTGACTTGCAGCATGGATGTCTGGAGCATCAGGTGCTCACCTCCTGGCCTGGATAGAGCAGCTGGTAGAGAATTTATATTACTAATGATGAGGTTTTGGTCACCAGCACATATAACTTCTGTCGGTGGGGAATGGCTGTTGGGGACTTAGAGAGGTTGGACGTAGTTTGCTGAGCCACAAAGGTGTATTTATAACAGGTTTTATGCAATTGTTTTGTATTTATGACGTTCAAAAAATCACCCCTAGTGATGTTTAACGTTTATATCCAGTTTTATGTTGTTAGTTTAAAAGGCTCAGCCAATGTAAAAAGAGAGGCAGAATGCCTGGTGGGTACATCTCTTGGGAGCATCCCCAGTGCATTACTGGGTGCATCCCTGGGGCTGTTCTGGGTGAACATCTTGGGTGCATCCCCAGGGCACTCCCTGGTCCATTGGTGGGTGCATCTGCACAGCCATGCAAGAGCACAAAGTGCTGCATCCCAGCAATTCAGAAACTTCCCAAGATTTCAGAAGGTTATGCCTCCCATTTCTGGAAGAGTTTCCCAGGGAGAAATGACTGCTGGAGTCCCTGAGCCATGCTCCTCAGGAAGAAGGTTCAGGGTCAGGACCATGCATTTTCTCTGCAGCACGTTGAAACTCACCCTTGGGCCCTCGCTCACAGACCTGGCTGCGAGTTCCCAAGCAGCAGCTCCTGCCGTGGCCAGGTGGGAATTCTCCCCGAGGTGTGTTGTTACTCATTTTAAATATCTCAGATCTTCAACTTCTCTTTTTTTTGAGCCTCAGAGAGAAACATGACAGCTATCCCACAAATCAACCATCTAAAGGAAAAAAAAAGTCACATTTAATTACTCCTGGAGGGGAACTTATAAATGAGGAACACTTATTAGTGCAATATATTTTTCCTTCTGTAGCTTTGAACTGATCTCTAATAGCACCAGCGAAGTCCCAGCGTAACCTTGGCGTGGGTTTCATTATCATTCAGATGGAAACTGCTGTCTTATGACTGCGTTTTTAAAATACAGTACATTTTTATAATTTCTAAGTAGGCAATCAAGTGGACATAACACATGAAACGATATCCAGTCCTGGCACCAAACCCTGCCCTTGGCTGGCCCATGCTGTTTGGTTGATATTAAGGCCTGGGTGCAGCTGAGGGCTGGATTTCAACCCCAAGGAGAGCCTGCAGTCCTTTCCTCTCCTCTGACAGTAGCAATGTAAACAATCAGGCATTCAAGAATTGAGTAATTTTAATTTTAAAGTCACTCAAACACTGGGGCAGGCTCTCTTCCTTCCTCTCTTGCCCAGAGAGGCTCAGTGGCTTCTACTGTGGAAAACATGACCCATGAGCTGGTCCTCACAATGGCTGGGTCACCGGGAGCTTCCAGCGGTGCTGTCCATTGCCAGCACTGACCTGAGGGTACCAACGCGGCTGCTTTCCGCCCCTCAGGCAGCTGTGCAAATCTGTAAACCCATTCCCTTAGCTAATTAACAGATGGCAAAGGCAAAACTAATCAATCATTCCCCAGAGGAACCGCTGGTAGCCCTCAGTTTGGCTGCTTATCCCCAAGCAGCACAGCTCTGCCTCACCATTCCCAGGAGGGTGCCTGAGCATCCCACCTCATTCCAGGCTCTGGACAGAGAAGCATGAGCGTTTAGCCTGGAAGTGACACAGTCACAGTTCAGTGGTTTCTGCTGCTGTATAGACTTGGGATGGTTTGTCACTGGGAACTGGAGCCATGTGGACATCTCCAAGAGTCTTTTCCTCATCTGTAGGATGTGCCTGATGCAAATGATGGTGTATCCGAGTATCTTGTGATTTTTAACATACTTATTCTTGTGGCACATTTGGCATAAGGCATTTGCCCATGACCTGCAGGGGGAACTGAGTCACACAGAGATGGCATCAACTCTTTAGAGAGACACAGAGAGAGAAGATGCCATTTCTTATGCACTCTCAAAAAAACCCCCATAAGGCTTCTGCAAAGTCCACGCGAGCGTCCCATGAGGTGCATCTGCACTGGCAGACCCTTGTGTCTCTATTGAAAGAAGCTGGAATGGAGTAGAAACATGACTCACTGGTGGGACAACTCCACTCCACCACATCCCTGGCACTCTTCCCTGCCTTCCTTCCCTTCCATCCACCAAATATTTCCATGAGCCACTGTCAGCACTGCAGGTAGATTAGGTTACCCAGACCCAGAAGAGAGCTTCTTTGTGGCAGAAAAATGCCTCCGTTTGTTAAATTAACCTCAGAAGTTTTCCCCTGGCAGTGGCTCAAATATGTGCCATGGGAGCAAAGGTTTCATTGCTGTCTTTGGGGCCTCAAAAGTTTTCCAGGTCTGTAAATCCAGCCTTGTTGCTCCTCTCAGGTTTCTCCTCTCAATATCTTCACTTGTTTCTTTGAAGACCACCATCTTCTGAAAACCAGAGTGCTGCCCTGGGCACCCCAGCCAAAGGACATGCCCAAAGCTGTGAGCAGTGACCAGCCTGGCCATCCCAGGCTATAAATGAAAACAAAAGAGATAAAACTCAGGTGGCTTTACCAGGGATGGATGTCCAATTTTTTGAGCTGCTGTTTGCATGGTAATTTTGTTTCTGGCTTTCTCCTGCCTCCCCTGTGGCACTGTTGCCTGCGATACAGCCCTGCCAAGGGCCTTTGGGGACAGCGGGCACTGCCATGTGCCCAGGCTGGCCAGAGCAAACAGCAGGGTGGACAGTCCAAGGCACTCTCCTTCCCCGACCGAAGGGGATTTAGTGAAGCTCTGGAGTATCTGCCAAAGCCACATTTAGCTCAGGGAGCTAAGGATTGCAACACTCACATTACCCACTGTGGGTTTATAAATAAAACCAGCCCAGGCACAGTGTCTCCTCACACCAAAGAAGGGGAGGCCCTGATAAACTGTCCCACTAAATTGTTTACAGCTTCCATCTCCCACAACCATCCTTACTGTAGAGGTGATTCCCCTTAGTAAAGAGCTGGTGCTCTGACATTGAAGTGTCTGATGCAGCAGTGATCATACAGCTGTAAAATCTCCCCCTTTCTTTCTCCTGAAATTTAAGGGTGAGTTTGGGTTCTGAGTTTTATTGATTGCAGAACCAGTTTTGAGTGAAGCTGAAGGTACACTTGCAGTAAATTGAAGCCATCTGAAAGCAGGATCTCTTTCTTAGTTATCTTTTACAAACATCTCCAAAGCAGTCAATAGAGCCTGAGGAGAGCCTGGGCTGTGAGCTGCTCTCCTGCCAGGACTATGTCCTTCACAGCCACCATGGCCACAAGGACCACAGGCAACCCTAGTGCATCATCCACTCCAAAATGTCTAAAACATTAAGGGGTAAATGAGAACATTTGGGGAAAAAGGAGTGGAAATGTTATGAAACTGAGAAAACTTCTTGCCCAGGTGCACGTACATCTTCTTAATGCCTAATGGAAAAAGACACCTCATGGTTTCCAGAGCTCAATAGCTGGATAAAAACAGAGCACCAAGGTGGTGGAGTGACAATATCTGTTAATGAAAAACCAGGATATACAGCTTGGGCTGTCGGGCACTTGGCCCAGCGCTTGGACAGAGCAAATCGGCTGAGCCGCGCTGGATTCAACACTGGCATTATTCAATTCTCTTCCCTGTCAAATGCCGTAAATTAAAACCAGAATAAAAAGCTTTTAAGAGATGTTCTCACTGACAGTTTAATATAAGTGGCTGCAGGATCATTTTCTACAGATAGGTTTATATCGGGAAAGAAATTACAGCTCGCTTCATAGCAGGTACTTTACAGTTACTGCAGAGTTTCCTGATGTGGTTATTCATAAGGAGACACTTCCCAAACAAATGTGGTGTGGGAGTCAGTGGGACAGGAGGTCACTGTGCCAACCAGCTATGTGATGGGTGCCCCAACCCCTGTGCCCATGCAGGCAGGGATGGGGTGAACACAGCTGAAGAGACACAGCTCAGGAAGCCAGGTGACACCCCCAGCCCCCCCATCATGCCTTCCTTCACATCCTCCTTGTCTCCTGTCCTGCTCTGCTGACACACAGCCACAGTGTTGCCCTCATCCAGACACATTGCTGGGCATGAACTCACTGCCCATCTTACATCCTGGTGAAAAGAACATCCCCAGAAAATGCAGTTTACACAAACAGAAGCTATGTATGAAATTTAGCTTCTGAAGTCTAAATCATCAGTTTTGGCATCCAGACATGAAATTTTCACTCTTTTGGGCAGTATTCTAAGTTAGTTGGCTGAAAATTTTCCATTTTTAATTCCTTCAAAAGGTTATTCTATAGATGGGATGGAACAGACATTAGTCAACTGTGAATTCTGGAAATTTAGGGGGTTTTGGGGGGAAATCCCAACAGCTTCAGGACAACCAAAAATATTTTTTTCTTCAATTTTTCAGTTTTAAAATTGTGCAAAAATCACATGGCTCAAATTTATGAATAATAATATTGCATCTTCTTGGTTACTGATACCCAAGTCATCAGCACAAACCACTTGTGATGTGTGAGGCTGTGGTGAGTTAATTTGTGGTTGCTTGGTGGAGTCTATTCCTTCTCATTTGTGCTTCCATTAAAAAATGTGAGAAAAAGACTTGAGTTGTTTTGCCCACTTTCCTGATGGTTTTTTCTCCATATAGGTACCTCCACAGCTCAGCATGGAGAACCCTCTGTACCACAGTTTCAGGGGTACTAGGTTTAAACTTGTACTAGGTACAAGTTTAATATTAATGCCCCTGGATTTATAACCAAGGCATCTCCAGTCATAATGTTTTTTATTATTACTATCCAAGTCATTCCATTAGTAGCATGGACTTGGCTCAGGGCTGATGAATGCCAGTGGAAACCCTTCCACCGAGTCCAGCAGGCTTTGTACCAAATCATATTTGCATCTGAAGATGTACATTAGCTAAATACAATCTAGGATAAGAAAAGGTCAGCTTCTTTGGAAGGGAAAGGTTAAGAGAGTACATCCTTTCTTTTATCCCTTTGTGTGCATAATTTTTTAAAAGCCCATCATAAGTAATCTTCTTCACTGCAGATTTGACTGTTCATTTTCTGCCTGGAAAACATAAAAAATAGCATTAAGGGAAGAATATTAAGGGGTATTTGTTTCAAGTGAGATACTAGGAATAATAGGAGTTTGGGCTTGTTAATACACTGGGTGATGTTCAAGTAGGTAAGTGCTGTAAGTGCAAATTTAAAAAGATTTCAAATAAATGCACCTTTGTGAGGAAGAGTCGAACCAACCACCTTCCAGGCATGTCCAGTAACCACCTGTGTTACTGAAATTTCCCCTTCAGTGGCCTGCTTGTCCAGATCTTAATTTGTAATGCTTTGACTGTCTTCTCTGTAACAAGTACTACCCCATGTGATACTTTTATTTTTGATTAAAACTTGTTCTGACTAGTTTTCTGACATCACTGTCAACTGTGAAGCCCTTCCCTACACACCTACTGCAATCCAGATTTTATTTCCATGAACTTAATGGGAATAGTGGTGCCAGTGTGGAGTTACAAGGAGATGAGTATGGAAAAAACTGCTCAAGTGTCACTGCTGCCTGGGATACCCATTGTGTTCAAGACGAGTGCTGGTGACATTGGTGCTGCTGCCATCATAGTCGTTGTGGTGTTAGAGAATTTATTCTTCATGCCTGACTTGTACCTGATTTGTATCTGCCTTGCTGCAAATTACCTCCATGTCTTTTTGTTCTGCAATTTTGGTTACGTTATCCTGTCCCCAAGTGTATCTTTAGACCGTTTCATTCCATACTGTGCTGCTCCTCCCCTAGAAGACACCTCTCACCCTTTGTTTACATGCAGGCTCACGTGCGTACGCATTCAGGGTGCTGACTGCTGATGCAACTCTTATTATTCTTGCTTTCAGCAACACCTTAACTCTTCTGAATGGGATAATCGATATTCTCTGCTCGTCTGGGAATGGTAATGGCTGACTGTGCCGCTCTGTAATGTCAGATGAATAGTTAAGCATCGTGGTGCTCTCATCTGATGCAGTCCATGGCTCCCAGCTGCCAGCAGCTCATGGCTCCTCACTCACGTATATGTGAATTTTTCACAATGTGCTGTGCTATGACCATTCAAGGCAGAGATTCCTTTGTCTCTTCTGTGTATCCTTAAGCTAGTGCTGTCTGTATTTGTTATGTATTAATCATTTTTCTAGTCTTCTCTGCGTGATTCCTTCTATAAATAAGAATCTCCAATCTCTCTCCTATGTTGTTTACCATAGCTAATTCTTTAAATTGGGTGTCTCCACCAGAGCTGTATCCTAAATGATCGCTCATAAAATCATAGCAGAGGCTTGGCTGTAGTAAACCAGGATTATTTTGGTTCTGCTGCAAATCAAATCTTTCAAATAATCTTTTTATCCAGGCTCTATAAATACTGTACAGTGGTGACAAAAGACAGGTGCTAGTTTCCAACTTAAAGCTGTCATCTTAGTGGCTGGCATTGAACGTGTAATTCCTGCTGTGTCTGCATCATCCTTAAATGAAAGTCTCCTGAAGGAGAAGTCTCCAGGGAGGGTAAAGAGCTGTGAACCAGTGACTGCAGTGTGTGTCTCTGGGAAGCAAAGTTAGGAGGAGAAGCTGAAAACGTGATATGTCTTTTTCAGTTTGACCTCAGCCTCTAATAGTGTTTGGCAAGTCAGCCTGGCAGATAAATTGGTCCATATTAGAAAATGGGGTTGATTTATTATGAAATTGATTGCAGTCCTGTCCAGTGCTGAAGGCATTAGCGATAAGAGCATTGGGTGCTTCAGTTCCTAACTAATGGGCTTCCCCCAGGCTCTCCACTGCTGCAGCCAGCAGGATCCAAACCTCACACCTCTGCCGGTCCCTCCTCGTGGATGCAAAATCCTTCCCAGGCAGTGGTGTGTCAGGGAACGCAGGTCTGGCTTTCTGGATGGGCTGGGGTCTTGGAGGCAACCATCTCCTGCTCCATCACCTTGGGGCAGGGCAGGCTGCGTTCTCCTGGCTGCCACTGCCCAGAACATGAGTCCAGCAGGACCAGTGTGACTTTTGCCATCAGCACCTTGAGATGTCAAAGCACTGCGTGTTTTGTTTACACCCGTTCTCTGGAAAGGAAAGGGAACTGGGAATACAGAAGGGCATCCACCAAACATCCTTCTTTTCCTTTTCTTTGGCAGTATTGAAAAGGCTTTTAACCACAAAGGAAAGTCACCTCCAAATATAATGAGACTGTTTCACTAGTTTTTGCAAACAAAGCTGTTGTTGCTCATGATGGCCACAATCTGCTGTGCAGTTGCCTTAAATCCCTCAACACGGTGGGGAATAGCCTTTCCATCCAGGAGTGATTAAACACAAATGAACAAATCAAACATAGTGGCCACTTAGACCCTGTAAAGTATTTGAGGTCTCTCTGATGTGGGAAACTCTAATCTGCTATGTACAGTAAGGACAGAGAAGTAATAAATACAAAACCCAATTTACCCAGTGTCAACAGTCGGTCTGTAATGGTCATGCCTTTCTCTTTGGACACTTCTCCTGGTCCCCACCTTAAGGAGCAAAGGATTTTCCAGGTTCATTTGCTGTAGTGGGAGATAAGACTATTTCAACAGTTTTGCTTAGAAATCACTGAATAGCAGACACTGAAACATTTTGCGGCTGGTTTAAGAAATGTTTTTCAATATTTTTGGAGGGAAAGGGTTTTCAGTGATTGAAATGTGCCTTTAGACATTTTCCAAATGAAAAATTTCAATATGAAAGAACCGTGAGGCTTGAAAGAAAAGCTCATTGCAAGAGAGACTGTAATTGGACGAAACAGAAAATAAACTTTTCAAACTAACTGAAAACAAATTGATTTGGGGGCTGAAGCAAGGTTACATTTTTATAAATGTTTTCCAACTACTGCCTGCCAGTCAACCACATGCTGGCTCTCTTTTTGCATAAATTACTGCTCAGGTAGCAGTGACACTTCTTGTGCCACCCCCGTGATCGCACACACTCCTCCAGTGACACAACATTGCCTGGCTATACTGTTGCCATCAACTTCAGCAGCATTTTGATGTATGGAGAAGCAGTACAGTGTAACTGCTCTGCAGTGAGGAGCAACTGTGCTGCATCAGCTTTTCCAGAGAACAGTTGTTTTTACAGAAAACACTCAATGTCTCTTCAGACAAGCTTTGGAGATAATGCCCTTCTCCTTCCTATCCTAGATGTAGGTCACATTTGGGAACAGCTGCAAGCAAGCTGAGAGACAGTAGTGTGTGTCCTGTTGAAGCAAAGTGTCCATGTGGCCAAGAGCCACACTCATCTCCTACACCACCCCAAATCCTCTCAAGCCAGTACCACACCTGATCTCCTAGCTTCTAGGTCTAGCATTCACAAGGACTGCCAATGCCTGTGTGTGTTCACCGGGAGATGTTCCTCTCCTGTATGGATGTGCTCGAGCTGAAGGCTCTATAAGCATCCATATCCTGCTCATCTAACCAGCAGCCCTGGGAAGCGTTTGCCACAGATGGGTAAAGCGCAGCTTTCCCAGCACACCACCTCCAGCAGCACCCCACAAATAATATACAGATAGGACTGAGCCAGCTGGGAGCCCCATATATTTTCCAGATTAATTTTTATAGGGTAGCACATTGGCCTGAAAAACTGTTCTGAATATTGTGAATAATTGTCTAACACGTCCCTTTCTCAGGCTGGTGCTTTTATCATTAACACCTCCGATTAGAAAAAACTCCGAGTCTGAGATGTTCCTTTGATTTAAAAGGTTATAAATTTTGGATGCAATGCCAGAGAGTGAATTGTACAACACAGACGAGCTGTGGCCTAATTAAAAGACTACCCCAGTACTCTTCTCACCCAATACATCTCGGATTTGTGACAGCCTTCAGGAAAAGTCATGAGTTATGCCACGTGCACCATATGCAATCGATTGATCTCTCTGTCTGTGTGCACATATGCTGTGTGTGTGTGTGTGTGTGTGTGTGTGTGCGTGCACTACAGCCCGTGTTCATGATGGCTTCTTCACGGTCGTGTGCACGGATGGAAGTTTCTCATACCAGCAAATTTACAGCAGTGCAATTAATTGGAGTTATTCTGCTTCCTCACCACTGCAGGGTTACTACTGCTGTTTAACTCCTGGCATCCTAGAAGTCAGAGCTGGACACTACACTTCAGAGGAGGAGGGTTCGTCTGCTCATGTTGCTCTAGTGCACAAAGGTGAGATTTACCTCTTACTGACATGTTGCTTAGGTCCTGATCAAGGCACCCTGACCCATGTCTTGTGCACCTTCTTGATTCTGTATAATTTAAAGTGAAAATGGGAGAAATGATCATGTTTCACTTGACACTATGCATTGAGAGGTCACATATCCCTTTGGCTTGGGAGTTTTATGATCAGAAACAATGTCCACAGCACTCCTCCTGACAGAAAATCACAGAATGTTCTGGGTTGGAAGGGTCCTCAAGGACCAAAGTCCACAGGCAGGGCCAGCAACCTCCAGGCCTAGAGCTAGACAAGGTTTCCCAGGGCCCCATCTAACCTGGCCTTGAACACTTCCAGAGTTGGGGCATCCCCCACCTCTCTGGGCAGCCCATTCCAGCACCTCACCACTCTCTCCATGAAGAACTTCCACCTGATATCCAATATAACCTTCCCTCCTCTGGCTTAAATCCATTCCCCCATGTTCTACCGCTATTTACCCTTGTAAAAATCTGATATCCCTCCTGTCCATATGCTCCCTTTAAGTACTGGAAGGCTGCAGTGAGGTCCCCCCAGCTCCCTCAGCCTGTTGTCATAGGGGAGGTACTCCACCCCCTGATCATCTTCATAGCCTCCTCTGAACCCTCTTCAACAGCTCCACATGTCTCTTGAATTGGGGGCTCTCTTGAGTCATGATATCTCTAAGTTGGCTTGTGTTTCCAAGGGTGGTGTGAAATGGTTTTCTGGTTGCCAGTGTCTCTTCCTAAGGCGATGTCTGCAAAAGACAAGCCTCTCTCAGCCGTAAGCAAAGCAAATATGTAAAGAGCAAAAGGGCAACAGAAGTTTGAGAAACAAGATCTGTGGTGACCAGGAGAAATTGGGAAATTATGTCAATGAAACCCAAAGGTGAAATCTCTGAAGTTTCATGGAGCAGTCTTTCATTTTTCTCAGTCATTCTCATTGTGGCTGTTGCTGTCAGTGGATTTGGCAGTAGGTCAAAAGGGAAACAAAGAGACAGTTCCTCCCTCGCTGCCATACATTGAGAATTAGAGGTTCATACCAAGATAGGTGATGTAGATTTAGATGAGAGGGAAATTCTGGTTGAGAGTGTAAAAACATACGTTATCAGGCTTGTGTGAGGTTCCAGTGTAATAAAAGAAAATTGTGTAAGTCTTGGTGGGAACATATCTCTAGGACATTGTTTAAGTGAAGAAAATTGGAAATATACACTTAGCTTTCCTAATAGTTGTAATTATCTGGCTGTATTGATTGTGGTGTTAAGGTTGTCCGATGGGTAGGGTGCGAGCAGGGATTAGGTTCAGTCCATGAATTAAAGCTGCTGAGTGTCAGCTCTAATTTACACGCATGGAGCTTGGAAATTGTCCTCCTGCAACAGCAGAGCTCCTGGGATTGACACAGATAGGCACCATATGGAGCCCATGCGGTAGCATGGAGGCACCCGGCACTTGGCATCGCTGCTCTGTGTTATGCAAATATCTGGGTTATGAAAGAGGGAAACAAGGGCAGAGTAAATTAAAGGGTCTGGTCTCTTCTGCAGCACACGTAGAACCCTCGGTGGCATTAATGACTTGAGGGAAGGAGATCAGGCTCAATGGCTCTGATCTTAGTCCTACAAGCGTGCAATAATTTGAAGGCAAGAGATGGTGATCACTGCCGCTTGTGTGTGAGGCTTTGCACAGCAGAGGCCTCCGTGCAACCTGCGTGGTAAAATATCCACTCCACGTTCTCCAGCGCCACAGCCAGAGCCCAGGCACGAGCACCAGCAGTTTCGGGGAACAGGGCTGTCACTGCCATGCCATTATTCTCTCTGGAGGCAGGCCTGTCCCTTCTGCTGCTGAGCTCCTGGGCAGGGAGGAGACAGGAAGAGAAGCAGGAGGTGATACCCCCAATGGTTACATTGTGTATCCCATAATATGCTGCTGCGCTGGGTGGCCAAAATACAGAGAGGACCCACCCCATCCCCTTCAGGCTGCTCATCTCTCTCCTGCGAGCTGGGCTGACCCTCAGCTGAAGGCCTTTCTGTAGTGGTCCCAGTGAGGGCCTGGTGGTGTGATGTTTCTGAGAAGCCCCAGCCTTGAGCAAGCAGAGTTACAGCAACTTGGTCCTCTCCAGCCCCAGTGCTTGTTCTCTCTCAGCCTTGGAGCCACCAATATCTGGCTGATTGCCACCCTCCTCCCTCTGGCTGGCCAAAAAGACAGAAGAGGAGGAAGAGGAAGGGACAAATGTCTTGCTAAGACTTTGCCACTGTTTACCAGCTGCTATATCATCCCATCCAGGAGGTGGCTGTATACCAATGGAGAACAGTGTTCCAGCAGGGTAGAGGTTTCATACCAACCTGCTCTGTTGGGAAGACGTGGAAGTCAGTTAGCTGTGACCTACTGAAAAGTGCTCAGAAAGGGCCTTCACTTCACAATGAGCCATGATCTAGTGGACCTGAAATCCCAGCCCACTCCACTGCTGTTGGCTGACTTTCATCATGACTGCTGTGCAGTTGCCTGTCCATTCACAAGCATTTGTTTTGGGCTTATTTGGGTATATCTTGGCGTTTGAGAGGTGTCAATCTGTTAAAATTCAAGGGGCAGTAGCTAATCACAGTTTTACTCTCTACAGAATATAACGTGAAAGCATATGGCTCAAAACTTACTTTCTCTGTGCTAACAGCATGGTCAGTGCTACAAAACAACCTCTCAGAGGACACAGTCTCCTGTCCCTGCTGTGAGCTCCAGGGATCCTGTACTCATCAAATGAACAAAAAAAAAAACCAAACCAAAAACCCACCCTCACATCATTATTCATTCCAAAAAATGGCAACACCAGGTTTTCTTCTCACCTCTGATATCTTGAGAAAACACTGATTTCAAAAGTGAATTATTTTTTGCTGGGTCCTTGAAATTCAGTGCCGCTCATTTGGGATTTGAAATCTCTCTGAAAAGGTTTAGAAACAGAAATGTAAATCCTTAGACCCTAGAGGATGTGCGGAGTGGGTGTTACATTGTATTCATTCAGAAAGCAGCCAGACCCACCTGTCCATCAAAATCAGAGGACTGTTGTCTTGTGTCATACCCTAAGTATGTTCAGTACACTAAGCAGGAGCTGTAAAGAGTATTTGCAAGATTCCCAACATCCTTCCTCAGCGAATTCTTTACGGTACATATCTTTTCTACCATCATTTACATTTTATACCTGTTTTCTCAAATCTTCAAAGTCAGAGGACCAAATCCTTCCTTTAGCGATACTACAGTGAAAGCTACTGACTCATAGGAATAACCAGAGCGTAGGATTTGGCTTAACTTCTTGGCTTGATGCCAACATAACATTTCATAGATCTTTTTTCGGTGTTTCCTATTGTCATGGCAACTCTGATCAAAACCCACTCTGTGAATAGCCTCGTCGATTGCAGTACAAGCTCCTGGCCGACTGCAGCCTGCAGTTCTGCTCCAGTGTGATTTCACAAGTTCCTCTTGCTTGACCTTTCATCTCCTATCTTTCCCCAGATCCCTTATTGCTCAAGCTAGAAATATATCTTTTGTTTTGCAAGAAAGCTGTAAAAATCTTTATAAGTGATAACTAACAGCCAGATCCTGCAGCTGGCTTCAAGGAGAGGCTTGCCTTAGGAGAGATTACAGGCTATAATAAGCGCCTCTCCTGCACAGCAGAGCATGGGCCACAATAAATCCCTGCGAGCATTGGCTCTAGCAAGAGCCTTGAACTCTGCACCTCCCCAAAGCTGCTCCGTAACACGGAGGAATAAGCCGAGCTGTAGGGAGGGGTTGGGCTTGGGAAAAGGGAATCCCACTTGTGAACAAGTCCCGTGGCACCTGGGAGAGATACCACCCGTGTCACCAACTTAGTGCCACCTTGCTCGCCCAGCTCTGGGGCAGCAGCGAAGAGAATCCGTAATGGTCAAAGCTTCTAGATTTGGGGTTTTGTATCCATTTTTTTTTTCTGAGGTGTTTGAACAGACAGATGGGCAGTTGCAGCGCTATGGAAATGAGTAAGAGTTTTGCCCTTGGCCTTCTACAGGGCCAGGATTTCACCAGCTGTCTCTAAGGTATCATGCTTACCAGGAGCTGAAATAGCTTAGAAGAAGTAATATACATTTTGTATATATATCTCATCTGAAGTTGGTATCCTTATCCCAAGACAGGGAAAATAAGGCCAGGAGAGGTGAAATTTCAGACCCTAAGGTCAGCCCATCACTAACCCCAGGAACAGAAGAGACATCTCTGGCGTTTCCCCTCCCCCATGGGGCCTGCTGCCACAATTCACTATTTTAAGCACTTGCAAAAAAAAGGAAAAAAAGGTAGGAAGGAAGGAAGGAGGAATAGAAATTACAGGGATAAAAATCCTGCTTTATATATACATATATATTATACATATGCTATATATATATGTATAGTTTTGTCTTGTCGTGTATCCTCAACTCGGCTTTAAATAAAAACTCACAGACTTGTCGGTTTCCATCAGGCAAAATTATTATTCAGCTTTAGAAAGAACATCTTGCCAAGTGTTGCAGTTCAAAAATAAGGAAAACAGCTCTGCCAAAATGCAGCAAATGTGATTACACAAAGCCAAGAAGACCATAATTAGATCATTACCATGGAAACAACCTAATTACATGTGTAATGCAGCAAGGTCTAAACTGCGTATCCGAATGTGTTTTGCTATTGTCTAGCAGGGCCACAGCACTGCCGTTTGCCTTGTGTTATTAAGCCACCTTGATCATTTTGGATCGGGTTTTCTTGGAATAAGTCCCCCTCCCCATTATGGAAAGAATTAAACTGTGCATGAAATGACTTGAGCAAGGCTGCCCGAGGCTCGGCACTGTGTGCAGGCAAATGGGATCCTGCCTGCGTGACCAACAGGGCTAGGCAGCCAAGGCTTGAGAGAAGCTCCCTTGCACCGAGATCTGGATCTCCCCAGGGAATGGCCTGAAGCCCTTTCACCATAACCAGGGGACGACATTTGATCATAAGTGCAAACCTGGAACAGACAGCTGAGCTTGCCAAAGACTTGCTAAAGGTCACCGCCTTCCTCTGCCCTGGATGAATTTCTCCATTGCTGCAGGAATCCACCACTAGGATGGTACTCGATGTAGAAGGTATCTAATGGCTAGACAAAGGTGCCATGGGGTCCCTGTGTAGTGATCCACGTGTTTTCTTGCATAGCTGGACTGTTTTGTGGAAATTAAGGTTAAGCAGAGCTGGGTTATGATATTGTCTCTCTGGTAGAAACCAATTCAATCCTGAAGGACGGCATCATGGGTTTTTTTAATTTTCAGACAGAGGAAATGAGGCAAGGTGAAAAGATATGTTTGTCAGCTTGGAGGACCAATGCATCATTGTGAAAAAACAACATATATAAACCAAAATCATTCCAAGGATCTAGAACCCTACACAGGGGTTTGCATGCCTTGCAGCGTACAATGAGGCGCACAGGGAGAGGCAGGGGAGTCATTGATGAACCTCTGCTACTATCTCTGTAGGCCTACAGCCCACTGCTGTTGGATCATGTGGTTGCAGTAAATATGACCCACGGGGTCTATATGTGAAGCACAGGTAGGCACTGCCGCCCCTTTTGATGGACTTTGGAATTCTGCACCCGCTCTGCGCTCAGACATGTTATGCCTCACTCAGCAGGAAGGGAAGAGGATGGCTCGTTAGCTAAGGGGTACAGTAATAAGGCAAAAGCCAACAGGACTGTCTGGCAAACCTACTGCTTCTACTAATTAATGAGGAGAGATGGTTGCTGGGCCAATTGCAGATGTTGCTGCAAATTATGCCATTGCTATCCCTGCCAGCGAGCTCTCGCTGCAGCTAGCATATCTCCAGGTGTTCTTGCCACAACAGTAGTTCCTGCTGTTTGTTTTGTCTCCTTCCAGGGAAAATGCTTCCTTTTGTTGGGGGGAAATGCTGATACTGAAGAGGTTTACAAGCCCAGACTCCACGCCTTTAATTTCTTCTCCTCTTCTTGGTCCCATTTTCCTTCTCTGATTCATCCTCAAATTCTCTTCATTTTCCATTCAAATTGCTTTCCAAACCACAGAGCAAGGGTAGAGAGAAGCACCTCGAGTGATGCCAACTTCCCTGCTCGGCTTCCCAGCCATGAACTCTAAGAGGATATCTCGAGGCAGCAGCTGAAACCTCTTCCTATCCAGGCAGTGTCCTTCCTGCCCCGATGGGGCCATTGGTCCCACTGGTGGCGATGCCCACCTGGCTGGTGCAGGACTGCTCCCTCCTCTCTGGCTCCAAGCAGCCTGTTTTTCTCTCACACATCTATTGTACAAACCCATGTAAGTTCACTGGATAAAACCTGATTTTCAACTTTTATGCAAGGTCAGCAGAATAACAAAAAAGAAATGANCAGTACACACACATTCTCCAGCTTTGCTCTGTATGCAAAACCCGTCTGTACGGTTCTGCTGAGCGCCGATGCCCTACTTTTATCCCTCACACAGCTCCACTAAAAATACAACGAGTTTTCAAGCAAGGCCCCTGCTGTGAACCATCTGAGCAAGCAGGAGCTGTGGCAGCCCCAACCCTGGCACGGCGCAGCCTGGCCATGCCCGCACCGTGCTGTGCTCTTGGCGCAATTTGTGCCGGCCCTTGGTACTGAACAGGATGAGAAAAAGTCAGCAATCTTGAGAAAATCAATAACCCTTCTTCCCTTCAGCTCAGACAAACTGTCCTGGTATGGCATTGCCAGAACAAAATTGAAGAAAGGTATGAGATAACTTGAGAACCACTCGCTGTTATTACTGCTGTTAGTGTTATTTATAACGCAGGAGCACTGAAAAAGCCCAACTGGTACAGAGGGTGGCTTTAAGCAGTAACATCTGGGGCTCTGAGACAGTTATGGAAATAAAACTGTGGCTGAAACTCGTAATGCTAGATGTCATATGTGCTTGCTTTACATGCTTAAACTGAAAAGAGACTGCCATGCTATTTTTGTCTAATTTGTGTGGTCCTGAGAAAGCATGACAAATAAAGGTTAGTGGAACCCAATTTTAAAAGCAGGGGACATTAGTAGAGATTATTTATGCTGAAGACGGGGTCTATAAATTCTTCTGCCCTGGAAAAAGTGACTGGCTTCTCAAGTTACTCTAAACAATGTTTTTTCACCACAGCATGGAGGGGTTTTTTTAGGGTTTCAGCTTGAAGCTCACTTTAATTGTCTTCTGCCTCATTTTCTGTTGCATGAAAGGAAAATGGAAATTATTTGATGAGATCTATGGATTGTTCACAAATAAGGATGTACCTTTGTGGGTCTAATGTATAGGTGGAATGGCCATTACTGCTACTCCAAGTCAGCTGATTTCACATGCAGGGCATTAATCTCACAGCTTCTTCACACATGGCAGTTCCCTGGTCAGGACCATCATTTACAGTATTTGGTAGGTGACCTCAAACATTCCAGCTGTGGGAATCTTAACCTGATAATCCTTTGAAATGGGTAACTGTAGTAATCCCCCACTGCGGGGGGAAATCTCAATGTGCTCCCAGCCCCAGCCAGACCACCTGGTGCTGCACCTCCTCCATCCCCTCCTCCTTCCTCCAGTGGGTTGTTTCCAGGGACAAGACAGACATTTTTACCCAAACCTTTCACCAATTCTTTGTTTCAGAATTAAAAAGGCCTGCTGAATGGTGCACTTCCCAGGTCGCTCCCCCTGCTGCAGAAAACACCAGTGATGCAATTCCCTGGCAGACTAAATTATGAGTAAAACACTTGTAAAAGCTATAAAGGTATAAGCATTTAATTAAGACTTCAGGAAGCTATAGAATTTTTTTTCCTATTAAATATTCATTCTCTTTAAAAGAGTACTTTTGAGCTGTTTTGAGAACACAACTGGTACTCTAATGCCATCTAATTAATTAAAAATTTCATACACATATGTATTAACAGTCTGCTATTATTGCCAAGGACATTTCACTAGTATTTAAATATATTGAACCAAACATGATTTGCATTTGAACAGCAACGCTCCATAGAGCTTCCTGGAAAGGTGCGTCTGGTGGCTGAAGTCTGACTTTGCCTCCCTGGCCTCAGTGTCCTGACAGTTATGCCAGGGCAGCTAAGCTAAGATTTCACTCCATAAATTGAGAAATGGCAAGGAAACACCAGTGTTTCTCCCAAAGAACAGTATGGACAGGGTACCTTGTGAGCCCACTGGTCACAAAGAGTCTTAACAATCACAGACATCGTCATTGACATCACCTCTCATCTGCTGAGCTGTCCTTTCTCACCAGTCTCGTTGATTCTTTTGACATAGTTTTTATTGGAGATGCTAATGGGACTGTTACCCCTGTACTATCTAGATGCAGATGCAGAGCTGGTGGGAGGTGACATGGGCCACCACTTTGTCCCCTGACTCCAGATCCCACCTAAGGTAAGAACTTTGGTGCATCCCCATCTTCTTATGGCCCCAAGGATGTGTTAGACAGATGGGGAGGTGGAAAAGGGGGCAGAAAGGAGAAGGTGGGCCGTGGGGCTTTAACCACAAGAGATGCTTCAGTGGGATGTGCTCTCCTTTAAGGATTACCTCAGTTGTTTCCATTTCCAGGATGACTTCCCAGCACTTATGCATTACTCTTCTGCTTGTCTAATACAGTTCACATTGATTTTTCCCCTTACTCTGCTGACTGTACAGTCTGAAACACCACAAGACCTTAAAGTCAAGGTCAAGTTTTTATTCGTAAACAAGCCGGGGAGAATGGGAGAGAAGGAGGAAGCATTTATACCAAAAGATATGCTCAGAAAGCTATGAAACAAATATATTCCTTCTAAAAAAAAACCTCTCCAAGGAAGAAGGCATACAAAAGATTAATCCTTTCAGTCTGCAAATTCTGCAGTAAATACAATCCTTACTCCCGAGGAATAATGTTAAGAGGAGGCCACTGTACACGTGACCACAACAAAGCCATTCTCTATAATGTTTAAAGCACAAAGTTAAACACTGTGCAGTCCAAGGTACAAATAAGCATTAAAACTTGTTTGCATTTTGCTAGCCAAGCAGTTTACATTTTGCCCATGGACTGAATACAGTTTTCATCATCATATCGAAGCATTCACCCCATTACATCAAATTCCCAGTGTTATTTCTGACCAATAATGACTCCATATCATTATGTCTGCCTGTTTGTAATTAGAAGCAAAGTTATGCAGCAAATGGCTGGCTGCTTATCTGGGATTCACGGACTCTCTTGAGTCTGCAAATTTGGCTGGAAACTTGGTAAGAAATTATTTTGGCTGAGGATTCTGGACGCTTCTTGCTCATGTTGAGCTGAAATACAATGAGTTCGTGTGTTTTGGGGCTTCTGCTTTGGGTTTATTCCAGACAGAGAAATGGGTCAGTATGGAAATAATTACACAGCAAGGTGGAGATATGGAAGATGCCACATTGGACCAGACCTGAGACCCATCCAGACCTGGTGCTGGCACCTACAGCAGTCGCTTCGCACGCCTCAGGCAAGGGCAGCCCCCACACAAGCACACAACCCTCGTGAGCCTCAGCCTGGTCTCCCAGAGCCAGAGATTGTTCCAAAGTCTGGTGCTTTTTCTGATATTTTTCATTAAAATGAGTTAATGCTTTTATGGTAATAGTTGCAACCTGATACTCCAGATCTTTCCAAGCTGTTTGGAAACAGAGGGCCCCAGCTGGAGGCAGAGGCATGATCTGGGGACAAAACAAGTTATCCTATGCAATTTGGTTCACCTATTTTCAATGCTAATATAATTAAATGAGACAAAGTCCACTGGGAGAGGTAATACCTTTTATTAGAGCAAACACAGTTTAAGGGGGGGAGGAAGCAGATATGTTTTCAGGCACGCAAAGCCTTTCATATGCCAAAAAGCTTGTCCCTGTATCATCTGGTCCAACAAATGATATTACATCTCTGTATAAATACTGTTTCAGTCATATCCTTAGACGATAACAGCTACAATAACACTGCTAATATAATTAAAAGCAGTTGAGGATGATTGAATGCTGTTTCGCAGCAGAGTTGGACATGAAGTTTCCCAGGGTGGAGCTACACTGCAGACAGAAAACTATTTGTATTTCTCCCCTTATCTTTACTCTGCAATTCTGCTTTTACTTGCACCAGTATAAACTGAAGTCACAGGCTTGATACCAGTACAACCGGGAACAGACTTTGGATTTTGCATATATTTTCAAAACAGTCTTACCACCTTGTAAAGCATATCTCTGATGCAGAGGATAAAAGTAGGTCATCCATTTTCTCCAACATCCTGCTATCTCGGTAACATTAACTCAAAGGAACAGTGTGTGCACATTTTATCCCGCATCACCGTCACTGTGTTCCATCAAATTATGACCCTTAGTCCTGCCATTGGAGTGATTCCCAGAAAAAGGCAATAATGTAAATGATGCACAGATAAGGGGAAAAAACTCACCCAAAACCACCACAACCACCAAAAAACCCAAACCAGAAAACCTCCTAAGGTGGAAAATCTACTGGCAATAAGCCAGCCCAGCTTTCTGTGGTGGTGTTTATTTTCATATCATGTTTTTAAAGCAAATTTTCCCAAGACACCTCACAAGTGACTTCATGTGCAGATACAAATAGAAGCAATTTGTATGTTGCAGTAAATCTTAAAAGCAGCAAATCAAGGCATAGAAGAAGGGAGTGAAGACAGGCAAGATAAGAAGTCACAAATGATTAAACAAAATAATTTCAGAAATGTAGATATTAGAATTTGTTCACTGGGTGAGAGCAAAACACGCCATCAAAGAGCAAGAAGATTAAGGAGTTTTCACACATAGTATTAGGTGAGGTGTGGAAAAAAATATCTCACCATGAGGAAAGCAGGAGGTAGTAAGGTGTGTGAGGAAGGGGCTGGAGATTTGGGAAAACTAGGATAAGGCACAGGGAGTGCACCAAAGATACATGTAAACATCTGGCCCAGATCTGGGTGATGCCACACCACGTCCATCGCCAGTGCGGGCTGTCACCAGGCCATGGGCAGCTCTGCTCCTCGCTGTCCCAGGGGCTGTTGAGGTGCCAGGGCTTTGATACAGGTGTGCTGGGAGGAATGCAGTTTTCTCTCCCCTCTTTTTAAAATAGCATTTCCAAGCCCGCACTTGTCAGTCACAAAACAAAACTGCGAGCTCTGTCAGTTTGGGAGAGAGTTACGCTGCTGACATGCTCAGAAATGCTCCAAACTGCCCTAAATCAGCACTGCCAATGTTTATTTCTAAACATCAGAGAACCAGGGAAGTAGAGTAGCACTTTGACTGTTTTGATTTGGAAACATTTGTGCAGATTCAACACTTGTCTGCAGCACCCTTCTGGGATGAAACCGCATAGGTACAGCAAGTGCCAAAAGTGCAGGCACAGAATTTGGAGGGGAAATTCCAAAACACCATGTAATTTTTGAAGAAAAGCCATCTAAAAGAAGCCTGATAAGGCAGAAAACTCGTATGTCAGATAGCTCACTCCCTCCTTGGCCATAATTCTCCTAGTTTGTTTCTTCTTAACAAAATGACAGTGAAAGCGTCACATGTAAAACTATTCCAACAATATTTTTGAACCACATTATGTTTTAGTCATTACCTACTAAGTGCTACTTCAGGCCATGGAGGTTATTTTACATGATTGGTTATATACACATAGATCCATATTTAACAATAACTACCTCCGTGTTGGATGAAGATAATGGAGAACCAGGTTACTGGCAATCCCTACTTCTTATTATAGCATCAGACATGAAAGTAGATTTACCTAATAGGAAACCTGGCACCAAAATTCTTTATAAAAATCTAAAGAAGCTCAGAAATAGTAATCACAGCTGTTACTGTCACATTGATTGTGTCATTGATTGTTATCACTCATTGCTACTATTGATCAGAGCTATTAATGTGGCTGCAATAAACACATCAGCACTGGCATATCCAGGGTGCGATGACAGCTGATTTCTGTCAGTTCTTAAAGACTTTGCTGTGTTAAAAGCAGCTTTCCCAGGTTTTCCTCCTCTACATAGCATCTCTGCAAGGGTGGTTTGCCCATGCCATGGCCAAGCCCTGTTCCCACTTGCCTCAGCTCTGCCAGGTTTCCCCATGGCGGCACATAGTTTAGTATCTCAACACTGTGGATTAGCACTGGGAGGAGAAGTATTGGGAGAGAGTTATTTGATGTTTTCTACCTTCTTTGATAAATCTATGATTATCCACAAGTGGATGACCCTGAGACTGAGGTGGAAAGTCCCACAAATCAAATCAAAAACCTCCTGCTCTTCATTAGCATCCCTGTATAGGAGCAGATGTTCACAGAAAACAATAACAAGGACAGAGGATACTTTTAGAGGAATTTGTTACCAAATATTTACAAATAATGTATTGAGGGCCCACTCCAATGTGGTTTGAAAAGATCTGTGCAATTTGGCTATGTATGCCATTCTCCAGACCTGTCCTGATGCAGCTATCACATCAGCAACGCTGGCGTGTACCAATCTTCTACATCTATTACTCTTTCCCTGGATAATGCTCATTCCACACTGCTGCCATCACAGCAGAAAACCCAAACTCACCCTTTTTTCCCCAAAACATAATTCAGTTGGTTATTATTTATAAAAAACCCCAAACAAACCCTATGACTGGTATATTTTTGTTTCACATAAAAAGACTGGGATTCAATAATGCAGACATGGCCTCATGGGAATGAAATCTCTGCCTATATTTGGCCACAGAAATTTAGTTTTTGTTAACCCTAAAGTGGAAAGAAAACTAAATACATTTAACAGCAATGACTGGCAGAGCTGGCTGCACTAGAGACCACAGCGTGATCGCCCTGGGCTGAGAATAATAATAGAACTGGAAATGATTTCTGAATTGTGATGTCCTGGAGGAAGATATTTTTTTAAAAGCAGCTACACGTGCTCTGAGTCACCGCAGCCGGCCACTGAGCCCTGCGCTGCAGGTACCTCGCTGCTCCATCCCAGCCACTGAGTGTCAATCTGCACCCAGGGCTTTTATAGGAATCAGTGAGGAAAAGGAATAAACTGAAACAGCAGCAAATGGCACCAGCAGTGTGCTCAGCAGCGCTGAGCAGGGCGCTGAAATGCATTTCGGTTTCCTGCTCATGGGTGGAACTGAAGCATCCTTCTTCTCCTGCAGAGCCTAGAAATACGTGGCTGAAGGCTCTTGTGTCACAGAGGGCATGAGAACAACCTATAGGAAATCCCTGTTTATTAGGAATTCCTTGCAGTCCTGAATCTGGCACTAGACTCCCAAAGGGATGCAGAGAGGAAGGGGAAAAGTACTGAATGTGCTTCTGTGGCAACAGGGTCCAGCTACCCTATCATGGAATTGTTGTAATGGCTAGTTTCCAGAGTTTCTGGGCAGAAGAGCTTTTAATCAAATTAGATGAGGAGGTCAAAGCCCAGAAAGCAGTGAGATTAAAGACTAGGAATGTCAATAGCTGTTGATGAAGTACAGGCTGAAACCTTCAATGAGAGGTGCTTCCTTTGATGTTCAGACACCACCATGGTGGGGATGTGTGAATGAATATTGCAGGGCAGCTCACAGCCCTCTCTCACACACGGGTGAACTATCCTGTCTGTGGACATATTAACCCCCCAAACCATTAATGAACACAGGTTTGCAGTGTATAAGGATACCCCCAAGGGCTCAATGTCTTCGAGCATCTCAGGAAGTTGCAGCATCTGAAGACCTTTCCCATCCGTGTGAGATGTCCACATGGTCCTTTGGCTCTGCGGCGCAAAGCACCAGGGCTCACGGTCCACACCATCCCGAGCACAAGACAGTCCCTGATGGTTTCAGAGGGTCCCTGCTCTGTAGCAAGGAGAACATTGAACTTAAACACCAGCAAACAACAGTTGTCTGAGCGCACCAGAGCCGGAGCAGAAACCAAGCTGGCCATAAACTGAGCTGGCTCCACAGTGACTGATGAAAGCTATTTTTGGAATCGAAACTCACGGGTGGGAAGGGAAGCAGAAAGCAGATAAATTAGCCATTAAAAAGCAGAGTGGCCACATTGCTGAGCCCTATCAGCCATTTCAGGTGGTGAGTAACAGAGGACATGACAAGTCTGTCTTTGTTCTTCTGCTCTCTTGCTACATGGGATTGGGAGATAAGACACTAGCGAGGGTTTGAGGGTTCGTTTTGCTGGTGAAACACAGAGTTGTTCATTAACCCACTTGGCTAAATAAAGGATTGATAAGGGCAGAGCTCCTGGCAGGGTACAAGACCAGGTGTAGCGGGGCTAAAGGCAGCCATGGGACAAGCAGGCACGTCCGTGTCCTGCGCCAGGAACACCGAGTCACCCATGGTCACACGTACCTGGGATGCCATCGTGCTCTTGGGCATGGACAAAAGTCTGTTCCTGCATCCCCCTTTTTGCACCATTGCAGCAGTGATCCATCACTGGATGAAGGCATTGCTTGCTTTTAGCAGCTGGAGATGCAGTGTGAGTGTTAACAGTAAGAGAGGGAGATGAATATGGATTTTTAGTTTTGTCGTCAAATCCAAAGCCAGGGAAAATGAGTAAAACCAAGCATCTTCCCGAACAGGAAATGAAAGGCTCTTTTTATATTATGTAATGCTGGTTTAAAAATTCCTTTCCTGAAATTTAGGTCAGTTTTTAAACAACAAAGCTTGTTTCAAAACAAAAAGTCAAAATATTTTGTTTTGATGGTGTTGAAACAAAATGTCTCCATATCTCCAAACCATTTTCTTTTGACATATCAAAACGAAACATTTGTACACTTTCTAATTTTTTTCACAAATACTGTTGGTTCCTGCATTTTTCAGTGAACTTATCCATTTGAAAAATGTCACTCAGCTCTAAAAATTACCATACATATAGAGCTACCTCTGTTACCACATTATGTCTCATGCAAGCATGCCAAATATGAATTCCTCACAAGGGGGCTGCTCAGACTTCAAAGCTGACCGATGAAGCCTGAGACAGTGTAGTGCCAATTAAAAGGGTCAAGACATCAGTAAACTTTCCTTTCACTCACATCAAGGTCCCACTCTGCAGGACATCACTATAGACAGGGTTAGGTGGGTCATCATGCGGTCTCTGAAGAGCGCATAGGTGGAGGGTCAAGACATAGCTTATACCCCCATGCATGTTCAGATTAGTGCTCTAATTCATGTTAAAGCAGGTTGTGTGGGATCTAGCCATAGAATCATGTGAACACATGAAAACCTGACAGTCCTCTAGAGCCAGAAGGTACACATAGAAATGAGGAGACAAACATCCCTCTGCGCTCCCCAGAAAGGCTGGTAGGTAGCCACAATGTTTGGTGTGACTCTTCTTGGCTCATAAAGCATCTTCCAGACTTCTTCTGGGGGTCTGATCTTCTCAGCTCCTTAGTTAAACATTAGCCTGAAGATGTTGTGCAACTTTGGTGTTCCTATTCCTGGTAGGTGGGTGGGTGAGAGAGGTCCAGGTCTTGATGGCGTGGTGGGGGTTTATGGAGAGTGGCAGCCAGCAAGGTATCAAAAGCTCCGCACACAGCGTATTCTTCTGAGGCCACTGTCGGCACACAGCAGAGTTTAATTAGCTCATGCTGATTTAAATATAAATCCCCTCTTTGTCACTAATCACTCCACTCAGGGATGGAAAGTCCACAGAGCCAGAAATATACCCAGTTAGTCAGCAGGTTTGGGAATATTTTGAGATATTGGAGGTCATAAGTCAGTTTGCCAGCTTTATCTTGATTATCCTGTGGAAGTCTTTACTCAAAAATAGTCTCCAGAAATGCAAGTTTAGCAAAACTTGTAGCTGAAATCATTGGAAAACATTAATCTACTCACTGAGCTGAACTCACACGAGGGCAGTTACTGCATAATAGGCAGATGCTTTCAGCTACCCTTTATGTTTCGGTGCTTACTCACATCCAGAAGAAATAGTATAGGTGAAAGTTTAGAACAAAAAATAATAACTTCCTAGAATCATAATTATAGGGTTTATATTCAGGTCTATTGGCTGCACATTTAGAGCTTTTTAAATAAATCACACATGAACACTCTGCAGGGGTTGCTGGTGTCCAGGGCAGCTGGCAAGGTGGCATATGGAGTGATGTTCTGGGGGGACCTGTTTCTCAAAGGTATTTTCTCCATCATCCTTAGTGGCCAGAGATGCTGGGCTGGGAGCACAGCTCCCTTGTGCTGTCTGTGCAGTGTCAGTGGCTGCAAAAGGCACTGAAAGGGTCTGCCAAAACACCTTATCTGCCAGTGCACACACATATGCACACAGAGTTTGTATACCCTCATCTCTGCTCGCTGTGCTCCATTACGGTGATGTATGTGCTGTCTGTCATCTGGAGCACTGGGGGAACACAGAAGGAAGAGCAATAAACAAATATAATCAGCAGACATAGTGCAGAAAGGAGTCCACAACTGCTGGTACCCTCAAGCAGGCAGCAGAATTAAGCTGGAGGAAAGGGGTTGGGGGTGTGTGTGTCTCTCCGGTCTCCAGGAGAAGGGCAAAGTAAAGAGGTTTTGGTAAGGGGTTAACTCCTATGGAGGAGTGGTCCAGCACTGTGGTCTTTGAAGGACAGGGACAACACAACACATTGGCTTTGGACAAGGAAAAGGAAATCTGTTTTTGGGAAACAGGAGAAGGAGAGCTGTTCCCAGGGAGGTAAAGGGAAGGCCTGGAAGATAGGCACAGGGGGACACCAAGGCTGCATTCAGGCTGCAGCGCTGAACATGGCAGAGAGCTGCACCCCCCTGCCCAACCAGGGATGTGCCGTGAAACTGATGAAAAATACTCTTCCTTTTGACCCATGTGACCATGTCTTCCTCTGCTGTTGTGACACCTCAGGGCTCTTTGACGTGGTCAAAGCGCAGCACTGTACTAGGGGCTTAGCCAGGGCTGTACCGTGCCCGGGTAGGTGACAGCAGGTGTGGAGACAGATGGGCTCAGCAAAGAGCATGGGGGTGGACAGGACATCAGAGATGCACCAGCATCCCTATCCACACCAGTGCTGACATCTGCACAGGTTGTGTCGTGGTACCACAGGCAAACAGCAGCGTTGTGCCTGCCCCAAGGCCACGGCACCCACCCAGCAGCAGCAGCCGTGGGGTCTGTCTGACCGAACACAGATCTCTTCCTCGGCACTCAGCATCCCGACGTGATTGAAAAAGAAGTGGGGCCCTTTTAGAGATTAGTGGATGGTAAATTATTCCCTTCATTTGTTATTCGTGATGAATAATGAATTATTCTCATAACATTTACTATGCTGTTCATTTATTATACAGGACAGGGGAATGTTTAGAAGCTAATTATTGCTGGGAAGGCTCTACACTTGCAAAATACGTGACTTTTGCATATTTGTTGTATCAGTGCTTGAAGTGGGGGAAGGGCTGCTTCTCTGTTTGAGCACGTTTCTGCCTCTCTGACACCCAGCCCTGCCTCCTGCCTGCGGGCAGGACAGGCATCTGCATCACCATAGGCAGCAGAACTGCTCTGCCCCTTTGCAGGAGGAGATCTCGAAGTGGGTCGCCATCGACAAACTGAATGGGGAGAGGATGGGGGACTGTCTGTTGGCCTTGTAAGTGTTCTATTAGGAGACTGAGTAAAATCATTCTGTGCTTCTGTGTAATACCCCTAACAGTGGTCTACCAGCAGCTGTAAATTGTCAGCTACAGTTATCAAAACTAACTGTGCTGTGCTGATGCTTACCAACAGATTTATCCTGGCCATTTATAATTGATAACTAATTAATCAGTGATTTTGAAATATTCTCTTTGGGAGACTTGAGCCTCCTGCACAGCTCTGCTCCCCTGGATGCATGGCACAGCACCCTGCTCGCTGCTGTGGCTGTCTGCGTCCATGTCCATTTCCTCGAGTGTCCTGCCCCAGGAAGCCAAGCTGTGACAAAGGTTGCTGACTGCCCATAACCTTACCTGTGGCTCCCAGGTTGAAATGGAGCATGATGGACCCAAGCCAGGCTGCCTCTGCCTGGTGGGACTCTCTCCTTTGAGTCCTGTGTGACAGCTTGTGTGTCCAGCCCACATCTGGGGAGAGATGGCAGAGACACCACTGACCTTGCTGGAGTAACGTACGTTTGCAGCAGGAGATGAGCTAGTTCTGTGCTTTCTAATATCCTTCTTATCTACATTATGTGCCTAATATCAGTGGCCTCCTGTGGCCTCCAGCAATACCCTTGCATATCTCTGGATAATGGTTACCAGAGCTAAGCCAGTGAGAGGCTTATAAACCTATGGGGAGAGATAGTTCAACACCATGGTTCTGAATAATTGATTATCGCACGCCTCCCTATAAAACTGATCTTCAGTGATACCCCTCTGGCGGTGCCTCATCACCCCTTTTTATTTTATTTTGATTCCCCAGCAGAAATCCCTCTCCACCAGCTGCTTTGTAACCTGGTAAGAGCACTGGGAGCTGCCAGTAAAGGATCTTTTATTTTATTTTTCATCCTTGTCGTGGTAAATGATTGTGTCAGCACAGAGGCGACGCAGGTGACTAACCTCATAAAATGTAGTAAATGATTAATAAAATCTCAAATAACAATAGGTCCGTGGGCAGACTCTAACTCGCCACTCTTGAGCAGACCGCGTGCCTTTAGAGGACACCGGCTGATTGCTCTGTGGGGGAGATCTTTTTAGCTGTGAGCCAACAGAGAAATGCCAACTGAAGGGCAGTCCATGAGCGCTGACAAGAAGCACATCAGACCTGGATTTTCAGCCAGGGAATATCCACTGCACTGAGGGATTTTGAGATGAGCTGGGGTCCTGCAGGCATCGCGCCGCTGTGCCGCCGGGGCGATGCCTTGCTGAGCACACGGCTGCCGAGGAGCATGTGCATCTGGGCAGGGGAACACATCTGAGCAGAGGGAGATGCTCATGTGTGGGTGATGGTGGGATGCTTCGCTAGACTGCGTCTGTGATCCCAGAGACCCAGCACACTGCTCCTCAAAATCCCCTCTCCCCTTTTTTTTCCCCTTATTTTTCTGTTCAAACAGGAAAAATTACTCTTGGTAAGGTTACATGAACCAGTACAAGTAGAAGGGCTGCTAGGCTGAAGCACAATCTCAGAAAATTTTGGAGGGGATGAGGTTTCAATATGCGGTGACAAAACTGGTCCCCTCTTCCTCCAGCATCTCTGCAGCAGAACGTCTTTCTGGCGGGCACCAGAGCGCTAAAGGGGAGCAGGATCACCATGGGAAATGCCTCTCCTGGATCCCTGCCTGCCCTCCCCAGTGTGAAGCTGCCCAGAGGCTGGCCCACTGGCCAGCAGCTCTGGGGAAGGTGGGCACAGGAAGAGCATCTCTGGCCATGTTTAGTTGTACAGGACTACACACCCCAGCGCTGCACAGGCCTTACTTCAGCTGCACCCACATCGAGTTGGCACTCACCACCACAGGCACGGTATTCTTGCAACACCCCAAAAATGTCTTTCTTGAAGCAACTGTTCATTCCCTGAAGACACCATATTGGACAGAAACCTCACAGCAAGGGAAACTGTACTTTTCCATGTGACTCCAAGCATTAATATTCCAGTATTGGCCAAGCACTTGTAGAGCTGTAATGAGAACATCCTCTTACGCGCTGTTTCCAGAATTTATGCACAACAAGCAATACATAAATATCAATTAATGAAGCAACTATAGAAAAATTAATTAAAACATGAGAGGATAGAAGCCTCTATTCAGCCCCCTAAAAAGGAAAGACATGTTCATAAACCCCTCCCTCCTGCTCAGAAGAAAGCTCTCAATTCCAGAGGAAGGAAACCATTAATTTTTTTTAATTGCACAATACTTTTAAATTAATTTCCATAAGCACCACAAACAGCAAGTGGGGGAGGGGAAAGCAAAGATTTCACAATTAAATTAGTGCTTAGGAGCTGTCTCTTGCCTGTTGGTTGCTACCTGAACTTTCTGCATCCTGAGCTCACTTTGCCCAGAGAGGTTGTGGAGTCTCCTTCTCTGGAGACATTCAAGACCAATCTGGACACATTCCTGTGTGATTTAATTGAGGTGATCCTGCTCAGGCAGTGGGGGGTTGGACTACGTGATCTCTCAATGTCCCTTCCAGCTCCTGACATTCTGTGATTCTGTGAACTCACCCATGGCAGCAGAAGTGCGGACAGCAAGTGACAGCCTGGCTGTCGCCCTCCATGAAGTCCGTAATGTCAGGGCTTCACTGATGGCACCTAAACCTATAAATCCATGGTTATAACCACTAGTACATTAATTAGCCTATATCAAGATTAAAAACTGTAAAAGAAGGCAACTGAAGGTGAAATCCAGACCCACATGGGGAGCATGTGCTCTTTTTCTGCCTGGTGTTTCGGCCATGATCTGGACATGGTTTGCCAGCAGGAGGTGGCACACGGAGCTGGCCCTGGCTCCAGTGCAGCCATGAGAGCCTCTTCATCAACCATCTCAGGACACAGCTCACCCTGCTGGAAGAAAACAAGGAACAAAGAAGGGAAATGGGCAAAGAGCAGCTCAGGAACCTGCCAAGTAGAGAGCCATGGACCATGCTCGGCAGCCAGCACGGGCAGACTGTACGTCCTCCTGCGACCTGGTCTTTCTCCCCCCATCTGTAACTGGATTTTCCTTTTTTCTGTGTGTCATGGTGCTCATCCTTTTGGATCCCAGGAGAGGTGGGAGCCATTCTGGCACTTAGGAGCTGCCAGCCAGAACCACGGCCAGGTGCTGGACTTGAAGACCGTTGGTTGCAAACTGCAAAATGCTCTGATCATATTTTTCATAAGACTTTACTGGCTGAGAGCTGGGATTGCCCACTCACTTTCAATGGAGAAAACGTGGGTCAGTGTGACTTCCTTTAAGAGAAAAATAAGTGGAAAATAGGACAATGACTTTCCTGCTTTTCTAAGACCTGTACCCACAGAGGGGCTTCTGCCTCCAGGATAGTGGAAAGCCACACTGTCCTCTGCAGGGCTTCATACATCTAATGAATACGAAATCCTGGGGCCTCAGGATACTCCAAGTGACAGATTTAGTGGAGGAGGACTCCAGCACCTTCTGAGGATCCTCTCACCTGCCCCATGGTGACCAGTACAGCTGCACACCACAGAGATGCCCCACAGAGATGCTCAATGTCACAGACATGGCTTGTCTGTGACATTACAGAAGCATCACCACTAACACTGCATGTGTACCTACCACCCTTTATCTGAGGGACTGAAAGGGTTGGACCCTCATTAATGACAGCAACTCTAATGATAATATTTTATTTCCCCAGCACCCAGTCCTGAGGTTCTTGAGTGTTTTTCTCAAGGCAGCACCCTACTGATTTTGTGTGCAGCTGGAGGTTTGCCCAGCTCAGCGCTGAATGTAGCTGACTTGAGCCAGGACTTCAGGAACTGATCAAGGCTGCTTTCATCCCAGCAGTTCAAGGTGCTTAGCAAAGGGATGAACTTCATTTGACCTACAAAATTCAGTAGGTTGTACAGCATCTACCTAGGGGGTTGGTGAATGGATGCTGATTTCCTAAAAATCCTGGTGAGTGTGAGTCCAGGTGTCAGGGACGAGCTGTCAAAGGCACCGACCTCCAAGCCATGCCTCATCACCATCTATCTCTTCCCTTCCCTGCCCAGGAAAGGGACACTGCTGCCTTCTAGCACTGTCCCTACTTGGCAAGGAGCTGTTGTCTGGGATTTTTTTCCCTTCTGCATTTATTTATTTAATATAAAAAATATTTCGTTAACTGCAAAGGGTAAAAATAATAATATTTTGCATGTGCCTGGGGTTTGCTCCTGGAAGCTCTTTACAAACAGTATGAAATCTGTTCTCACAGTGGGCTGGGCAGGTCAGTGCCTCTATGAGTGAATATATATTCCCAGAAATGGCTGAGGATGATGTTCAGGGCTTGCAATGGTGGGACTGAACAGTCAGTCGAGACCTGAGTAAGGCAGCAGTTGGGTCAAGACCAGAACTCAGGGTTACCAGAGTCCCCAGCTCCCAGCTTTCTGCAAAGTCCAGGTACAAGGATGTAACCTGGGACAAGGAGTCTCTCCTAATGCTGTGACAGCATGAGCTGTGCCTGTGCCTTTATTATGCTCAGAACATGTGGTTTCTCTCTTTTTACTACTACTGTCCCATGGGCAGTGCTCAGAGCTATGCTAATAGCAGCTGGTCCATCAATGCCAGAGATGGGGAAATGCTGTGCCTGGGGTCTTGACCGAGCATCCCAGTGTGTTGAGCACCACCACCTCTGCTTGACCAGGGACCCCCACTCCTTCACCACTCACAACCCTGCCTGGCATCAGCTCCCACGCCGGGATGAAGCAGGTCATGGAGCCTGTTACCTCATTTAACAGAACTTGTTAATTTTTCTCTTTTATAACCTGCAGCTTTATCAGCGACAAATTATCGCAATTGATAACTCATTAGCAAATCAAATGAAAGACAATGCCGCTGACATCTGTATGAAGCTGTGTCTGAGCTCCTGCTTATTGGGCTTTTAGCATTCATTAAGGCCGGTAAACGGTGTGTGTTTAAAATGCTGATCTCCACAGCGTGTGTTGAACTCTCGATCTGCATTAGCTGAGACAGCAGCTCGTACCAACTCTGCTGCCTGGCTGACTTGATTTATCATAGTTTCCTAAGCTCTGTTTATGAGACTGTTTTGTTTGTAACAACTTAATATTTTTTTCACATGGGAGAATTTATCAACATCTGTGCATCACATTACGTCGGGCGTCCGGGTGGCCTTGATTGTACTTGTAATGCCGGAGTAGATCTGGGGCGGAGCGTCTCTGCCGGGAATCCTGTGACTGTTTTCCAAATGACAGCTAATTTGAAAGGTGGTGCTTCCTCTGGTCGTTAGTCTCGATAGAAGGAAAAGCACATTATCATTTCCTCCCCTGTCCTTTCTCTGACTGGTTGATGAAAAGGAGTGCAGGCAGCGAGAAGGGCAGGCGGGCTGGGGAACTCCCTGCCACGGGCTGGCAGCCAGGGCGAGCGGCAGATTAAAGGATGGGTTGGACATCGGTACTGATAACAAATGATCTTTTTGCCTGCTACTGAGCACGTGGGATACTGTTATGACATTGACTTTGCCCTCTCCAGCCAGCTTGACCCTCACCAGATAAGATGCTCTGTGCTGTTCTGGCTCCTTTTATCTCATAAGGCTGCAGCCCCATCACATCAAGGATACACAGAAACTGTTTCTTAGCACATGTACCTGCAACATTTTCACCTGGTGTCCTCAAAACCTGGCTTACATTCTCCAAAAAGCATGACCTCAGAGATGCTTCGTTCTGGGCATGCAGCTATTAGGCAAAGACTGGGCAACTTATAGTGGCTTAATGATATAATTAAGCTTCTTCCAGTGGCCCTGGGATCCCCTCTGGCCTCCCTTTTACAAACTGAGACAGCTCCCTGAGAAGGGATTCTCTTATAGAGAAAATATCTCTATGCATTTGTGGTTTTGGGGGTCTTTGAAGTCAGGGGGAAAAAATCAGTAAATGTTAAAACATCAGAAGCTTTCTGTGATATGGGATTGCATCCAGATTTACCAGAAATATGCATGGTTTCCTCTTTATCTGCCTCTGAGGGTGGAAGATGGACATCAGTGTCTCTAGAGAGTCTGAGACATCAGATAACATAATTGTGAAATGAGTTGGGCTTAGAGCACGCAGGCTGTCCTGGGTCTCACTGGTGGCACTGGGAGTTTATTTCAGTGCAGATGTGAACCCAGACCACTGGAATAGCACAATGCCTGCCACAAAGAGCTTTTAAGGTGATGTCAACTTTTCAGACCTCCACGCTGCCCAGCTCCTCGGCTGGTTTAACTCCGCTCAGGAGATCACCTTCTCCCTGGGCTGGACCCTTGCTCCTTAGCAAGCACATCTCTGTTCCCACATGAGAGAGAGTTTCCACTGCTCTCAGCCAGGCTCACGGCTATTTTGCAATAGAAGTGTGTGAGAAAAAAGGCTCAAAGTTCCTGGAATAACCATAGGGTTTTGGTTTTTTTCAGGTTATCAGAGTATTTCTGAGGAGGAGTTGCTCCTGCCTTGCACTGTCTATAGCTTTGGATGCCTTTGGTAAGTACATATACACTTCATACTACACCCCATTAGGATTCAGATTTTGATTCCTAACATAATGCCATTGTATTATTGTATTACTGTTTTTATTACTGTCATCTATTTCCATGTGCACTTGGGGGACACCAGGGCCTTCAGTTCTTGAGAAGATCAGAGCGTGGCCCACTGTAATGAAGCATCTAGTTATAAGGTCACAGCTTAGGAGGATTGAAGGCACATGCACAATATGAGAGAAATCCTTGACAAATGCCTTCTGAAGGTGATGACATCAACAACAGCATTTAGTATGAGTAATTTCTGCCTGGGCTAGTCAGAAAGGGTTTCTGTGGTTTCAACTAGATTAACAGATCTGCTAGTAATAATCAAGGAAATAATAATAATTATTAAACAAATAAGGGAAATAAAAAATAAATCAAGGAAGACAACATTTTTTCTGACTTGGAAGAAAAAGAAATAAATTCAGTGTTGCTATTCAGAAGATGACTGACCCATGAGGGGAAGCCACCTTCCAGCCACACAAGGCATCGTTGGGGGCAAGAGGGAACCGAGGTGCTGCTCATCGGGTTTCAGATCTCTTCATGCAACAGATCTGTGTTACAGCAGTGATAATGGTAGTCCCTGTGTAAACACGCTTTACTAGGTCACACAGTGCATTTGTTTCCAATTTACTTATTCCTGGAACTTGGCATATAACTTCTCATCCTCTGCGTCTGTGGAAAGTTTTATTAGAAGGGGAAAAGCAGTGAATAGGAGTCACCAGTCCTGGATTTGATTCCTGGCTCAGACACTAATTCAGGCCATCATTATCAAACAGACACGTGGTTTTCTGGCTTGATGCATAAAGGCTTGCTGCTGCCATGAAGGGATGGGGCAATAATATAGGACTTTGTGGGACCATCTCTGTCTCTCCATTTAGCCACATATAAACTAGATCTAAGAACACTACTCTCCCAAGGTTGTGATGATTTTTTTGCTTGGAAATCTTGGAGGGGGAAGTGCTATTAAAGCGTGCAGAATGATTATTAACTGATGGAAAGGTATTTTAATGAAATATGCTGGCAAGCTTCCCTCTGCTGTATGGTGCCAGTGTTAAATAGGCGACTTGAAGAGCTGCATATCTTCACTTTCTGAGTGATTGGCTGAGAAATAATGGGAGCTGCTTCCCCTGGCACATTTGTTGCTAGGTCGCTCTTGTTTCTTGCCATCTCTCCTTTATCCTCTCCCCAGAAAATTCAGCATCAGCTCAAAAGCCAGAGGAATCCACAGTTGTAACATGTAATCATCCTCGCTCGAGTTTCTCACCGTTGGGAAGCATTTCTCTGGGTGGTCCAAACGACACATACTCCCTTCACATAACCAGCCCTGAAAGCTCAGCCAGCTCTCTCTCCAAAAGCTTTCACTGGTCCCAGCCACTCTGCAGCATCTGTGCTTTGGCTTAGCTCACGCAGGCTAAATGGTGAGGGGATGTGAAGGGATCAGAGCAGCGTGGAGACGTGATTTTTGAGCAAGATGTGCTCCTTTGGGAAGCACTGGTGGCACTGATGACAAAATTGAACAAGGGTCTGAAACCATCACCTTAGTATGGGTCAATCCCTCAGTTGCCCAGCCCCCAGGTATAGTCCTTGAAGACTTGTGTGAAATTGTTTTTCTGTGGCAGAAGGCACGAAGAAGCAGCAGTTGTTTGTGATAGCTGACAAGCAGACTCGCAGCAAGCGGTCGAGCTGTCCCCAGCCCTTGGAGCAGCTGCATTCGAGATGGGAAACTGCTGCAAGTTGTCCCCGTGGGCACTTTAACATAGACCATTTTCTTGTGAATGACCTTTTCTGCTGGAATTGGACCTAAATGTGCTCTGCTGAGTGGACTATTCCCCAGAGCTGTCCTCATCCAGAAGCAATATATCCTTGCAGACTGAGAAGGCCCTCCTGCAATCCACCCAAATATTCCTGTGTCACAGTCATGTCCTGAGCATCAGCAGGGGTAGCAGCTGGGTTTTTTCTGACAGCTTATCCCTAAGTCTGCAGAAAGAGGTGGTTTTGGAGGAATCTCCCAATTCCTCATCTGGAGACCTTTGGGCTAGCCATAAACTCTTGATACAGGTTGTCATCTTCTTTGCTCACATGAGTCCTGCTGGGTGCCACGGAGAAGTGAGAACCAGAACATTGTTTTGTGGCCACCACTAGTTGTTATCACATCTCCTGGTGTGAGAAATCGTTTGGTAACTTCACCTGTGTTCATTGAGCCCCTGCCAGCGTGTGAAATGAATGGAAAACCCAAACAAACCCAAAGCCCCTTTGCAAGCAGAGATCGTTGTAGAAAGATTGACTTCTGCAACCCAGTGCTACCTTCGAGGAACACAGCGAAAGCCAGCCAAAGGGACCATCTGTTTGTGGAGGAACGTGTAAATTTATATCTATTTCTGAATTCTTGAGTTATGAAACTGGAAACATCTCAGCTGCAGTGTGCACAGCACATGAAACAGCATGGAGATCCACTCTGTGTTTGATCCCAGGACACGTGGAGCGCCGACTCATACTGAAACTAAATGAGGCAAGACTACAGCAGCCAGCAGGAACCATTGCACAACTTCTGTGTCTCCTGGGGTGTTTGCAAAGCTCTTTCAGAGAACTCACCAGGGCTCACCATGGAAAATCAAGAACTAGTTGACAAGCCAGTTTCTCACATTATATATCAGGCATTTCTAGTGCCTTTTCCCCAAAAATCTGCTGGCTTTCTGGTTATGAATCACTCAGATTTGCATCAGCTAGAAGCCTGACTGTATGGTTCTAATTTCCAGTTCTTCTAATGTCTTTCAGTGGTTCACCTCACACATCTCCTTCTCTTGATGCCTGTTCCTCATGCTGAGCAAGTGACTTTTTCGCCCATTACCTCCCTAAAATGTTTTGGAGGGATGCTTGTGTGTCTAGGCCATACATTATCAAAGGCCAGGAGCCCAGATGGCACAGTAGGTCAGAAACTTTGCAGAGGTGGGTCCCACCTACTCCATGGGCTAGAACCACCTGCTTTGGAGACCAGCACCTCAGGTTAATATGGGTCCTTGTTCTAATACCTCTTAGCCTCTAGCATTAGGACAGCCTCATGTCCACTTTGTCCATGTAAAGTGGTCATTATTCAGGACAGGAATACCTTCATGAGTGCTTCTAGCCCAGCGGGGCCCAAATTCCTTATGCATTTCCAGGATGATCCTATTCAACCAACAGTGATAAAGATGGGAAGGGAAGGGAGCAGCCACCAGAGTGTGGAACATTTCCATTAATAATTACAGAAATGCTCAATACCACTGGCACGGAACAATTATGGTGGGGTTTGCAAGTGTGAGTGTTCTTAGACTTGTGTGGTCATGGTGAACATTTTCTTACCCATGTTCTAGCCTATCAGTGAGGTTGCACATCAGGGAGCTCTGTCCTGATATAGCTACTCTGCTCATTTGTCTCACACACACACCCCCACACACCCCTTGATTAAAGCTGCACAGAGCCCTCAGCTCTGTCAATGGCATAATTTGCATTTAACTTGGCTTACAAGCCTTGGGGCTTTGTCTTATGTTATATAGGATATGCTATACAACAATTAGCCTGGAACCAAGACAACATGAGTTTGCATGGTAATGAGTTATTTTCTTCTTGCAAAGCCTGAAAGGATTGTATACCAGTCATCTTCCAGCCATTGAGTGTGATTCTTGCATGTATTTTTCAGGAGGTTTTGGCCAGCCACGCTGCTTTGGGATAGTCTGAATCCAGCTGCTCAAGCTATTGCTGTCAGTCCTCAAGCTGGCAGGGCTGACTGTGAATAACATGGAACAGGTGAAGAATCAGTGGGGTCCTTTAATTATTGCTCTATGATTGCCTAACATCAGGCTTTTGAACTGCTAACAGTTTTTTAAAAGATGGATTATTTTACAGTTGTGAGGCATTAGCTGGGTGTCATGAAAGACTTCCAGCACCCCCAGTGTATTCTTGCTGTCTTCTGATTTCACAGGGTTTGGGCTCTTTCCTATTTATTAATGCTGCCCCTTGGATAATTACATCTCTCCTCCTCTGCGATCGCCTCTGATCATATTATAATTTCCTTTAATCTTCACATGAAATTTCCTTAGATTCAGGATCCAGAATGAATTTGAGTATTATTGATCAAACAATGTGCCACATCTTAAAAGAGCCCTTACCACATGGCATATATCCTCACAGCTCATTACAGCAGAACCACTTTGAAATGCAGTCTTGTCCCCTTCCCTGTAATGGGGAGAAATGATCTAGTCTTGATTGTGCTATTGTTCCCCCTTTCGGTGTAGGATTAACATCAATCAGCTGGACAGCATGATTGATTTTCTAATTAATGAGGCATTTGTATCGGCTTGCATAACCACACAAAGCTAAATGGGTTCCCCACTGTATCTGAAAACTGATTTTGTGTGTGTGAATTTACTCCTCTACCTGGAAGCTTTTTAACTAGTGGTAAGGTTAGTTAGAGCATCCTTCACATAGAGCTCTCCTGCACAGCAAATGCCTGAAAGTATGTTTCACCAGCCACCACAAACAGATTTAAAAGCTTATTTTGAACAATAACTTTGTCCCAAGGCTAAAATTAAAAAAATTAACAGGTGTGGGATGAAGAGAATCAATGCCCTTCAAGGAGAACTCCCCAGGGAAAGAGGGCTGCCCAGGGGCACAGCCCTGCCCAGGCTGGCCTGTAGGTTAAGGTCATTGGAGCTGCTCTGGCTTATTCCTCATTGCCTTTTGGTTGGCTTTGTGCTTCTTGGTGTGGTGTAACGTAAAAAAAAGGTCCTGGACTACCAAAACGACCCAAGGAGCTCCAGGAGCACCTGCGTAGTCCCCCTTGGGGCTGTGTCTGCATGTTGGTGGCAGCTGTGCCCTCAAAGAAATGCTAAAGCATAGACAGGTCCCAGCCCTCCAGGCTCTCTCAAACATCAGAGATAGTGGCTGGAGAAGAGAAATGTCAATTAATAACCTTAACTCTACCTCACACCAGGAAAACTTGATTCTGGCTGCTGCAGACATGAGTCCAGAAGGTCACGGTGTGACCAGGAGGTGACAAGGAACTGGGGCATGTCCTTGGTGAATAAGTAAGCAGAAAACCTGGAGTGGAGCTGTCCCACTTTGAGCTCCAGTTCTGGGTTACAGTAGCTAATTGTTGCAACAGCATAAATGATTTACACAAACGTGGCTGGCGCAGGGGGTGAGGAGGCCCCATCGTTTGAAGGACAGGTTGAATCCAGGGGCAGGGCAGCGCCTGCAGCAGTGCACCCAGAGCACACTGCAGGGTTCAGCTTCCCTGGGAAGGTGGTGATGAAACCAAGCACGAGCTGAACAGAGAGGGTGTCCTGAGGGACCTGGCTGCAAGGAAAACACGAGGTCAAGAAATTCTGGTCTGATGCACAGCTCCATGCACATGTGACCTTCCAGCACTGCTGGTCTCCAGGGAGCAGAGCTGAAATGGATGAGAAGAGCCGGTATCTCCTTCGGTTTGCCTTTGATCTGCCTGCACTGAGGAAACAGTTTCATTCCCATTGGGAATACTCACGTCTTTCAGCAGAAGGACCGAAACTGCGGGCTCTGCTCCCGTTGTGAATCTCCCTTCAGCCTCGCAGTCCCCAGGAGCAAAAAGATGAAACATTGACTAAATCTTGCAGGCAAACCAAACAAAACGAGGTCAAACATGTTCCATGATTTTAATCTGACTTCTAAATGAAATGCAGTGTTGATGGAAGCATGGTGCGGCTTCGTCACCGCCTTCTGCCCCGACTTACTCTTCTCCAGCCCCCTTGCACTACATTACAAATCTGATGGCAAAAGCTATACATCAGCACAGATTTTGGCCCTTAGCCCTTACATACTGTCTAGAGAAAGAACAAGCTTTGCAACCTTAAAGTAAATAGTCTCACATACAAGCTCAAGATGATTTAAATCAGTTCTCCGGTGCGAGAAGCAGCAGCCACCCACGTTGTAGTTACCGCATCTGGGACAGACAGCCGGGGATGGCAGGGGGGGCAGGGGGTTTGCAGCACTCACAGCTGCTGGGAGAATGTCAATTTGGAGTGGTGGAGGAAAAAAGGATCTGGGAATAACCCACCATGGGAGCTGAGCAGGCCGCTGCAGACAGCACAGGGGCTGGGGGGTTCCTGGTTGGGTCAAGGTGATTCAATTTAGTCCTTGAATGATAGGGCTGAAGTGGGGATGTTGGTTTAAAAGCAGATGGTACTGGTAATATGAGACCACCACAATTTGGCTTTAAGCTGCACTAAAGTGATTTACTTCACTTAACAGGCTAGCATCTCCTTCTCCTTTGAGATGTAATGAGATAAAGCTGGAGCTTCGTCTCGGGTCAGCCCTGGCATTTCAGTCCAGTTGAGGCTCCCAGAGAACAGACTGGTTTGCTAAGGAAAACCCCAGCCTGCAGCAGCACCTCCACATCTCAGAGCAGCAGCCAGGGACACCTCAAAGCCTTTCGTATAGCGACATCCCAAGTCACCTGATATGGAAAGTTATGTGATTTCTCTACCTAGGGTGAAAAGAAAGAAAATTAATAAGAAATGGTGTCTGGAGAGAGTAGGCAGTAATGAGTAATGATGTGAAATGGGCTGAGTTCACAGGGAAATTCCTCAGTTTATTGTCCACCTGACGGGCAGTGGGACCTCTGCGGGGTTGCTGCTGGCCAGCTGAGACTGCAATCGCTTTAAATCTCCAAGGATGGAACTTAAAATATCTCATTCCTCTTGATGAGATTAAAATCACACATTTACAATAACTCATCTGGCACTTAATAAGGGAGGAGAAGGTGAAACACGGGAGCATTTGACTTGCACCTCCATCATGAGAGACCTGCACAAGCCACAGAGCTTGAGGACCTTTCCTCCCTGGAGATTTAGGGGCTAATGATGACCATTTGGCCAACAGGCCAGGTACTTCCCCACCTCTTGTCCTCCTTCAGATGCTAAGGGAAGCTTTCCAGCTCTTGGTTAACCTGGGAGGCTTTCCCTGCTCAGCTTCCAATCTCTGCAGAAGCCACTATTGGAGGCAACACGTGGCTCTTCTGCACGATGAGCAAACCCCCATCACCTGTACAGGCTCCTGCTTCCCTGGCTTCCACTTCACCTCCCAACTTCCTGACAGATACCCACAGATTTTTATATCATGTGTTACATGATACACATACCCATCTTGGAGATGCTCAGATTGTTGCTGTGATGGGAACACCACGGGATGTTGGAGCATCAAGTGCTAACAGCTCCTCTTCCAAGATGCTAACTTGATTCTCATTGAGATTTTATATTTGTCCTATGTTTTGTCCTTTTGGGGAAATTCTCATCCTTAATTAATCTTGAATCATGAAATATTTTGTGTAATTGCCTTATTTATTGTTCCAAACATGTGATCACTTCTTGTTTTACTTACTCTGTTGGCCGAACAGCGTTCTGTGTTTTGAGACCATTTCATCCTTTGCTCATCGGATCAAAGATCACTTGGGATCTTTGAGACATGGCAGAAAGCCGCCTTTTATAAATAATTTTGTTTCATTTGGTTTCCCCAGAATAGAAAAAGGCAGAAAAATATTCTCCAGGCTTTCCTAAGCAAGACCATCTGTATTTTCCAGCCCTTTTGGCTGAGTGGTGAGAAGGGACAGTCATCAAATCTCTGCTGCAAAGCCAGCCCGGTCAGCCAGCGGAGCGGGAAGGGCTGCCAGGGGGATGCTCCTGCCATGCCATGCAGGTGACACGTCCCACTCTGTGCATTTGAAGCAGAACAGGACCTCCCCATGGTACACAGCCTGCTCTGAGCAGTTCAGAAGACCTCAGGAAAGACCTGGTGGAAAGCAGATATCGCTGCTCCTCCCTACACGTTACATCACTTGTATGTCCAGGTTGTCCAGTGCATGGCATGTCCTCTGTAATATCCACCATATATTACACCTGTAAGCAAAAAACTACTACTTACTTCACTCAGCAGCCACAGCACAACATTTTTCATTCCATTTTTTCCTAGGGATGTGTTCTTTTCAATCGCTTGAGCTACGTCCCCACCTGACAGCAGCTCAGCGGAGCCTCAGCACTTTGCAGAGTGAGGTTACAGTCTCTGGTACCTGACTCGAGGCTGGCAACAGACAGAAAATAGAGAGGTTTTCATCTCACTAACCAAAAGGAAATCTCTCTTCTATAAACACACTCATCAAATTCCTACCTGCCCTCTGTGGTGAACTGTGCAGCTCGTGCTGCTTTCCAGCTTTTGCCACTGAAGATGTAGGAAATTTTATGATTCTTCCTCACCCATCCAGGAAAACACACACACACATACACACACACACACACACACCCCTCGCCTTGGGCTCAGGTATATTGTATCTGTTCTGTGCCCAGGACAGCCAGGAACATCCCTATACAGCTGCTGGTTTTGGTGATGTGCAGAGAACCCAGTTACCCCCTCTTCAACATTCTTCCCTGTCCCCGGGGAAGCTGCTGACTGTCAGATGAAGTCTGCCCATAGTATCTCTGAGAACAAATGGCTTGGGAAAGCTGTTACACCTTGTAGCTATGGCAGGATGTTCACACATGGAGATCTGAAGTCCATGACAACCAGTGAGGTTGCTTCCATCGATCTCAGGCTGGAGATTGGGAAGCTTTTTGATCTGGAGCAAGCCCTTCCCCAGGACTGGAGGTTTATCTGGGAAATGTCTCCTTCTGCCTTCTAGAAAAAAAAAATCCCACCCTAAAATGTGAAATTACTTAACTCACTGTGTGTATCAACCTTAAAAAAACACCCTGTATTTTTTTTTTTCCACATGCAGCCACTCTCTGTGGAAACAACAGATTATCCAGGGTCAGGGAAAATCCCATCTCCCAGCTGCGGAGCAGAAGTCCGTTCCCACCAGCGGTGGAAGAGTTAAGAAGAGAAGGGTCAGGGCAGCTGCCTGCTTAAAATCTCTGACTAAACCAGAGACCAGGGAAAATACTTTTACTTTCTTGCAGAAACCAAGAAAGGAAATAAAAATCCAAACCCATTTTTGTTAAAGGTCAGTTCAAAGTGAAATATCAAGACACTTCTTTATCATTTTTATTAATTCAGTTTAATTGAATTCTGGTATATTTGGTCTTAGCAGACCTGTTACAGCAGCTGCTAAGAGGGAGGCAGAGGTACCCCCAGCCCCGCTCACCCTCTGGTCTGAGCTCTGGTGCTCCCCAGAAGAAGCTCTGTGATTGATAAAGGAATGGTTTGCAGGCAGTGCTGGATAATTTGGAAAGTGCTTGGGAGCTTGGAAGGAGTTCCTCTGAACGAGGTGATGGAGCAGAGCATCTCAAGGGTGGTTATTTGGCTTTGCAACTGATCAGGCTCAAAATGAGTGCTGTTGTTTTTAACCTTCCTGATGTCGTCATAGCACCTGCTTGAAAGCTGGTCAGTTTTTAAATGACCTGCCAAAAAGGTGCAGATGTTCAGGTGTGTGAAGCACACCGAGGGCTGGGGACACCTGGCTTGGTCAGACACTGCTGTGGCACGAGGCGGGTAACCGGTCCTCAGCGTGATGCACGTGCATCCTCTGGCGTCATACGGACGGTCACTGTGGAGCCGCTGCTCTGGAGGGAAACCTGCACTTGCAGGAGGACACAGGGAGAGTCGGGCTCTTGTTTTCTCCTCAGTCACACAGATGTGGCTCAGCCAGCTGTGTGTGTCACCCAACCCCCCAGGGGAGGACGGGCAGAGGGGTGGGCTGCGGGATAAATGCCTCCCAGTTCCTTCTCTCATGGATTGCCTCCTCCTCTCACCCTTGGAATATTTCCAAGGAAGATGTATCTTTTTCCATTGCAGAACATTGTGCAGCATCTCTAATATAAAATCTCTCCTGATATTCTAGGGGTATTCTGTTAATTAGTAGGTATCTCCTCCTAACTAGGCTGTAAATGGAAGGAGTGCGTACTAACCCAATCGCCCTACTTATGTAGCTACTCGGAGGAATGCTAAGATGGATTAACATGCATAGCAGAAGGCTTATGACCCTGGGAGACAGAAGAACCTGAAATAACCTTAATATCCTGTCAACTTGCATTACTGAAACTCAGTGAACGGGGAGAGCCTATTTAGTAGTCTGTCTTGGAGTCAAAATTCCCATCTTTTATCTAGCCTCTTCCTCCCTCTGTTCAAATGGAAGTGTTGTTTTTATCTCTCCTGATTTTATTTTTACAACACATAGTAAAGCTGCGTCACCCCTGCTGCACCTCCCCATTCTAGATATCCCACACACACACATAGACTGGCTCAGGTCCCGAGAGGTGCCTTTGTTGTGCTGTTGTGCACTCAAAGCCATCTGTACCCATCCAGGATGGGCAGAGGGAGCAGAGCCAGCCCTGCACGCCGCTGTGGTGGTACTTCGTGCCCACTCGTGACGTGACCAACGTCATCCCACCTGTCCATGCACCTGCAGAGCTGGGGCTGAGCAGTGTGGAGGCACCATGCTACATGTGCTGGGCAGAAGGAAGGTGACCTGCCTTAAAATTGTATAAACCCCCTTTGTTAATATTACATTCATCCATGAACTGCCATTGTGGATTTCAGAGCTGCCCAACTAGAGCCCTGCCAAGGCCACCAATGTCCTTTGACATCCAGGTGAGGTTTCACCCTAACCCCAGATAGTTGCTCTTCTTCAAACCTTCCCAAACTGGGTGCCTGTTTCTCCTGAATGTTTGATTCTCCTAGGAGCTTTGCTATCATCAGACACTTATTTTCAGTACACAGCTCAGCCCTTCCAAGTCCCTACCATCACAGAAATAAATATTAGGACTAGTAATATGCTTAATAGGTTCTACATACACTCAGACCTTGTTGCACACTTAACACCTGTGAAGATCAGCAGGGTCCATGATGCCTGGTGCAGCCCTTGGTGCTGAAGGGGTCGCTGCTGCTCGCAGTACAAACCCCTAATCCCCCCTCACTGGGGACAACCAGCCCAGCCACCATGTCTCCAGTCCCAGGAGCATCACAGTTGGGGCTCCAGTGCCAGAGCAGAACACTTTAATGGGAGATGCAGGAAGGGAGGTGCCTACCGTGGCAGGCAACATCTTCATCACTGTGAATTATTCCTCCTTCCTTCCCCTTTTCACTTGGGGTTTAGCTCAGCTCTCCTAAAAAAAAAGGGGTTATGTCTTTAATGAAAAAAGAAGGGTCAGAAATGCATCTCACAATCACAGAGTTCAGTCTAATTAGGATGGAAAAACACACATCTAATTGCCTTACTTGTCTGAGAGTCCCTTCCAGTGTTAAATATGTATAGGGCACCTTCCCTGATAAATGATGTTTTTTCACAGTTCACAGGGAGCAAAACTTACCCTAAAGAGGCAGAAACACAGCGAAGAGCCGGCCCGTGCCTCTACCCCCCCAAGGAAGGTCAACTCCCCCGGCTGCAGGCCAGCCCCACGGTGAGGGGCATTCAGGAGTGCTGGAAGCAGAGAGCAACCCCAGCGTTTGGGACAATTGCCCATGCCT
>VXBZ01000306.1:429978-506082 GCA_013399135.1 Heliornis fulica | reverse complement strand
TGGAGCACCTCCCCTGTGAGGACAGGCTGAGGGAGCTGGGCTTCTTCAGCCTGGAGAAGAGAAGGCCACAGGGGGACCTCATTGCAGCTTCCAGTACTTAAGTGTACTTCCAGTGTACAGACAGGAGGGGAATCAGCTTTTTTACAAGGGTAAATAGCGGTAGAACAAGGGGGAATAGATTGAAGCCAGAGGAGGGAATGTTTATATTAGATATCAGGTGGAAGTTCTTCATGGAAAGAGTGGTGAGGTGCTGGAACAGGCTGCCCAGAGAGGTGGGGGATGCCCCAACCCTGGAGGAGTTCAAGGCCAGGTTGGATGGGGCCCTGGGAAACCTTGTCTAGATCCAGACCTGGAGATTGGTGGCCCTGCCTGTGTCAGAAGGGCTGGAACTCAATGACCATTCTTTGATTCTGTGATATGGAGCTGCAGGGTGTGTATTTTCCTTATGAAAGGACCAAGCACTCACCCTCCCACTCCCCACCCCCCCCAACATCATGGCTTTAAAAGCAAGATGGGAAGAAGAGGTGAGGACACTGGGGGATCCAGGACAAGTGCTCTGGTACTTGCTTTGCAGCGGCACCAGCAGCAGGGGAGTGTGTGGGAAGAAGCAAGAGAGAGACTAGAGCCTAATTAAAAGGTCAGCCAGGCTCTCTCAGCCCTGAGCCATCCCCAGCAGATGAAGTGGCTTTCTTTACATCATAACCTGTCAGAAATATAAGTGCAATATATCAGCCTGGGCATGGCAATTACAGCCAGAGAGAGAAAAACATCGCTCGGGTGCCGCCAGACTCCAGGGAACGCCTGGCTGCTGCTCTTGAGTCATCCCTGCACTTTTCAGTGTGCATATTTTATTTTCCTCCAGCCCAGCTGTCAGGTTGTGTGTTCACTCTGTCTCACACCGGCAGGATGGGGTTATGGCATTGCCAAGTGTGTTTCCACGGTGTGGCAGGCTGGCCCGGCGTTGAGGGGCGAGCTGTCGCGTAGCTCACAGCACCCAGGGGGAAGAGCTGACCACTGCCAGCTCTGACGTTGATGCCAGGAGCTCCAGAACACTTCTGCAGCAGGGGGAAATAATAATAGCAAAGTTGGAACCACTGAGGACACAGGCAGGTGGAGAAAGATGAAGAAACTTCTCTTTGGTTGGTTAGAAAGGAGATGGGGAGCTCAGCTATGGAATCATAAATGTTTCCTTTAAAAAGGTTTCATGCCAGCCCCTTCTGTTCAGGTTTCATTCAAAAATTCTGGTAGTACTACAGGAAGAGCCCTTTGTGACAGTTCACATCAAGGTCATCATTGTCAAGGTCCTTCTTTTTGACCCTGTGGCTGAAACCAGTAGCCCATTTCCTGTAGACCCTTCCCACATGAGGTCCACTTCTGGTCTTGTAGAGCCAGGACATTTGGGAATGGCAAAGATCCCCCTAGATGACTTTGTTTCTTTAGCAAGAAGAAGGAGCTGTACGCACCTACCAGCAGAAACACTGACACTGCTGGGAAATGAGTGTGAAGAGAGAGAAAGCAAAAGGCTGAGATGGGGCTGAAGCACCAGACAGCCCCATCCCAGCATGCTGGTAGGCAACTAAATAATTGAAATAGAATTTGCTGTCAGGTTCCCATGTTTTCATAGTGTCCCTTATGAAAAACACTGCACATTACAGTGCTATAAATCCTGATTATCTACATCTTCACAACCAGAAGCTTCCCATTACCCAAAAGAAGGCCGAATCCCATGAGACACAGTAATGGCATTGAAAACTCCTTCTGTTATCTTAAACCCTGATTAATCAACCTTATTTAGCACATGATAGTGGGATAATTGAAGCTGTCCCTGTATTAAAAAAAATAATAGTGCAGTAAGTACTTCAGCATCTGCAGCTCCATTTCCTTATTACATAGATATTGATGCTTCCTGGAAACTGTTGTGAAATCTTCTGTTCAGGGACAATCCCAGTGATCTATATTTTCGGGGCATGTTAGTAGGGGGTTCCTGTTTGTAGCATCTTTACCAGGAGAGCGGGATTGCAGCTTCTCACAAACCCATCTGTTCCCGCTGCTCATTCACAACCTGGAGCCACAGTCTCCTGTCAACTCCCCATCACTTGGAAAAATAATCATTGCAGGGAGGGTAATATAACGGATTGTTCACCAGCACATCTCTGGGTACTAAAAGTACAATTTGAGGGTTGAATCCAAAAGAAAATGGGAAATAATTTTTATGAATTTAACAGAATCATGAGGAAATTAGGCCTGATCCTGGTCTCACTTATGTCTCACTTATCCAGCGCACGGAGCTGGATGATATTTTTAGAATATAAAGTTTGCCGTGACATTTTTCACCACAGAGTTAATTTGGTTAATTTCTGCATTTTTTCGGTGGGGGAGGGGTTGCTCTGCTTCCTTTTTGGCTCTTTTCCGTATTTTAGTGAACCTATGCAGGAAATCTTGCAAGACTTTTGCACAAAGACACCATTTGTGTATTCTTGAGAGCTTATTGTCAGGCGACAAAGGAAATGCAACAGAGGCAATTTGGGCCAAGCAAGTCGTTGCCCAGACAGTTTTATGTCCTCTTAAGCCGTCTTTGTCCTCTGAATTGTCAAGGTTCATCACATTCTGATGCTCCAACTGGCTGCTAAGAGAAGCTGCACAAAAAAAGTGTTGGCAATGGTGCTTTGCGTGTGAAAAATGGAATTTCAGCTGTTTTTATTTTGGACTTCTTAAAAACAAAGAACAAAGTTCTTTGAACTTTGCAAATGCTTTGAACAAAGTATTTAGAGAAGAATTAAGCTCCAGTCATATAAACTAGAGGAAAATAATCTTGTGTCCTCTTCGAGTACAGTATAAGAGAACACAGGAGAAAAAAAAAGACCTTCCAAATTACTGGGGCTTTTTCCCAATGTGTTAGAGTTTCAAATTAACAATATTGTCCAGTGTCTTCTGAGGCCTGAGGAAATGCAACAGCAGCACAAGCAGGACTGATGACCCCATCTTCACAGCTGCTGGTCTTCTTGGCAGATGCTTATAGGCCCCAAAACATAGGTACCGTGGGCCCAGATGAATGCAAACTAAGTGGTCTCCACAAACTGGTGATGCTGTGACCGGCAGCATCCCAACGTCAAGGTCTTGACGTCAAGTATCTCCAACACTTTCTGATAGAAGGTACTTCAGCCCTTAATAGTAACTTTTGGCTAAGCTTGTGGGTGCTGGGGACAGAAAACAACCAGAGGGATACGACAGCGATTTATCGTGTCACAAGACTTCACGTTGAGGGCAAAAAAACCTCGATGTCTTGCATCACCAGAGCTCACTTCTAAATGATAACTTAAGCCAATTACGGGTGCCTCATTCATCTTTTAGATAAGAAGCAGAGAGAAATGGGTTTTCTATTTCCATAATCATGCCACTAACTAGACAAAACGTGATAATCCATAATGAGCTGGGAAGAGAATTAAATAGAGAACAGGGTCTTTTGATGACTTGCCAGTTTTCTCTAGCATCATTCATACAGTTTATTGACACAGGGCTAATTTTTCATCCGTGCTTTAACAGCACTTCCATTATTACTGTTGAAAAACGGCAGGCACAAATGTTTGTGGGCACAGTCTGGTGCAGTAATTTAAGATTTCCTCAGATCTATAAGTACTTAAATTGTACCTACAAGCCAGGTAGCCAGGAAATAATGTCATATACAAACAGCTGAAAATGCTGCTTCTGTGTGGATGGAAGCTGGTCCCCAACTCTGGACCTCAGTAATCATGATGGGGGTTTTCCTTTGCTCCAAACACACTCAGTTTGTCACCCTTATGGGCCAGCAATGAGCTGAAAAAAAACCTCTGAGCCACAGGAGAGCCTGAGATGGTTTTGACAAGGTGGCTGGAAACAGAAAGTCCCAAATTTGGGAGCAAATTCGTGGAGCAAAATACAGCTTAGTCTGAGTTTTCTAAAGCTTTGAAAAATATTTACAAACACTGTGACTCCTGGAGTCTGGAGTTCCAGAGCTTTGAAAATATTTACAAATACTGCCACTCCTGGACACAGGTGGTTTCAGGTCTCCAGGGAGGACCATGTGCCTTGGCCTTAAAAAAGTCTGTCTTTCAGGTTTCCTTTCCCCTAGGGCAACCCTGGCAGAGCAGGCGAGGAGCACTTCGACCATCTCTGAACAATGTCAATCTGATTCAAAAAGATTTCTCCAGACCACACATTAAGAGAAAAAACAAAAACAAAAACAAAAACAAACTTCCAAGAATTAAGGAAGAACCCCAAAGTTATGATTCCCATTAAGCTTCTTGCAGTTCTCTAAAGGACTGTTTCCTCTGGATGCCAATGTGTCCCCTACATTGGGTCCTCCAATGAAGGACACCTCCATGGCCATCAGGTCCCACAGCAGTTGAGGTGCTCTGCTGGGGACTGGTCTTTCCAGCAGAGACACTACGGTGCTGCGTCCCACAAGTGCATCACTCCAGCAGCCCCCCTGCAGGGAATGGGGTTAAAGGTGAGTGCATGAGCATCCTCGTCAGACTTCGCAACTTTTCTTCATTCTTCTCTTTCCTCTGTTGTTTAGGTCATCCTGATTGAGGCTGGGATGCACAATGTGGTAAATATGATGGCAACAAAGCACTTGTTTTAATGCCTTTTCTTGGCTATTGATTGCCTTACAGACAGCTCCAGTGGGGCTGAAGGGAGGACAGACATTCCTTCTGAATAACACAAATTCCTTTATTCTTTTTTTTTTCAAGGAGATCTAGGTAGATATTTTGCCTCTTTCCAAGTAGATGCAGGGGTGGCATTTTCTTTAGCACAGACTTCTCAGCTAGTGCCATTAAGAGATGGACAGAGGGGAGAAACCTTTTCAGAAGATCTTTTTCTGACTGACAGTTCTCAGAGGGTTGCCCTTCATTCCCTAACACGAAAGCTGTGGGTGGGGGAAGGCGGGATGTATATTAATTCCATTTTGAATGCGTGTGCATGTCAGAGGCAAGCAGACCAGCAGAAATTTGCTATTTCTACAAAATAATCCAACATCATGAGGAAATTCTATAAGTGCCCTTTGTGTAAAACTACCCCAAGGTCCTTTGCAAATAAAACACGTTCTCCACCGAATGACAAACATTAGGCCCCCAAACAGAAAATGTATTTATGCTTGAACCTCTATGCATTTATTGGGTTTTAGTCCATCCTGACCGTGGTTGAAATCCAAGTTGAAATAACAGCCCCACCACCAACTGGGTGTCCAGCAGCCTCTGGTTTGACAGCCACAATGTGGATGGCATTATGGAATGACACCAACCCAGCAGCAGCATCTTGCACAGATTCGTGGGTTTGGGGGTTGCCCATCGTTGTGTAAAACACATCAAAACAACCCTCGAGCATCTCTGCGTTGGAGGGGAGGGGTGCTGCTCGTGGGGCTGTTGGGACAGGTGGCCTCCATGCTGCTGGGGGTGGGAATTTTTTCAGGACACAGAGGCCTTGAGACAGCCTCATCCACGAGGCTAGAAAAGCATGCAAAGCAGAGCAATAAATAGGTCAGGAGTGATAAGAAGTGCGTAGAAGGAGATAAGAAAGGGGTGTGACAAAGTTCACGGCCGGTGCAGGGTGGCATTTCCTTCATCTGAACGGCAGAATACTCCCCATCACTTTGCAGTGCCTTGCTAGCTGTCCCCATCCAAGCCCAGTCAAGAGGAGGGTGTGGAGTTTTTTTCCCCAAAAGCTGATCTCCACACCTGCAGTGTGGTCTGTGGGGTAAAGTCACTGCCATTTGGGGAGCGCAAATCAGCGCTACCTGCCAGGAGGCCGGCAGAGATTTACCGCCATCATTTAGCACACTGCTCATAGATTAAAGGGGCTTGTCCTTTTCACTTCACCTTATTTACGACTTTCAAATAATAAAGCATTCAGGCAGAAATTATGGCTCTGTTAAGCCATAGATATGCCCATGTTCATCCCCTGTAAATGTACCTGAGGGCTGGAAGTTCATCGGGTTGACTTCAGGAATGAATCTGAACTGGAGCCAAGCAAACATTGGACCTAGACCAGCTTGGGTTGATACCAGCTTTACAACAACCTCTTTGCTCAGGGCTTCAGGCAAGTGCAGCCCATTTGTGTTTCAGTCTGGGCTTTGCAGAACCCTGCATTTCCCCAGTACACACCAATTTTAAGAGAAAACACTTAAAGTTGTAACTCGGTAACTAGAGAGAGCAACCAGTGATCAGTCTGAAGAGGGAGTGGCTGTAGCTGGGATGGTTATGGAGGCATTGTTAAGCATGTGAATAACATAATTTGTTTCCTGAGAACAGGCCAGAGCAGGTCAGAAGCATCCATCAGAGCAGCCACTCAGTCAGGATGGGGCTGGGGGAGAGGCCAGTGACTCCCATAGGACAAAGACCAATGGGTCCAGGCTGGAGCAGAGGATGTTCCATGTGAATGTAAGGAAAAACTTTTTCCCTGTGAGGGTGACAGAGCACTGGGACAGGCTGCCCAGAGAGGTTGCGGAGTCTCCTTCTCTGGAGACATTCAAGATCAATCTGGACACATTCCTGTGTGATCTAATCCAGGTGATCCTGCTCGGGCAGTGGATTTGGACTGGATGATCTTTCAAGGTCCCTTCGAGCTCCTGTGACTCAGTGTGAATCTGTGGAAGGGGTGAACACGTTGCCCACCGCCGGCTCTTGCCCAAGCAGTCCTGGCAGTGCCGTGTCTGGGAAACTCCAGCCACCCACGGGCAGGGTCAGTGCGCAGGGCCCAGGGTGGGACCAGGCAGTAAGTTAGATCACCGCTTTCAGCAGCGTGTGGAAGCAAACAGCAGGGTGGGCACAGGATGGTCGTGGGCTGGGGGGCAGGGGGAGCTCATCTTCACCATGGGAGCGACGTGGAGAGCAAGTAAATCAAACCTGAGACGGGCTCCTTGCCCGGCAGAGAGGAGACTGATGGGGAGTGACACTGGCTGGGCTTCCCGGGGTGGGTGCGCTCGCGCAGGGCAGGTTGGGGACAGACTGTGCCGCTGCCATTGTGGAGTGGGGGTGACTGGTTTTGCCACTCTTTCAGCCACAGGCTGGTGAGTAAGGACATGTTTTCATGGATATTTTTCCAGGTGGCCAAGTTCCTGAGCAGCACTGGGGCTATGCAAGAGGTAGCCACAGCAGGGACATGTCTTTAGGGCTCAGAGCTCCCCTGCCTTCCAGGCCTGCAGCCACCTGGGCAGGTTTAATTATTCTTAAGGGTCTGTTAAAAAAAATACAAACCCAACAGTATGTGCTGAGCCCTGTGCTTGAAAGGAGTCTCTCAACAGCTTCCCAAAGGGCTGAGCTGGCACGTGTTGTTTGCTCACATTGGCCTCCATGGAAGAGGTGATGTGCAGGGGAGAACAGCCCAGCAGATGTGTCAAGGTGAGGTCCTGGGCAAGGCACTGAGGCACTGACACTGGCCACATCCAGCCCTGCTCATCCTGCCCTGCCTGGTGGCTCTGCACCATCCCTGTCCCCACCATCCCCGGCTTCATTCAGATAATTAAAGCCGTGCTGTCCATAACAAGGCTACTGCTCAATTTAAGGGTCTGTGGATATCCATGGACAACACGTCCACTGACAGCAGACAAGGGTTGGTGACCCTGGACAAGCTGTGGGGACACGGTGCTGGTGCCCAGTTCTGGGGACATGACGTACACGCAGAGCTGAAAGGGAGTCAGGATGACTTTGCCCCCGCAGTGTGGGGACAGCCATGCGTGAGAACGCGTCAGAGAGTCCCAGCCTGGTCTGGATGTAGCTCATGTAATAGCTAACACATCTGGAAACCCAACAGCCCTTGACCAAGAGAAGGAGATCATGGCACTTAGTGCCCCTTTAATAAACACAGCTTTTAAAAAAACTTTCCTCAGCTCAGACCCACAGCTCGCTGCTCACCCAGGTTGCCAAGGTACAATGCCCCTGGTGGGAAACACAGCACCCCCAGCCCACTGTCTTCTCCCAGGGACAGAAGAATGAACTTCAGTTCATCTTTGATGGTGGCATGAAGAGCATTCGTTGGCTTTCACTGCGACTGCTGGACAGGCCTGAGAGCGGCTGCATCCTCTCCGACTGGGAGGGGATGGGCTCGGAGCCTGTGTCCATGCAAATCCTAGCAGGGGTTTCCCAGCAGGCACTGGGGACCAGGGGGTGCTTTGCCTTCCAGCACTGGCCATCATGGGTGGTACAAAGCCTTCCCCTTGAATAACCCAGATTATAACCAATGCTGCTGAACTCTGGGACTGCAGACAGACCTCTCTGTCTCTGAAGCACAGCGAGGGATGCTCTGGACAAGCTCCAGAGGAGTCATTCAGCCAGGCATTGTGTGCACCCACCTACAACCCTTCCAAAGGGTGCCCTGGTTTGCACCCTGCAGGGTAGATATTGAAGCAGAGATTGTTTTGTTCCACTAATTGGCTGTTTCAGGCAGCCACTATTTACACAAGTGACCTAAAAAGTCACTTGTTTGTAGCTTCATCTCCGAAGGTGCCAAGAAACTCCCAACCCCTTTAGCTGATCTGTAGATGTCCTATTCTCTGTATCCTTCAAGTCAGGCTCTTGGAGCAGATATTTTTGTTAAATTTATTCCTACTAAGCCAGTGACTCCCCAGTGACACTCATGATTGATGTTGATGATACTCCTCATCAGTACAACTGAGCTGCCATTCCCTGTTTCTGTTGGGCCAGATGTCCTCACTGAGGCAGAGCAATTGTAGGAAAGACCTGTGCCTCCTTCCAAGCCTGCCTGTCAGCTTACAGGTGGCATTGCAATAGGGACAATATGACAGGAAGGCATCAGGTTCTTCATTGCACACATCGCAGTGAAGCAGCTAGTCAGGAGCTGTGTGATGTTCACCCAGAGAGCTGGGCTGTCCCTGTCCTCAGAGGGGGATCTGCTCATCTGTTCTCCTCACTGACCCTGTTCCAAATGAGTGAGGTTACCGACCTCCCAAGGCCCCTTTCAACCTGTATTACCCTGTGACCCTGCAAGCCTAAACTGCCCCAGGGTACACATCCCCCCCTCACCACCACCCTGAGCTGGGTAAATGGGGGATAGTCACATCACTGTTTTAGGAGGCTGGACCAGTCTCAACTGCCTGCCCCAGCCTCTATCAAACACTCCCTTCCCCCGTTTCCAGCCACAACACCATGCCCTAAGCGAGCTTATTTCCACTGCTACAAGCCCATTCTCTTAGGCATGGTGTATCTGTCAAGAAAAATGAAATAAAATAAATAATGTCACAGGTTAAAAGGGATTAGTTGGATGGACTCATCTCATTACTCACACAAACCCATCAGCAGGAGCTGGAGCCTGAATATGCAAACATCGCACAGCCCTAAATATCCTAATGTATTTTAGAGTGGTCATTTCTAATTAGCACTTGAATCCAACACCCTACTTAGCCTAATTAGAGACATAACAAAAAGCTGTTTGAACTCACATGCATATTGAACATGCAGATCTCCAGCATCTAGTGCTGCCCTTCTCCGAAGAACAACAGCAAGCAGAGGCTGTCAGCATGCAGCACGGATGAAAACTGGTTCCAGCATGGACACAAACTAGTCCCATGAAGCCAATGTATTGAAAGCCTGCACCATTAACTCCATTAAGATGCTTTAAATGTAAATCTGAAAGGTTTTTATGGGAGTTGAGTTACTGGGGGAAAAGAAGACAAGCCCACGTTTCAGGAGATATGGTATTTATTTTTTGCATATCTAATCCAGAAGATTTTACAGTCTAATTTAAGTCAGCAAACAGAAGGAAGGTAGGTGAGGAGGAGGAGGAAGGGCAGGGAGAACCACAGAATTGTTTGGGTTGTAAAAGGACATTGAAAGGTCATCTAGTCCACCCCCCCTGCAATGAGCAGGAACATCTTCAACTAGATCAGGTTGCTCAGAGCCCTGTCCAACCTGACCTTGAATGTTTACGGGAATTGGCCACCTACCACCTTTCTGGGCAACCTGTGTCAGTGTCTCACCACCCTCATCATGACAAATTTCTTCCTTATATTTGGTCTAAATTTACCCTCTTTTAGTTTAAAACCATTACCCCCTGTCCTATTGTAGTAGGCCCTCCTAAAATGTCGGCCTCCATCTTTCTTACAAGCCCCCTTCAAGTACTGAAGGGACCCAGATGTACAGTCGGCTATTTCAGCACTGGAGACAGGAGGGTTAAAAGCACCATGTGGCTCTGCAGATCTGCCAGGCAAGACAAAATAGGTGTCATTTCCAAACCTCCCGTTTTTTTTAAGCCGAAGCGAGCACACCCCCACACATCCATGAGGCGCCGAGCAAACACCGAGAAAACGCTCTGCTTCGTTTGTACACGCCTCATTTTCAGAGATGGATTTAGGCAAGTGCTGGGAGGATTTCATTGTGAATGAAGGGAAGGGGGGTGCTGTGGGCTCCATGGAAACCCGACCAGCGGCTGGGATTGGCGGGGCCGTATCCAAGCTCAGCGGCAGCTTCACTGCCGAAGGTACAAGCACTGTTAATATTTAACGCGGCGCAGGGACGTGGTAAAACCTAGCAACCCCACGGCAGTGGTTATGCATTTCCCCATTAATAGCTCAAAGGGATTCAGCAGCATCTCAGCGTTCCTCCCCCCTCCACGTTTCTATATATGAGGGTTTTTTCCTTCGCTGTTGCTAAACCGTAAAGCGCGAGGAAACAAAGAAATCGCGATTACATAATACAGACACGCAGCCAACTCGTACTCCTGCTGCTTTGGAAACATTCAGAGGGACAAGTTAAAAGCTAAGAGCCTCCTTTCTTCCATTTTCTAACTTCCTGGTTAAATACATCCATTTGCTTCAGGATCTGTTGGAGCCCATCCATGACTGAGCCATTACTCAGCAGAATCTCTGGCAGTGAGAGTTGTATCGCACAGGTCGAGCACAGGCAGGATTCTGCACTGTCACAGCCACTGTGTTTTGTAAAGAGAACACGAGGCTCCTTGAGGGTGGGGGTTTGGTTCAGGCATCACATGGGCTTCGCATGCTCTACATCACCTCTGGGCAGGGGGTGACCCACCTCAGTGGTGTGGGGTATCCCTTTCTTTTGGAAGGGCTCAGCTGTGGCATGGAGCTGGCTGAAGGGGGAGTAGGGGCTTCCCCAAGCCCTTGCAGGGTCTTAGGGCAGCCTCAAAGGCCCAGGGTGGCTGGGCAACCATCAGGCTTTGTATGGAGGCCAACAACTGCTGCACCACTGGAGTGCTCTTGCTCTGCTGCTTATTCTCACGTCTGAGAGCGTGGCACAGCAGAGACTGGGTGATTACAACTCGCACTACGGGATTTCCTCGGGAGCCATCTACTGCATTTAGGTTTGGTTTGCTTTTAACATTCCTGAACACAGCTCTGAGCATCTTTGCCAAGCAGAGGACAATGACCCTAGGAGGTAGGTCACCCCAAAACTTCTTGGCATCAAGCCAAAAGGTATGTGTAACAATAGCATTTCTGTAGACAGTGGGCTGCCCTACATGAAAACTGGGGAAACGTGGAGCCTGGTGTGCCTTGTCTGTGAGGCTCAGCCTTTCACAGGACATGTCCAAAGCTCTGGTTTAAAGCTGTGGTTGGATCCACAGGGAACCCCTCTGACTCGAGGTAATGGCCTCAAGTTGCACCAGGGAAAATTTAGGTTATATATTAGGAAGAACTTTACTGAGAGAGTCATCAAGCATTGGGACAGGCTGCCCAGGGAGGTGGTTGAGTCCCCATCTCTTAAGGTGTTTAACAGACGGGTAGATGCGCTGCTTGAGGATATGGTCTAAGGGTAGACTTGGTGGTGGTAGGTTAATGATTGGACTGGATGATCTTGGGGGTCATTTCCAGCCTTAAAAATTCGATGATTCTATGATTCTATGACTGGGAGGACAGCTGTGTTTCAGTCAAATGTCAGCAAGGGACTGTGCTGCAGTGGTACCTGAAGGACCACAGTCATTATGGCTCCACTGCAGGCAGGTCGGCGCTCTGTGGGTCCCATTAGCAAACCCTCACAGGCCTCGATTCTCTGAGCACAAGCTAGAATCAGTGTTTCCTTATTTCTTAGGGCTGTTGTGAGGATATGCATGAGCCTACAAGGTACTCGATATATAATAACAGCATCTAAAATTCCCACAAAATAGCTCCAAACCTCAATCCTCAACTCCCCAGGAATACAACTGCGCTTTTCTGGCTGCTTTCTGTTTTTCTTGTGTGGAAGAGGGACCTTCCCATAGCCCCTGAGCCAATGTTGTTGAAAAGGTCTTGAAACAAGATAAGAGCTGCTGTCTAGATCCTTTTTCTCCTTTCTGTGCTAGCTATCTAACCACCCAAGGAAAACAAGCCATAAATCAATCGAAAGCCCTACCTACAATTTGCCAATCTGAAAAGCAGACTCTGCTCCACAGATTGCTAAAACAATGGGGGTAAAGGGGGGAAAAAAATCTATCTTTCACTTTGTAATTCAGCAGGGCTGCAGAGACATCAGACACACAGTGACCCCACAACAAGCTTCACCATCACCTTAAGTCCAGTAAAAGTGCTGAGGGCTCTGTTTCCAGGTGCAAATGGGTTGCAACCTTTAGCTCAGCTGGAGAGAATTAGGGCAACTCAGACTTTTCCTATAAAGGGACTGAGGGCCCCTAGCAGAGGACTTTTCTGCTTTTCTTCTCTTGCTTTCTAGTCTTCCAGTAGACTTGGGGCTCTTCCAGCTTTTGTTGGAGGAAATGCTACTAGTCTTTGCTTTTAGGGACACCAAGGCAGTCTGTAGGCAAGGAAGCAACTGGTGCTGGGTGGGTTTGCTTGGAGAGGAGGATCAGGCACAGGCTGTGGTGCTAGGGCTCCTGGCTCTCAGCAGGTCCTAAGGAGTTTTCAGCAATCCTGCCAGCAGCCAGGCTGCCCAGGCTGGTGATAGAGGGCAGGTTTTGGGATAGGGATGGGTCTGTGTGAGGGCACTATCTCTCCTCAGGGACAGTGTATTGAAGACCTTCATGTATTGAGGTCAAGCTTCAAGCAGGTTGAGTGTAGGTGCCATTGAGCAGTCTAATGTTTTCCTGTGCCCTGGGATGAAGAACTGCACTATGTGGGCACAGAGGAGGAAGCACCAGAGGGACAACACTCTTCAGAGATGCAACGTGCTCCTTATACAAACAGGTAAGCTTTTACGGTCTATCAGACTTTATATACTCTGCAACCCTTAAAGTGTTTCCATGAGCAGTGAGGAAGAAATCCTATTTCCAAATGCAACTGTGTCCTCAGTGAGGTAATGTACCACATGGTGACTAGTCTTCAGAACAAAACTCTGCCTCAAAAGACCAGAAATGATGAGAAATAAGAATGGAAACCCAATGAGGTTGCAAACTCAATCTGAATTTAAGGGCTCTGACCACAAAGCAGTAGAGAAAAGCAGCAGGAGGCTCATTAACAGTTTGCAGTCCCTGATGGGAGACTAAGAAAGTTTGCTGTAAAGAAAAGCTAGTAATGCTTTAGGACTTCTGATTTTTTAATCAGGGAACTCAGGCTCTCATAAATCAAGATCAGAGCAGTGCAAGCTGTGGGATACCTGTTCAGATCAGGCCAGCTGGAAACAAAGCCAAAGCCAACGAGCTCCAACAGCTGTGGGGGCTGTCTGGAGGGAGCAGGTACAGTTGATGCTGCAGGCTGTTCCATGTAGCCCTTGCATTATTTAAGCAGAAGAAAGAAATGCCACCTTCTCCCCCCACTTGCACTAAAACTTGCCCTCAGTCAGCTGGAGAACTGGCCTGTGGTTTTAATACCTTTTTTGCACTTCATTTAAGCAGGCCTCGAGCAAGCTATGACATCACTGATGACATAATGAATGCAAGTAGTTGCAGGGGAGTGCAAGTAAGGGGGGAATGAAGCTATTCAGCACACGGGCAAAAGATGTATCTTTGGGTTGAGGCAGGGATTTTGTTAATTAAGAAAACTTTTAATTAAGAAAAAGGCCTTGCCTCTCATGGAAGAACACAAAGGTAATTTTAACTGGCCCACAGAATGCCCCCACTACGGCTGGAAGAAACACAGAAGGGATGAGCCCAGTTCCTATGTAATGACTGTATGACCTGTCCTAGAGCTGCAAAGCAAGTGGACGTGGAAATCCAGCTGGTTTTGTGTTGTGGTGTCTGGATGTGCTACTGCTAGTTTGGTCTCACCTGGTTCTACTCCCTTTCTGCCCTAATTGCTATGGCTCCTTGGCTTGTGGTTCATGGGAAGGGTTAAATTGTTTATGATGCTGGGACTTGAATTGCAGAAAAAAAATCTTGGGTGCTTTTGTGTTTTGTGTGACTGTCACAGTGGTCTTGACTTCTGCTACTGTGGTTAACATTTGGAAACAGTCTTTAGCTGTTTATGCAAGTGGAGCTTGCCCTGTCCTTTCTTGTGAATTACTGAGGTATGTGGAACTTCACCCCAGAGACTGGCCCTTGACTTGTCACCTGCTCCTCAACCTCTTTGCTCTATTTTTACGATGGTTTGGTGGAAAGTTTTTGCGTGGTGGGTGAGATCGGAGATAAAGTGTACGAGAAGCTGTGCTGCTGGTATGAAGTAATCTCTTGGCCTTTGTCTGTGGGGGGACCTGCAGGTATTTTCATGAAGAAGGGGAGGAGCAGTCTGTGCTCTGTGTAGAGACCAGGGATAGTCTCATTTGGTATTAAATAGCTCTGTAAGGTGTAGCCCCGTGTTGCATTGCCTTGAGTTGTGGGGAAGCCCAGCCCTTTCTGCTGGTCAGGCTGGAAGGGATAGGTGAAAATTTCCAACATACTCAGTTAAAAACTCGGAAAACAACTGTTGCTGTTTGGCTTTGAGAGGTAACTTTACCCTTCCATGTCACCCTACACCATGCTTTCCAACTGAAAGGGTGCCCTTCCCAAAAATAGGCACTAGGAAGTGTTTTTAGGCTCTTCTAATGGAAGGCTTGGAAGACCTGGAAAGCTGCAAGATGGAAGAGTTAGAGGTCAGTTAAAATCCTCCATAGAAGAGATGGTGGAGCCTAGCACTGACAGATTGAAAGATGTCTCCTTGTTTAGAAGCAGAACAAGACCACCATACTACCCCACCTCTTCCTCAAGTTGTCAGCTAGACTGATAACTACTTAGACTTCATATTCTGCAAAGAATACAGATGGTAACGGAGCCTTCAGAGCCAGTGTGCACTTGTCTCTGGATATTGCTTTGAAATCTGTTGTGGTAGAAGAAATTGGAAATAAGTGGTAGGGTTGACATGGAGGATGATGGCAGCTCTGCTCAGGAAAGCACTGTGCTAAGAAATGCATCTCTTCCATAGGTGAACATAAAGGTAACATGCTGGATCCCTGCCATAGCCCACTTATATCCTGTCTGTATTCAATGGTTTGCACTGGGTGGCTTGTGAAGAGTATGAGGACAAGGCAGAAGTGCTCAGACCGTATCTTTCCAGCTGCTGCCCATCTGTGACATTTGATTTGAATTGTCCTCAGTGGACCTTTTTTCAAGAATCCTCTCGCTTTCTGAATTCATTTATATTCCTGGTATCCATAACATATTGCAGCAGTCACAGATGGTTTATGGGGCATTAATGCACATGAATAGAAATATAGGCCAATTATGTTTTGGAAACATTGAGTGAGATCCTGCAAATACTTTTCCACCTTAACAGGAGAACAGACATCAAATTGCATCTGGCTGCATCCCAAGACAAATAAATGATGCCGATGTTCAGAAAGGAAACGCTGTTGTCCTTAAATAGTCAAGCATTGTTCTCAGACTTCCTGTAATAATCTCTGCCTTTTTACCCAAAAAGATTCCTGGCTGTGTGGGTCTTGAGACCTCTCTGAGGTCTGCCTGCTGCATATTTGTAGAACTTGTGATTTTTGTCCTTTTTTGCTTTGAACACTCCTGTCCCTTACCCACAGTGTGTAGTGTTTGGTGGCATGAGGGAGGGCATGAAGTGTATATTCTGTGTGAGCTCCTGGATAAAATATCCCTAAGGTGGTGTCTGTCCATAAAGTTAGTGATCACCAGTCTGGCTAGAGCCAGGGAGGTGTGTGAACTAGGGAGAAGCTACACCAGTGGTGCGGCACATGGGTAGTGTATGGCAATGCCAATAGTTGATGGGATGATGAGAGCAACTGGGGTCTTCCCTGCTTAGTCAGTGCCCCAGTGTGCACCGCAGCTCATGAAGGCAACAGCAACTTTGAGGAAAATTATGGTGATAAAACTCAGAGGGAAAGTGTGACTGAGGTGGCAGAGTAGCTCAGAAGCACATAGGGGTGTCCAGTGAGGCTTGTCATGGAGACTTTGGCTGGATGTCACCTAAGACAGCTGCTCAAGAGCTTTGGAGCAATATAAAATAGTGGCTGTGTGCCACAATGCCAGTTGTTCTCTGGAGCTGGATGGGTGAGGAGAAAAACCTTCAGCTCACAGGGCATGAGTGGGAGTGGGGCACTTCTGTCTATTTATTACTGGTCTGATCACAAACTGTAGACAAACACAGTTTGGGTGCTTGCAGGCACAAAGTAAAGCAAGAGGGGAAGCTGGCATTCCACCTTGGCATCTGTATTTTCCTCTCTGGAATTGTGTGTCTCCATCCTCTGTCAATTATCTCCCCGTACAGCTCCTATTCTTCTGTGACTCTGTCACTGGTGTAAAAAGGGGATGTCACAGACACACCCCAATTAATCTTTCCTGGCAGGTCAACTTTAAAAGGCTGAACTTTAATGGGGCTGTAATGGGAAGTGAGCAAGGGGATCCTCTCCCCAGAACCCATCCTACTTGGGCATTAATCCTGTGTGATACTGCTGTGTTGGGCAGTCCAGGACTGTGGGATCTGATCCCTTTTTGAAGAGGGTCTGGTCCTGTGCTGTATCTTTGCTGAGGAGCATTGGTCCAGGCCATGTGTGCTGTGGGATGTCAGTCCTCTCACCTGGCTCTGTTGGGACATCTTCATGTGGAGTCCAGTGACATGGGCCTGTGCTCCTGCAGTGGCTGAAAACAATGGTTGTGTGTGTCATTAATAAATTAAAACATCTGCCACCAAATACAGTATAGGATTTGGAGGGTAATTTGACATCTTTGCTGATGGGCTGCCCTATCCACAGATCTTATTTAAGTTGTGCTTACAAATATGCCATGACCTGTGAATGCTTTGGTAATGGGTTTGAGCCAGGAATGAGTTGAGCTCCACTGAGGTAATTATTTATTCACTCAATAAGGACTGATGGCTTTGCTCAGATGGGAGCTGTGTGTAATTAAAGCCGTGGTCCCTACCCCAAGAGGTTTCCAGTCTGGAAGATGAAGGAAAGGCACTGCCAGAAGAAGCTGCAGGATTCCCATGTGCTCATTTCAGAGGTTCAGAAAATTACTACCTTTTCTTTTTTTTTTACACTTTGAGCTCTCTGTATACATCAGGAGACCCAGGCTGTTTGGGGGTAGTCTGTATCTAACATGGATTTTTGTTTGTGTGGCTGCAGTAATGAATGAGAAGTGGCTGCTGTCGGAGAGATGACCTCCCAAAAGCTGATGCAAACCCAGAAACCCAAACTTGGGGGTAAAAAATAAATACACCAAACACTGAAACTATGCTCAGTGTAACTTGAGGACATGCAATGCCCAGCCTGGAATGTCCCCAGTAAGTCCAGTCCAGGCAAATGTGGGAGCTGGTCTCCCAGTCAGAGCAGTGCTGATCAAAGAACCATCTAGAGCAATACCTGCTATACAGCTGTTTTGCAGCTGCCAGGAGCCATTGTCTCTCCCCAGACCTGAAGAAGGGCTTGTGTGCATGAAAGCTTGGCTGGTGTGTGGGGTTTTTTTTACTAATTATATAATTTGGCCTAATAAACGCTATTACCTCCCCATTGTCTCCTTGAATAGGTTGGCACATTTCCTAATAGAACCAGAAACTGCTTCTTAAACAGAAGTTTGACCATTATTGTTATTAAAATAGAAAAGGAAATGGAGGCTCGTTCACAACAAAGTGATATTTATTGCTCAGTGTAATTGCTTAATGTAAAGCGCATGGCTGGGGATTTGGAGAAGCTGATCTGCAGTCGGTCACCCTTTGAACCAAAGCCACACGTTGTGCAACTGCATGTTGAAACTCAAGGGTTGAAATGACTTGGGCAGATGGGAGAGGAATAAGAGCCATTAGCAAAGCCTGGAACGAGACTGGGGAATTCTGCTGGGAAAAATTTATCCTGGAAATGCAGTGTTGGGACTACTGCTTTGTCTGGACCCACATCCTCAAGCAGGGTGGGGGATGCAGGGTGCCCAGAGGCTGGCTCAGACCTTTCCTATGCAGCCATTTGACAGTGAGGATGTGGCAGTAGAAGGGACCTGGCATGTGATGGCATGTTTGGCACAGCTGTGTTTTGCCCAGGCTGTGGTGTGCTTAGCAGTGGTTTAGGCAGCTGTCCTGGAGGGAGCTGGGCAGGTAGGAAAGGTGGGCAGGAGGATGCAAGTGCCAAGGGAAGCCAGCCTCAAATATGAGCTGTCCATAGGTGTGGACAGGTGCTAGGTGGGAATCTGCCCTGGTAAACCTCTGGCTCCCAGGCCACAGGCACTGTAAGGTCTCCCCCAGCCTTGACTGTGGTTGTGTTCACATGTGGAGCCTTGGCTAAACTGTGTCACCAGTGCCATGCTCCTGCCCACCTTGTAATGGGGAGTAAGTGTGGGGCAACATGTTACACTGAGGTTAAAGCAGCAGCTTAATTCATTGCCCCAGGCCCACTGCTTTGAGGAGGTGCCATCCTCCACATGCAGCAAGACCCCACAACCACTGCAGCCACCTGACCACTTTATGACTCTGGCTTTGGGACACATATTTAGGTTTTATGGCCTTATCACAAATAGTAAATAGTTCAAACAAGTATTTTCTGCCCAGCCCCTCTGCAGCAAGTGCTGCAGAACTTAACATTTCCCACAAGTGATTCAGCAGTGTTGGGGGGTGGGGAACAGGAGCTGCCCCGCTCTGAGGTCTGTCAACACACAATAAATCCAGTGGCCGCAATGAAGTGATTTCTTTGTGTGCTTGGAAAGCTGCTTTTATCAGTGGCAGTGCTGGCAGCATGGCTTCAAGGGGTAGAGAGACTCATGGGTGTAACAGCTACTGGCCCTGGAGAAGAGGAATTCTCCTTCACCCACCCTGGGAACTGGTGGGGCACCCTGTGCCCCCATCAGCAACCAGCAAAGTCCATCACTGCCCCAAACCTGAACTCCATCCTTCAAATAGAAATTAGCCCAAAGTCCTTTTTCCTATGAATAAAAAATGAGTGTTTTCCCTAAGAACACCCTGAAAATCACCCACCCCACTATGCCAGGGACACCAGGGCCAGTTCCTCTGCATCTGGGCGGCTGGGACCCGAGGGCTTTCTGAGCACAGTGTGGTCCTCCTTAAGTGGTGTCTTGTTTTTCATAATGTAAACGTGATGCTCTGAGCTATTCCCATAGTGTTCTTAGTCATCAGCCCTGGTATGTTGAAAGGCATATTTGTCATGTCTCGGCCGGTCTCTCGGAGAAACAGTCACAGGTCAGGTTAGTTACCTAATTTATATGTCAGAGGCTGCAGGAATGAATCAACAGCTTTTTTTGTGTGTGTTATTCCAGACAGTAGCTTGATATTCCCAACATGTTGAACCTTAGGAGTTCCCTTCTTCTGTGATTGCTTGTGATCCCTCCTTATTTGGCTGATGTTACAAACATTCAAGCAGAAAAAAGTGCTGCCAGTGCAGAAAGCCAATGTCAGTCTCACTTGTTAGATGCATTCAAGTGAGCTACTTTGACAAGGGTCCTCTATGTCTCCAGTGGCAAGTCCCAGCTACCTCTTTGGGGGTTCGTGTCCCCATGCAGAGAGGGGTGGGATGGTTGGTTAGTCCCTCTCTCTAACCCCGGTTACGGAGTGGGTGTTGCTGCCAGGGCAGGAGCAGTGCTAGGTGACTGTATGAGCACACGGCTCCTGTGCACACACCATGCAACTCCTTCAGTGCTAGTGTAGTTCATGTACATGCAAAGGTGAGGAAATCTTACCCATGGGAAAACTAGACCTGGGCCACTTGTATTTGGCACTGGTGTGAGGCTGCATCTCAAGTGCTGTGCCCGGTTCTGGGCTCCTCGCTACAAGAAGGACATCAAGGTATTGGAGTGGGTCCAGAGAAGGGCAGTCAGGCTGGGGAAGGGTCTGGAGAACAAACCTTGTGAGGAGCAGCTGAAGGAGATGGGGGGGGGGTTAGTCTGGGGAAGAGAAGGCTGAGGGGAGGCCTTCTCCCTGCCTAGAATGACCTGAAAGGAGATTGCAGAGAGGTGGGCGGTGGTCTCTTTTGCCAAGCAACAGGACAAGAGGAATGGCCTCAAGCTGCACCAGGGCAGGTTCAGATGAGATGTCAGGAAGAAATGCCTCACTAAAAGAGTTGTTGGGGTGTGGAACAGGCTGCCCAGGGAGGTGGTTTATTCATCATCCCTGGATGTGTTTAACAGGCAGATGAGGTACTCCGGGATATGGTTTAGAAGAGGACAAGGGGCGGTTGGACTTGAAGATCTTAATGGTCTTTTCCAACCTTGTGATTCTGTCCTTGTCCCAGTAGAGCTCCCAGAGGATGGCCAAAATGGAAGTGGAGAGCTGGGGTGAACTACATCCAGCCATCCACAGTGCCAGGGCAAGAGGTTGCCCAGTGCTCTGCATAGATATTCCCACTAGGACCAAACAGGATTCATCTCAGGCAGATCTTTCCCAGCACATGAATCTTATTTCTATCCAGTCATATGTGTTTGGGAAGATGGATAAGAAACTGTTCCTGATGGGAGCAATGTTTGGAACACCACACATCAGGATGTGCAGTTCCCCAGATGCTGTGGGACCTGTTTCTAACCGCTGTGACGCCGGTGCAGGAGGGTCTGTGCTGAGGGGGAACCATGCTGCAGCATGTGAAGAGCCAAATGCCTTGAGGGCCCAAGGAGAGGGCTGTGCCCCTGTGGGCTGTGGAAATATGATCAGGTGGGCAGGAAAGAAAGAAATCCCAAGAGATATGGCTTGCTATCATGGAGAAACACAGAGGAGCAAATTATTAGCATGGGTTGTTGCCTGTTTGAGTTGTTTGGTTTTTGGTTTTTTTTTTCAAGATGAAATATAGGCCATTAACTGCCTCTGGAAAATACTTTTGAAACCCTTTTGTGTGGCAGTTTCTCTGCAGAAGGGCTCTCCCAGCACCCTGGGCGGCAGCAGGGGAATGCCCTACAGCCAGGGCTGGAGAGGTTTGAACTTGAACTCGTTTATTTAGCTTTGACTTTTCTCCTGCTGGAGTCTCTGGACTTAGCCCAAACCTCAAAAGTAAGTTACAGCCAAATATTTTTGAGGTTGGTAATGAGATACCAAAGCCTTACTTAAAAAAAGAGCCCTGTCCCAAATTCCCCTGCAGCATGCAGGGACGATGCTCTGTGGGATCAGCAGAGCTGGGCTCAGGGATTGTGGTGCTGCTGGCTGGCTTGTGCTCAGCATCCTCCTCCTGCATCTCATGAAAACAGCTGGGTACAGCTGTGCCACTGTAGGTGAGCCAAGTGCTCGCTCCTTTCACTGTAAATCCAACAGCTGAACGTTTCCGTTGTCCTACACCCGCTGCTGCTCAGGGTGAATTGCAACAGATCATGTCTTTCCACACCCTAAATTCCTGCATAGTTGCTGAAGTTTCCTATTTTCCAAAGGTCTAATGACATGGGGTGACCTGCAGAGGCTCTTCAGGCCTCAACACTGCCCAAACCCAGCTCAGTGCTTGCTCATGGGCTGTGTGCAGGAGCACTGCCTATGGCATCAGCAGGGCTGGTGGGACTGAGAGGACCCTGCTCAGGCAGGGAAACCTACACCAAGCCCCCTGATCCACTTTGCTCTCTGATCAGGATCTGACCCTCCACCTCTTTCTCTGTGTAATGATACTGGTTTGGGGCCAGGCTTCCTTGGTATGTCCTTTGTGTTTTAATGAAATGGAGCAATGCTGGGGAAGGAAGGGTAAATGTTTTGATATCTTCAGGCTCTGCTGCAAAGCTATAACAATCTGTAGCCTCCCTGGGAAAATAGCTGGAGATACACTCTGTGCCCGACTCAGCAAGGGAAAGGGTTAATTACTTTGCCTTCCCCCTGACACTTCTGGCTAATGCCAATCAGATCTGGAAGGATAAGAATAAAATATGATTGAAACCGCTGGCTCTTCAAAAAAAAAGTGCATGTTTTAATTAAATTGAGAACTAGCTGGTTAATCAGCACAAGGACTAATGGTCTGATTAGCAGGAAATGCCTGGTGAAAAATAGACATTCTCATCAGCTGGGCTGGAGGGTGAGACAGTGACTGGGGCCACAGCCCTGGGCTGGGTGAGCTGAGGGTGCTTTGCAAAGGGCACCCAGGGAGGAGGCCATCCTTGAGCTGAGGATGTGCCCAATGGGATGCCCTTGAGGATGTAATCTCCTCCCTGGGGGTCCTGGGATGGAGTTGGTCCCTCTCAGTGTTTTCCTGCTCAGGGCCCGGCTGTGGAAATCCCTTTTGGAGCATCAAAGGGGACCAGGGGATGCCAGGAGGGACAAATGAAACCTCTTAGCCGAATTACCTTTGAGAGTGAGAGTATGAGGATAGGGGAGGGAGGGGACAGTATTGCAAAATCAATTTGAAATTTATTGTGTTGAGGGAAAAAAAAAACCAAAATAAAACAACCCACAAAATAAACTTTTAAAATTAAAAAATTCAATGGAGAAATGTCCTTCTGGCTCTCCCTTCCCCCACCACAAAGCACAGGCTTCCTTCTGATTAAAGCTCAGCCTGGAGCAGTTTCAGTGGCAGGAGGCCAGGAGAAACCTTAAGGTGCTCTCTGCAGTTTAAGGTGGAGCTGTTTACTCTGCCTTCCCCAGCAGCATCAGGTCTGGCCACGCAGCAGCACCCTCATGCTTACACCAGTTTATGCCCCAGTTGATCCAGGGTTCTGGTTTACACCACCCCACAAGCAAAGTGAGACCCTCAGTTTACAGGCACTTGCTGGCAGATGAGCCCTGGTGGGGTTTTGTGTTGCTTGTAGCCATCTCTGACAGCTTTTTCACTAAAATAAATTAAATGCAAGGTGAGAGGGAGGGGTGGGGGAATAAGTCCTGCCCCATTGCTGGGAGATGGGTTTGGGATGCTCCTGCTGAACAATGTCCACACATAGGGGTTTGCTCAGAGCTCCAACCCCTGCAGGAGCTTCATCCAATGGTAGCCTCTAAGATCCTTGCTGCAAACACCCAGCACAGTCCTGCTGCTTCCTGAGATGTGGTTGGTGCTGCAGCACAAGCATCCCAAGAGCACCTGGAGGAGAGGCATTTGTGGCCTATGAAAAGGCACAAGGCCACACTGGCATTGGCATAGACAAGGAGCAGGAAAGGAGTGCTGCTGGGCAGGTCCTGACCTGGAAACTGGGTCCAACCCCATCGTGAAAGGTTTGCTCCAGAATCTAGGACTGATATGGGCAGCCCATGCAGAGACCTGTTCCTAACCCAGTGTTGGAGCTGTGCTGTCTGCTCAATGCCCTGTCTCTACAGAATGAGATGTCTAAGCATGTCAGCCTGGTCTGATGCCCATAGAAATGCTTTATTCCAGCCAACAGCTCCATCCTTACCCAGTGAGGGAAGGAACGCTGGAAACCCTGGGCCCAAAACCTCCTGGTCCCACTCCAGAGATGAGAGCTGAAATTCTGGGGGAAAGCTCAGCCCCAGTTCACCAGGCACTGCAGCTGCCTCCTGAACCAGACCCTGCACAACCAGTATCTCATTGCTGACCTGTTCCACAGATCCCCCCTCAGCCTCCTGAGACAGTTGGTGAACACAAGCTGGCCAAGCCCCTGGGACAGCCTGTGTGGGAGGAGGTCATGGCAGGGCTTTTCCTAGTTTGGTGAGGAGCAGTAGCAGTGTAGGGAGGCTAAGAACATATGGGGCAGATGCAAATACCAGCAGGACTTAAAGGGGCTGGTCCCAGCTCTGAGCCCTCCAAAATACAACCACAAACCCATTTTACTCACAGCCTTCAGTGCCACTCAACCCAGTGAAACATTGGTGTGTGGCAGAGTGGCAGCATCTCCCACTGGAAATCTCACATCTTTAGGTTCCAGTGGAACCAGGTTATAAGATGACATGCACTGAGTTTGTAAATTGTGCCTTCTGTAGAATGCAGCTTCTGTAGTTTTTTGGGGGAATTTGGTTAAAAGTGCTGTGTAGAGCCAGGTGAAAACCACTGAGCAGCTCTCAAACAGCCTCAGCTCCCTCTGTGTGAAACCAGACTGGAGACCTGCCAAGTGCAGAATCTATAAATCATGACTCAAGCCCCCCGTTCCCGTCCCTAAATCACAATTGTTTTAAAAAGAAATAAAACATATTGGTTCTTTTAATTTGCCTTTTGGAGTCTGTGCCTTTAGGCACATTTTCCAGCTATCCTCAAACATGAGGACTAGAAACTTCCGTTTATTTCTCAGTGAAAGCTGAGAGTCTCACTTAATTACTTGCATCCAAGAGCCACAGCTTTATGAAAAATTCCAAATATCAGAAGATTGGTAATAAAATCACTGGGGCTGGCAACACAGGCTCCAGTTAGATGCAGGATATTCCTTTTATGAGCATCCAAGAAGAGGGTGCACCACTGGGATGCTGCTTTGCTACAAGAGTAAGAAATAGAATGAGTTTTGGTGAACCCAGGCAGAAAACGACCTTAAGTCAGTGCTCCTTGGCCAGGGTGTTGGTGTTGCTGCTCTGCTCCCAGTGCCTTCCAGCGGTAATGCATGCAGGGGTTTCACTGGGAATGGGGCAAAGGGGGCGGGCACTTGTGCAAGGGTTTTGGCAACGGCAGCGTGAAGCACCTGGCAAGGGCGAGTGGGGAGCAGGAAGGTGCCATGGGGAGCTTGGGGTTTAGTGAAGAAGTGCTGAGGCTCAGGCAACCCATCAGAGAGGCAGACTGGTGAAATTATGTGATGTACGAGACCTCTTCTTGTTCAGGTCCCAACTTGCACCACTGTCAAAGCAATTCTGTTGGCCTGGGCTGGTCTCTAGCTGCCTTGACCACAAGAAGCATCTCAGGATGCAATGTTCTGGCATGCCCTGGGGCTTCTCTTCAGGTTTTCAGTACCCTCCATGGCAGTGTGGTTCCTTCTGCTGCAGGATATGTTCTAGGATATGGACTAGGCAGAGTTAGGCTGTGGTTGGACTTGATGATCTTAAAGGACTCTTCCAACCCAAGTGATTCTATGATTCTGGGCTTACTTGAGTGGCTGTGTCCTCCCAGACAGGTTTGGTGTCCCAAAAGCACAAGTACCCCAGGGAGAAACCACCTGCCTCGGTGGCTCCAGGTAGGGGATGGAGGGAGGACAGTGAGCAGTGCTCATTGCCACCACATCTCCCTAGAGGAGGTTCCTCACTGCCCCTGGAGAGGACAAGGACATCCTTGAGGGCCTGCATGGGCAAAGCAAAGCATCTTCCCGTGGCCCAAATCCAAAAGGATCTTGATCAGGGGTTGGATCCTCCTTGCTTCCTCCCAAGGCATCCCTGACTATGGGCCACTGCCTGTGTGGGCACCGCACTTTCACAGAGAACATCTCTTGTCACTGTTCAAGGAAATGATGAGATAATGGCCTGAAGACTTGGTTTCTGTAATGTAATTGAAAGTGGAGCTAAGCTGCAACTCTAAAAAGGAAGTCTAAATTAGGTTGCAGAAGAGAAAAGGGTATTTGACAGCAGGAGCAGGCTCTGGAAATGCAGTCATTGTTTCTACTTATGGGTTTTGAAATGTAAATAATTTAACACCCAGCTAAGCAGAGGAAAATCTGCTATTTTTGGTTTATTCTGAACAAAGACAGCTGTATATTCTAAAATATACAGTTCAGCATTAAAAAAAAAATCACAGAAATAATGCTGGTGAGAATGTCTGTAGGTATTTAAGATCTGGCCCTAGGGTCTCGCAGCAACCTCTAGTCTTACCAAGTCATCCATTAAAAAAAATATTTGGATGGGCTAATTCTGGGAATTCATTACAATTTTCAGCTGAAGGATAAAAGCACCAGGAGAAGTTGGAAAGGCAGCATTTAGGTCTTCAGTGAGACAACAGCAGGGCTTTCCCAGTCGGGCTGACTCCCGGGTGGGTGTTCGCTTCGGCGTCGGAGCGAGACGGATCCCGCTGTCGTTAGCGAGATTCCCATGGCGGCAGCTGCCGCGAGGTACTGGCTGTACTCGGAGCAGCACGGACACCCAGATTGCAATTAAAATTTGGGTCCCTGTTAAAATAATGAGAGCTATATCAGGCACACAGGCATGTCTGGGAGCTGAGGGTGAAGGCTCTTCCTTCAGAGACCTTAACTAAGTGATGGTGCTTTCGGGAATCAGCATCATCTGCGCTGATTTGTTTTCCTACTCCTGAAAACACTTTGGTTTTTTTTTTTAATAACTTGCAGGGAGAAAGGATTAAATACCTCATGGCTGTATAAAACCTCCTGCAAATGTCACTGCCTTGCCAGCTGTGCTTGCTGCATGCTGATAGACCTGGCAATGGTTTGATGAGACTGGTGGGATTCGCTCCTGGTTTTCTGCTGGCTGAAACCAGGCATGAGGGTGAAACCCCATCCACCACATTAACAGGAGTAACTGCACTATCAACAGTAACTGCTGTTTCTTTAGGGTTCACAGGGTCTGGTTGCTTGAGACCAGGAATATTGTGCTGAGGTTTGTGAGCAGGGAAATCTTTGCAGCTTGGGATGTACCGCCAGGTTCTTCCTCCTGGTCCAGACTCTGCAGGGAGGACACAGGGATCAGGGAGGAATTTTTCCCCAGCACAAGATCAGAGTTGTCCATGCTGAGGAGGGGCTGCAGCTTTGTGGGCTGATGCACCCACCTGTATTCCTGCAAAGGAGAGCAGGTCTCTCCTTGAGGATGCTCAGCCTCATCCCATACCCACCCTCATCCCAACCCCATCCCAGGCCAGCAGTGGTGGTGTGATCTGGCCTCTTCCAGCCACAGCAAGGAGACTGCAACAAGACATCACAAGCCTGACTGGGTAGGAGAACCCTGTGCCAGTGCCAGCCCTGGCATCACTGGTGCGTGTCTCAGCCAGCTGAGCACATCTGGGAGGAGTTGTACAGCACCTCTTCTGCCATGGATGGAAAGCTAGATAATATCCTTCAGAAATATATGTGCATGTCTTGGGCAGGGTTTCCTACGCAGGGCAGAAACTTCTTGCCACTGCCAGGCTGCCTGGCTGTAAACACATCACAGAGCTGGAGGGCAAAACATGTTGGTGCTGCATCTTCTTGGAAAACCTGGCCCTGGGTGTGGGGAGCACCTGGAAATCTTCCTCCCAGCTCTTATGCTAATCTGGCCCCACGGGCTTCACTCATACTCATTGAAATTCAGGGGGAGTCTTCCCATTGAGTTCAACCAGCTCTGAATAAGGTCGTTTTCTTCTTCAGTGGGTTTTTTTTTAGTGTGGGTTGGGTTTTTTTAAACCTATGCTCACTGAGGGGGAACATGTATTTAAACACACAAGTGCTGCATCTGCAGCTGCACTGCTATTGTCTCCCCAGCAGCGATGCAGCTCTGTGAATGGGTTTGTTCCCACCAGGAGGTGGTGAGAAGGGATGGCCTCCACTGCAAGGGTGGCTGAGCCCGTTTCACCCCGCTCCAGACCCACAGAGATGTTGTGGGTTCAAGTGGGATGGTGTAAAGTACCGCTCAGGCTGTGCTTGCTTGCGTGAGGTAGTCAGTGAAAGAGGTGGGCTGACCTGCCTGGGGTAGGATTTTCCTTGGTTTGGGGGTTGATCTGGGCTTCTTTCTTTGTCTGCTTTTTACCTGCATACCAAAATTGTATGTATAAAATGTCTTACCCAGGGAACTGGAAGCACCTCTTGAAGAAAAGCAGTTATTCCCAATGTACAGATGGAAGGCCGTGTTTCCCCAGAAAAGCCTTGTTTCCACAGGCTTTTCTGGGGTTGCACACAGTCTGGTGGCTGCGCTGGCACTGCAGCCCATGTCCCTTAATGCCACTCAGCTCTCTCTCCACTGTGCCCCACCCCTCGCTGGTGCTATTCAGTCAGCATAAAGGCAGCTTTATCTCAGACCTGCTATTACCCCAGACCACCTCCCCTCCCATTTGACTCCTGTGGTTGTCACAAACTCATCCTTGGTTTTGGTGGCAGGGAACAAAGATCTGGCAGTTCTTAGCCAGACCACAGGTGAGGAAGCTGTAAAAGGTTCCAACACCAGATGTCCAGCAGCCATGTGCCAAAAGTCTCGTTGCTGGGAGAAAACTCCCAGTTCCCCCCAACTTTCCCCTGACTTCCCCGTGGCTTGTGGTGGAAGGTCTGTAGAAGAGCCACAACATAAAAAAATCTTCATTTCTTATCTCCAGCCAGCTTCCCCCTCTTGACAGCTTTATCAGCTTTGTGTTTCTGCCCTGGGAGCTGTTTAGACTAGACACGTGAGGGTGGAGTGCTCACTGCTTCCCCCACCACTTCCCTGCTAAGCATCTCTCCATCTCCCATTCCTCCTCAGCAGCAACGCTGCCTCTCCTGCCTGCAAACACAAAGGCATGTGAGTCAGTGTAGGGAACACCAAGTGCTCCAGATATGAAACAGATGGGATTGAAGAGTCTGGTACAAATTGTCTTTTTTTAATTCATTGAAACTCTCTTAACCCTGTCCCCCCTCCCCAAGACTGCTCTCCATGTTCATTAGCAGGGCTGAAAATGAAGCTGTTCCTTTGCAATCCAGGGTTTTGTAGTACTAGACATAGGTGTGACTCTGCCCCGTGTTATTGATAAAGATGAGGAATACTGCAAATGGTTCCCTGTGAGTATGTGCTTGGATGCTGGAATTAATTCACTGGGTGAATTTCACTCCTGTCTTCGTGCTCCACCTTTCTCTGACTGTTCATAGAGTGCATCATACCGGAATGAATGTCTGCAGAAATTGACTTTTGTAGCAGGATGAAAATCAATAGAAAATTTCAGTTTCCCTTTTCAAGCTGAATCAGACAAACCTTTTGAGTCAGAATGTGTCACAGGTTGAAGAGAAACGGTCAATTGAAATTATCCAAAATCCATATTTTGACATTTTTCCATCGTAGTGAGCTGATCAGATTTTGCTAAATCTGGTTTATGTGACTATGAATCATGACACATAAGTTTTTGTTTTCAGTTATTTCTACACTTAATGGTGGTGTGTAGGGTCCTACAGAGCCTCTGGAGATTGTAGCAGTCAGATGGGTTTGTTCTCTTTTCCCAGCAGGATGAACTCCTTGTGCTGGGGATACCCATTCCCAGGGCTCACAGAGCCCACCATGGGCTGGGAGCTCTTTTTACCTGGCACAGGATTTGCTCAGGGTAAAACTAGATATTGTGGTTAGACTTCCTGCTGGAAAAGTGTGTTGTAGTGGAAAATTCCCCAACAGTTCTTGTGGTGTTCACAGAAACACAAACCAGTGCTTGGGGAATGTGCTTTTTAAGTGTTTATTAATTTCAGCCATATTTTGAGCCAGGAGGTAGGTCCTATATCCTGTGATCAACATCGAGTAACCATCTAGCTCTGACAAGTAATACTGTGAGATCAGAATCAGTCTCAGTGAGTGTAACGAGTTAAAAATATTTCAAATAATGTCCAACCCTGGTGAATGATCAACCTGCTCACAGGGACTCCACAAGGAGAAGGAAAAATCTAAATTCATGGGATAAATTATTTGTTGCAAATTATTTCTTCAGCTCTAATTAGTAATCTTCATTTTACACAGTAGGCCCATAATGACCTGCTTGACAACTATGATGTCTGATAGACAGTGGGGATTTGCATGAAAATGAGTTTTGTTTTCTCTCATCCCAGCAATAAAACATCAACAGCAAGGATGCTCGGCAATACCACGTGGAAGGGGAATAACCAGGTGCCCAAGCTCTGGGTGAAAGCAGATGAAAAACAGGCTATATTTTGGGAAATGGCAAAAGGGGCATTAATTCAAACACAAAATAATAGCACCCAGAACACAAACAAGCCTAATCAGATACAGTTAATGAGTGGAGTCGTGAATAGCAGATGATGGAGCTAAAGCAGAAGGTACAGCTCTCTATGAAAACATGGTGACCCAGCTCTAACAGGCCTTGTGCTGTTGTTTTCTGTGATTATTAGTCTTTTGCCTTTTTATAGCAAGGGTGTTTAAATGTTGGACCCATATCAATAGTGTTATAATCCCCTGTCTGCTGATAATTGACAGGCTTTGGATCTTTCTCTGGCTTGTATATCCTGAATCCAGCTAGAGTCAAGCATAAGACACTCTTGCCAGTCATGAGCAGCTCAAATAAAGTTAAAAAAAAAAAAAGGCAAGAGGAAATAAGAAAAAAGCAACTAGACTGATGTCCCTCCTGCAGTTCTATGGGTTTCTTTCACTGGGATCTGCAGTATTTTTTGGTGATTTCAGCAATGCTATTCCCAGCCCAGTTCGGCACATCCTGTGCTTTGACAGCTCACTGCACCTGGAAATTATTATACTTGATAAAAACTGGCAACTCCTCTCGTTTTGGGAAGGTTCATTTGGAAACGGGGCTTTATTCTCACTTCTGGACTTCTGCTTGTGTAAAAGGAGGTGAAGGAAGCTGTAAATGTAAGGCTCAAGAAGCACCCTAACACTGCCTGTGTGTCAATGGACGTGTGTTGAGGCTTGATCTGGCAGTGTGAGCTGGGAGGGGGCTGGGCGTTTGTATTCTGGCAGGCACCATGGGAGCCCTGTCCACTTACATGGTGGTAAAGGAGAACACAACAGCAAATGGGGGAGCCTCTGAGGTAACTGAGATCAGAATCTGACCCCAAAAGGAGTCGTAGCTAATCTGTGGGGGTTTATTTTATTTTATTCACGTTAATCTTGTCGCATCAATTTCTGAAGAAAAAGGCAATTTTTAGTTGCTGGTGATTCCATTCACTTGATTTTTCTTTTAATGATTTGGCAAATGATCTCCCAGCAAAAAAAAAAAAGAGATAAAAGATGTAATAAACTGCTTCTCTGCGGATTGATCCCGCTCCTTCTTCGTGTATTGTTGATCTTCTCGTTTGAATCTCTTGTCCGGAGGGCAGACACAATTTTGTAGGAAGTAAAAATGTCACACAAGAAAAAAGAGTGGAAATCTCCTCCCTTGCAGGCTGTGTGTCCTACATGGCAAGAAATGCCAGTCCTGGGCTGGGAGGCGGTGGGATGGAGAGGAGTCTGCTTTCACCCACTGCCATCAGTGTCACTGAACTTGGCTGGGGGAAGCGTAAATCATGTGGGGGCAGACGGACGAGCAGCCAGAAATACATCCATGCGGCCAGCACGATTGCATGAGTTTCATTTTACCAGAAAGCTGACCTAAAAATAGGTTGGGGAGGATGGGGGGGGGTCCCCTGGGCCAGCAGCCCCCACCCAGGAGAGCTTTGCTTGGGCAGCAGCAAAAGCTGTTTTCCAGAGGTGGGAGCCAGGAAGCAAAGTCTGTGTAGTGCTGGTGCAAAGGGGCAATGCCTGGCCAGAGGCAGATGTGGATTGTAGCATTTACCTGGTTGGCAATAGCAACCTCTGGCTTTCACCTGCCTGAAAACCCAGAGCTGAAGGATTAGACGTGGCTGCGCTTGTTGATGTGGCACTTGAATGATTTATTGAATTCTTTTGTGTGTTGTTAGTTGGTTTTGGGTTGGTTTTTTTAGGGTCGGGAGTTGTTGTTTTAAAATGCTCTGTAAAAACCAGATGTGTAAATCTATTGGCTTTTAAAGTGCGTTTTTATGAGTTGGAGCAAACCTGCTCAGCCTCCATGGGCTCCCTGACACCAGCCCCAACCCGCAGCACTGATGCCCGGCCCACACATGTGCTCAACCCCTTCCAACCTTTTCCTGTGAAACACAGCCAGTTCTGGGAGCTCTGTGTGAGGTGTGTCACAGCCTGGGTGCCCTGGTCACAGCTCCCTGTGTTCCAGTCCCCAGGGACCCTTCACAGAATCACAAACTGGTCTGGGTTGGAAGGGACCACAAGGATCAAGTTCCAACCCCCTGGCAGGGCCAGCAACCTCCAGGTCTGGATCTAGACAAGGTTTCCCAGGGCCCCATCCAACCTGGCCTTGAACACCTCCAAGGTTGGGGCATCCCCCACCTCTCTGGGCAGCCCGTTCCAGCACCTCACCACTCTCTCCATGAAGAACTTCCCCCGATATCCAATCTAAACCTTCATTCTTCTGGCTTCAATCTGATCCGTCCTGCAACATCTGGCAGCTCTTCTCTCAAAAGCCAGCAGAAAACGGGGGTGTCCCTGGGTTCTCCAAACCTGGGGCTGCTCCACATGCCCACGTTGACTCCCACATTGTCTCTCTGGCACAGGATGAAGCAGCGAGCGGGGCTGCTGACCGAAATAGCCCTGCATGCCTAGAAAGTGATGCCAGCCGGGGTCTGAACTTGGCTCCGTGTGGTTTGGGTCATGACTCTTGTGGTGTAAAAAAAGAAACGGGCTGTGACTGTGGGCCAAGACCTCTGTTGGCATAAAGGGGCCACAGTCCCTCTGAGCTGAGGTCAATCTATTTATACCAGACAAGAATTTGGCCCACCAGAAATCCTTGGATCCTCTTTGACTCTCTAAGTTTGTGTTCTGTAGAGCCACAGGACTGGGTGTCCATAGACCAGAAGATTGAGGGAGCTTTTCAAAAAACACTGTTTTGAAAAAACTGTGGATACAGGGAAAGTCAAATTTTTTTCATAGGAACACACCCATCCCAATTGAGCTTTCTTTGGAAACATGTTTCTCAGCAGGCTCAAACCATAAAATTCTCCCCCGGCAAAATTTGTACCCTGCCGCAGCGAAGAGCTGAGTTCAAACCATGCTGAGCATCAGGGGTGTGAACAAAAAGGGAGGCAAAGAACTCCTGTTCCAGTCCTCACTGTGCCTGTGGGACATTCACCACTGGGAAAGTGTGTCCACAAAGGGTGATTTTGCACATCCAGGTTGTCCCTCGCTGGGAGAGCAGAGAGGGGATCTGATCTTGCTTGTTTGTTTCAAAAATGCTTTAAAAAGCTTTGGCTCCCTCTCAAATTCAGGGAAGAGCTGCAAAAATCTCAAAGAAAAATTAAAATAAATAACAAACCACCAAACCTTCATGGGTTTTGAAAGCTCCTTCCTGCCCTGCTCCAGAAGGGGTTGCTAATTGCAGAGCATTTCAATTGCAGAAAGTCTGACTATTGTGTAGAAGAGTCTTTTGGAGCCTAACCAGCTGTGTGGGGCTTTTGTAAGTTGCTCTTGATTCGCAGAAGCTCGATATAGTTAGCATGGCTCAGAATTTTTATTACCACTGGTTGTAAATATGTCTATATGCATATTTCATTGTAGAGACCCCTACAAGCATCTAGGAACCAAAACTTCCCTTCCACACCCCAGTCACTGAAATTAGATTATGTACTGATTGCATAATTACTGTCTAACAAGGTTTGCTCAGCCTCTCAGTGCACAATGCCTGTTTTCATAGCGTTTTAATATGAGTGACATAATAGGCACCAGCTTGAATAGCCGTGTGCCAACGAGGCTTTGCATTCCCCAAACCAGCCTGAGTTTGTGAAAATCTGGTCCAGCTGCTCAGCAATCAGCAGGGTGATGGGCAACTGCCTTCTGGCCTGCACTGGGCCAGGAATCGGATCGCACACGGGGAAACGCTCCCCTCCCCAGCCTGAGGTGGGCTGGATGGCACATGGCACTACCTGGGTTTCTCTTTGGGGCTGTCACAGGCTGGTTATATTAAGGCCACGTCCTTTCCTGTTGCTGCAGCAGCAGCATTTGCAGATCTGGCCAGTTATTGCTTCCACTGTTAATGCTCTGGCTGCTGCTGCTCTGGTCTTCCCTCTTTGAGTGAATGGGTGAAAATGGCTCAAATCCCAAACAAGGCTCATTTTTCTAATACTCCAGACAGCAGATCTGCTCATGTATTCAACCCTGGCTTTGTCCTGTGTGGTATGGAACTGGAATGGCCCATAAACAGCAATTTGCTTATTTTTTTTAAGCTTTAGGCAATGGATTTTACTTTGACAGTTGAAGACTAACCTTCCCTTTGCAAAAAAAGGTTTCACCAGCTCCAACAAGAACTGCAGCCCACTCTTCCTGCTTTGCATTTATTTGCAATTAAAATAAACAGACCAAATGCTACCAGATTAAATGAGCATGAGATTTCTGGTTGACTTACCCGGAGTTCCAACAGGTCCCATTGCCCAGCGGTCACCGCGTGTCCTCTCCACCTGCTGAATGCTGCTAATGTTTTGAGTCTCATAACACGAGTCCTTCGTGGCCCCACTGGATCTTGTTCCCAGTCTCTCTCTGGGAAGAGCACATTGATGGTGCACAGATGCTATGGGAGGGAGGTCCCTGGTTCTGCACATGATGGTTTATTCTGGGGGTTGGGGGGTAGTGGCTTGTGAAGAAGCAGAGCTGGGATGTGTCCCCCTGTGATGGCAGCGCTGTCCATACATGTTAGGCTGTTCCATGAGAACGGCCTGCTCATGACAAAGTGAAAATTATGGGCCTGGCCTTGCTACAAGCCAATTTTAAGGGTTAGCATAGGTGAAACATGCAGTCTGGAAAAAAAGGTGAATAACTTCAAGAAATTTTCAGACTCTTTGCCCTCAGATGCTCACACTTTGTGCAGGGTTTTCCTGTTCTCAGACTTCCATATTCCTCCATCTCAGGTCGTTCAGATCATGCTCTTTTTTTTTTGCCACCCAGCGGTGCTGTGACTTGTCTCTGGGTTTGGCGAGTGCCTGGGGAAGCGCCCAGCAATAGCTGCTGCTCACTGTGCTGGCCAGACTGACAGTTGAGACAGTCAGGCATGACACACTCAGGGTGATGTGCACGTGCATGTGTCTGTGTGTGAAAGAAATCCATCCTCTTCCCTCAAAGTTAGTTTCTGTTGGTGATACAACCAGCAGCAGCTGGTTGGAGAAAGGCATGGAATCATAGAAATCCTGGGGTTGGAAGAGACCTTTAAGATCATTGAGTCCAACCTCAGCCTGACCCTGTCTAGTCCATCTCCAGATCATGTCCTTCAGCACCTTATCTATTGGCCTTTTTAATCCCTATAGGGATGGTGACTCCCCTGGGCAGCCTCTTCCAAAGCCTGACAACCCCTTCAGCACAGAATTTCTTCCTGATGTCCAACCTCACTCTCCCCTGGTCCAGTTTGGAACCATTTCCTCTGTCCTATCTTGTTACCTGAGAGAAGAGACTGACCCCACCTCCCTGCACCCTTCTTGCAGGGACATGTAGAGAGAGATAAGGTCTCCCCTCAGCCTTTTTTTCTCCAGACTCAAAAGCCCCAGCTCTCCCTCAGTCACTCCTGATAGGACTTGTGGTCCAGACCCTTCCCCAGCTTCCTCAGCCACTCCTTGTAGGATGTGTCCAAGGTGTACCCAAGGCAGGCACTCAGCTATTGGGAAGCTATGCCCTCGTGAAGTGATTACACTCCTCTCAATAGGCTAGCCCACTGCCATTAGCACTGTGATAACAGCCAGTACAGACACGATCCAGAGTTGGGGAGGTGGTTCCCTTCACCATCTTGAATCACATTTTGCTGCAGAAGTGTCAGGGATGTCAGCGGGACGGCTGGGGATGTCAGCAGAGCAGCGGAGCGGGAAGGCGGCAGCACCCTGCCCTGCCCGAGCAGCTCTGTCTTTCAATGGGCTGACAAGTTTTTACATCTGTCTTCCTCACTTTCCTCCTGTGCTTTGGTGCCAGACTCACCACTCTGTGGAAATTAATTAAACAGACTTTTCAGGTGCAATATATTCTGAAAAAGGAAAGAACCTCAATCATAGAAATTGCTAATTGTGGGTAAAGGGAATTAATTCTCATAATTATTTTCCCTGGGGAAAGTGATGACTGGCGTGATAAGGAGACAAGTGACTTTTTGGAAAGGTTTGCCTACCTTTCTCACCTAGGTTGTGCTATATTAAGTGTGGAAGGAATGATCTGATTGGATGGAAACACCCCAGCAGGCAGTGATGTCTTTAGCAGCTTCTCCAAGGCTGCACCATTTGCACACTGTACTGGCTGGCGGCTCACAGCAGTGCTTAAATGTTATCACTGGGCTTTGTACACCGGTGATGCTCTGTGTAACCTGGCTCCTGAAGAGACAGAGGATATAATTTGGTGAGGAACTCAAGGTTTCTCATTTAAAAGGATGTTAGATGGCACTTGTATGGTTGTTCCGTTATCATTGGTGACAAGGGGATCTGAAGAATGGTGAAGCACAGAGGTTTCTCCTGCAAAAAAGCCTTGTTCATGGGACCAGTGTGACCAGCAGGAGTAGGGAAGTGATTGTCCCATTGTCCTCAGCTCTGGTGAAGATGCACCTCGAGTGCTAGGCGCAGTTTTGGGCCCCTCATTACAAGAAGAACATTGAGATGCTGGAGTGTGTCCAGAGAAAGGTGACTGAGGGAGCTGGGGAAGGGTCTGGAGCACAAGTCCTATGAGGAGCAGCTGAGAGAGCTCTGGGGCTTTTGAGTCTGGAGAAAAGGAGGCTGAGGGGAGACCTTATAGGTCTCTACAAGTCCCTGCAAGGAGGGTGCAGATAGGTGAGGTAGGTCTCTTCTCTTGGGTAACAAGCGATAGGACAGAGGAAATGGTTCCAAACTGGACCAGGGGAGATTGAAGTTGGACATCAGGAAGAATTTCTGTGCTGAAAGGGTTGTCAAGCATTGGAACAGGCTGCCCAGGGCAGTGGTGGAGTCACCATCCCTGGAGAGATTGAAAAGGCGAATCAATGATGAGCTGAAGGACATGATCTGGAGATGGACTAGGCAGGGTCAGGCTGGGGTTAGACTCAATGATCTTAAAGGTCTCTTCCAACCCAAGGGATTCTGTGACCTCAGCCAGGGCTTTTCCTTGACTCAGTGAGGCTGGGATAGGAAAATATTTTTCAACAGCACCTTTGAATATTTCCTCTGGAAAATATTCCCTGGAGAAAGGCCTTTGGAGGGCATTTTTGCAAGGGCCCCAGAAACCTGCCCCAAATGATCAGCCCACTCCTGGGCCAACCAAGCCACTCACGGCCCCATGTCACCTCCCGCAGTGGCTGGGCATCGCCAGCACACAGGTCCCGAGAGTAGGGCTACGGAGGGGTAAACTGATAGCAAACCAGATGGGTTCTTTCACTCTTCCTTGAATGGAGCCAGCGTCAGCTCAGAAGGAAGTTGGGGCAGGGGCTGCAAAATGTGCTGCAGCCCTCACTCAGCAGCAGTCCCCATCCACAGAGCTGGAAGCGGGAGTTTAATCTCACTGTGCCGCGATTTCACCGTTTCCTGTGTATTTTGGAGTCTATTAATGAACCCAAGTATTCTCGCATGGGAAAGGCAGCCCATGGGTTTCCTTCACATGCCAGAGGGGTTAAGCATGTGATGCTGGTGCATCTGATGGAGCAGAACCTTTTCTGTGCTTTATTGTAAACTTCCTGGCTGCACAGCAAGGGGTGATGGTGTTCAGAAAGAAGCTGATATTTTGGGGGACATGCTACATTGCAGTATTGTGTCTCTGCTCCAAACAGCATCTCTGCTTCTCCTGGTTTAGTGATAATACAAGGGCCCAAATTTCAGATTTTACCCCTGGGAAAATCCATTGTGTTTGTCTTACTCCAGCTCAGGGTCTCGGAGGTCCCAGAGATGAAGTCAGCTTCATCACGGTGGTCTTCATCCACCAGTAGCACAAACAAGGGGCTGGTATGTGAAAGAGGGACTCCAGTTGAAACCATTTTCTTGTTCACTGAAGGCAGTGGCTTGTGCTGTATGAGGTCAGCATGGAAAATTCTCTGGGTGTAGGAGGCTGGAAAGGGAGCTGCTGACAAGGCTGACCTATGGTTCCCGTAGGTCGACTCCTCTTTGGTCAGTACAATGGCTATCTCAAAGTTTTTTATGTTTTGGTTGATCTGGAAGATGACAAATTTGTCCAAAGCTTTCCCAAACTTGCAAGACTCATAAAATCATATTACTCAACTGGAAAAAAATTTCATCTGGCACTCCCCTTTGTGCATCGTTCCAGCTGCATAGACCCCAGTCCTTAGGTCTACACTGGTTTTGATAACTCTCTCCACACCCTCAGCAACAGAGAGGTGCTACTTCTCAAAGTGCTCCAAGGTCAAGGACCAGCACTGTCTGCCAGCTCAAATCCATCATTCCCTGTCAAAGAACTCTTCCTCAGCACGATGCTGTTAGGACTAAGCCATCCAGCTATAATTGGTTAGCAGCTTTCACGGAAAGGACCGCAAAGCACTTTGTGAGCCACACACTAAACACGCAGCTGCACTGAGGTGCTCTGGGGCGCAGAGCAGCCGAGGCAGACGGTCAGCACACATGTGGGGTGAGAGAGGAAATGTCAGTGATTCCGGGCAGACATCCACTCCTGCCAAGTATGCCATCGGCCTTTCGTATCCCTGCAGAGCAGATATTTTTAAAGTCTTTGCTAGACCTTAGGAAAAAAAAAATCAGGTTTTTAAAGTCTTTCTAGACAGATGTACCAAACAGAGGGCGAGTGTGTCTGTTTAGGTCAGTCCCTGCCCTGCCAGGGTGCTGGATGGGTCAGCGTGATCCCAAACATGCTGAACATTTCAGGCAAGAGCGGTCATGGTGTTTTCAACTTCAGCTATTTTTATCAAAACTCATGGGTTGCTTTGAGCACCGATGCATTTGGCATCCAGGCGTATCCACCCCATAATTGCTCCCAGCTGCATGCACACCCCGTGCCCCGACCACGGTGGAGAGGACAGGGGGAGACCCACAGAGAAACAAGGATGTCTCTGCTCAGAAAATGGACATTTTGACGGGCTCCCATCTCACACGAGGAATGTTTTGATTTCATTTCCTCTGCAGAACATAAACAGATTTTGAAACCTCAGAAGTTGCCATGAAACAAACCCATTGTTCCCCGGCCAGCTCTAATTATGGCTCATGACCAGCCCTTGCCTATTGAAGTCAGAAGTTACACAGGGGAGGATACTGGCTCTGCGCGGGTTTGTGTGGAGCAATGTGATTTGCCACTCTTGTTTCAAGCAAACTTAACTCTTTGATTTAATGTTTTTTGGTGAGTGTGTTTCTGTCCCTCCTTCCTACTAGCTAATACCTGCAAATAGCATCATGCACACAGTGGGGTAACGGGAAGGTCTGGTGTGAACGTGTCATGTGGTGTAAGCGAGGCGATGCACTCTCTTCTCTGCCTTTACTCCCGAAGGAGGGGGTGAGGGATCTGAATGTGGCCCTGGGGGAACATTCCCCATGCAGTCCAAGGGCTGAGCAGAGCCCTGAGTGACAGTGTCCCCTCCCTCACGTGGGCTGGGCACTTCTCTCACCCATGTCCTTGTCCCCTAAACCCGCAGGCTGAGGCTTTCAGGCTTCTCATGGAGATTTTAACAGCAGCCCCAAAATAAACCCAAAAGAAGCAGCGAGGCATTCAATTCCCACACACAGCCTTGAAAATATCAACCTTGACAGCTTTGAAAATACCAACTTTGTGTTTCTGGGCAGCTCATGAGCTCAGAAGTGCTGACAAACTGGAAAGAACTAGGGAAGAGCAAGAAAAATGATGAAGTGCTTGGGCATGGGGGTTTGGCCAGATTGGGAGGAGGTGCCAAGGGTCATGTACTGTGTTTGAAGAGTGAATGTCCAAGGGGCAAGCGGGTGGGCAGGCAGAGGTGGCAGCTGTTGACCAAAGCAAAAGTCAGCGTGGCAGTGCACCAGGAAACATTTCCTCTACCTGAACTTCAACCTGTTGTGAAACAATCCCTCTGGGGAAGTGTTGGAAACCCCCAAGCTTGTGTCACCGATCGATCGAGGTGCTGGCCGGAGCCCACAGGCTCCCCTCGGTGCAGTACAGGCTCTTCTGGTTTATCTGGTCACCCCAAAGCCACCCGTCCTGCAGTGCTCAGTGACTGCCAGGTTTTGCAAAGGCAGGGGCAGGGAAAGCCAATTGTGCAAAAGGCTGTTTGAGTTTCAACAGGAGCACACAGACCCGCTGCACGCAGCGAATCCGCAGGCCAGCATCTCCCCTCGTGGTCAAGGCTTCACCTAAGAGCAAATCCCAATTTCACTGTCTGATACAAAACGAGTTGATGGCACTGCCAAGGATTTATAAATACAGGGCTTCTTTCAAAATAATCAGTGCTGCTCTTGACCTGAATTCAGGCTGTTAGGGGTTTTTTTCATCCACTCTCATGATGATTTTATTTTATCATCCCCCGCCACTGCATGGATTTTTCTGCAATGACTAATTTTAAGACGGTAAGCTCACTGCTGAGAAACAGCTCAGAAATGTATGGTTATCGAGAGTAATAGGTGCCAAAGGCACAAATCTTACAGCTGTGTGAGGGGAAATTACAAGAGTCGTCTGAATACAAAATTACTGGCCTCCCATCTTCGTCTTGGTGCTTCTGTAAAAGAAAAACAATCCTTTTTCTTTTTTTTTTTAAGCATCTCAGCAATAACATCATAAACCAAAAAAAAAAAAAAACAAGCCAAATCCAACTTCCAAGTTGCTGTTGACTTTCCTTTGTGGTGTCTGTAGCAATCCCTCAAACAGAGTAGCTCCAAGATTTCTTCATTTTGGGAGGATAACACGGGAAACGGTGTTGGATACGTACATGGCTTGGTTTGTCAATGAATCCTTTGTGTATTTGATTTCCATTTCGAGTCCTGCATTGTGGTGCACCAAGACAAACACGTCTGGTAGGAGCAAAGCAATGAATTATTTTTATTCCTCTCAATTGACACTGAATCATTTCAAGCAGTTTTGAAGTCAGCTTAAAAATGAGGGTCGTAGTTTGGGAGGAAAATTGCCTGGTTTGTTCCACGTTTTCCCAGTGTTTAAAATTTGAAATCTCCATAACATTTGGAAGTTCAAACGTGTTTATCCGGGGTCTGTGTAGCTCACTGAACTGGTCAGGCAGGAGAAGCGTTGTGTGATGTATCAGATGCATCATGACTCATCTCACATAAGTCATAGAATCACTTGGGTTAGAAAAGACCTTTAAGCTCATTGACTCCAACCACAGCTTGACCCTGCCTAGTCCACCCACTCCAGGGATGGTGACTGCACCACTGCCCTGGGCAGCCTGTTCCAATGCCTGACAACCCTTTCAGCACAGAAATTCTTCCTGATGTCCAACCTTAATCACCCCTGGTCCAGTTTAGGAATCATTTCCTCTGTCCTATTGCTTATTAGCCGAGAGAAGAGACTGACCCCACCCCACCTCTCCATACCCTCCTTGCAGGGACATGTAGAGAGCGATAAGGTCTCCCCTCAGCCTCCTTTTCTCCAGACTCAAAAGCCCCAGAGCTCTCTCAGCTGCTCCTCATAGGACTTGTGCTCCAGACCCTTCCCCAGCTCCGTCAGCCTCCTCATAGGACTTGTGCTCCAGACCCTTCCCCAGCTCCATCTCCCTTCTCTGGACACGCTGTAGCATATCTCAGATAATCTGAGAAATCACTGCAGCCTTCCCTTGCTGCAAGAAAAAGTGGAATTCTTTTCTGACAAAGGATCAATAAAGCTATCATGTTTTGCCCACAGAAAATCTTCAAACAGAGAAAGCAGAGATCACGTTCCTCTGATCGTTTCTTCATGTGTCATTAACTGCTATGACAATTGCCATGCCAGATCCTTTGGTATCTGAAAGTCTTTGCAATTTACATCTTTAACATCATAAACCAGGGGCTTGCTTCTCCTGAAACCCTTGATGTTCACCCTGACCGCTCTCAGTCTTTGCTCTTGCACGTTTGCAGGGGTTTGGGGAGTTGCCAGCCCAGCGAGCGGTAGGGCTTGTTCGTCTACGGCAGATGCTTCCAAAACACAGTGGGAGCTGGGCACACATGTTTCCAATAATAGAAGAAGAACTAAAAAAAAAATAAAAAACCCAAACCCAAAAAAAAAGAAGCCCAAACATTTTTAGAGGTTTCCAGATTTAGGCCTAAGTGTTTATAAAACTGGTTTCAGCTTTTAAGAATGTATTTTCTGGCTTTGAAGCTAAGAGGAGCCCCTTGACTTGCTGGGATTTGGATAGGATTCCTGACTGTTGCTGGATCTCCGGCACCGGAGCGGTTCAAAGCAGGGGCTGGTCCCCACAGCTCCATCCATGTTGTGGCCAAGGTGGGAGGGCTGTCCCTGACACTACTCTTCCAGCCCTGAAACACCATTACAAGCGTTGCCTGGGCTTTTTTAATGTCATCCTATAGAATCCTATCTCTGAGGGGGCTTTGGCCAGCCCCAGTTCAGGAGGTACATTTGCATTCAGTGACATAAGAACTAAAAACCCCCAAGTATCCCCAAAATGATGGTGTGGGGAAGTAGGGAGAGAGGAAGGAAGGGTCTTTGGACACAGATGCTGGATCACTCCTTGATGTGACCTCCTCCCTGTTTCACCCAGACCCATTACAAATAACCTAAAAATACACCACCCCAGACAGTCTAAATAGAGCAGCTGGGAGTATTAACATTTTAAATACATATCCTGTCCTTTTTGCCCTCTTTGGGTTTATTTGGGGTTTTTTTGCTTCTCACAGGAGCAGTGAGAACCAGTGTTCTGTTTTCTTTCAGCATTTGATCTTCCTCCATGGAAAGCTGCAGTTATTCCATAAATCAAGCCACTGAGGTAAATAATAGCAATCATACCCCATAAACCTGCTGAAACTGTTGAAATACATGAGAAGATTAGAGCAATCATTACTAATACAGACTGCGAGAAAACAGAACGTTAGCTGAATCTGTTATTAAAAAAAAAAAAAAGATAATTTTGTTTTTCCAGGTTGGTTTTAATTTCAAATAAATAACAGAAAGGATTTCCCCAGGAACACGACAGGTAGTTTTATAACATCAGTCTATCAGAAATAATGTCCCATCAGCTCCGTTCTCTGCTGCACACGCTGAAGTGTTCAGACTCTAAAGCACTGGCTTCTTTTTCTTCAGATATAAGGGAGGGAGAAGTACTGATAATGAACATTTCATAAAAGCACAGAGACCTTTATCAAGCAAAAGGATGCATAATGCATTTTCAGCACTATTATTATTATAGTTCTTGCCTTTACACAATTATTATGAGATGTTTAAGTTTGCTGGAGAGGAACATCTGAAAAAGATCTGCTCAGTCAAATCCAATGCTTTTAAAAAGGCACTTAATGAAGTTTTCTCACTGTGTTTATATTGAGAGGTTATTTATTTGTAGATCATCTGTCATCTTTTGTGCAAAGTGTTTGTATTTTTAATTCTATTAGTAAAATTACTTGCGCGGTGGGTATATGTTTTCCCACAGAGGCAGTCCTGCGGAAACTTCCAGCACGTTGATTTAGTGCTTATGAAATAGCCCCTGTCTGGCCTCCCTGGGGACTGGGATTTTTCTCATCTTTGGAGATGTAGATATGGCTCTTTCTGGACATACCTGAGGTGTCCACATACCCCAGTGCTCAAGGACCTGGGCATCAAGGGGTTTGGAGATGCCCCATGGGAACCAGGTCTTTGACCTCTTCCATCCACAGGGTCCTTTGGGATTAGGTAGAACCTCCATGTTTAGGTAGCGCCTGACCTCCTGAAACACCCATCACCTGGGCTGCAGGGAGCCAGACACTGCTTTTTCGAAGTAATATTACTTTGTAGGAAGTGCATCATCCCCCTTCTATTGATGGAAGTTTTTCATTTCTTGATTTCCTGAGGAATTCCTGCAAATTTCCCTGAGAAGCCACATAGCAGAGAGGGCAACCACTCCAGGTCAGCTCAAATACTTCATCTCAACATCACAGCGAATTTTCATTCCCACTTCACCCCTCCCACATCACGATGCACGAGCTAGGAGGTCGACTCAGCAGTTTAATTTAATCGGCAGAACATTAAACCATGTCACATTAATATTAAAAATAAATGGTATAGAACAGACATCTGAAAATCAGGCAAGGGGGAAAGGATTAATTTCTATTTTTTTACCGCTCCTGGTGTCTCTTTTAACTCCACAAAGGCTGTTGGAGCCAGAGCAGTAGGTAACACTGAAAATGTCACTTTAAATTGAGGAGTTTATCACTTCAGCTCTCCTTTCCCTCTCGTCCCTGGCCAGTTCGTGCCTGTCAGCACAACCCCATCTCTCATTAGCGACGAGGCGGGAGACGAGGCAGCACTCTGGTGATCTGACAGTCCAGGCTCTGGTTTTTACAGATTGCCTTTAGCAGCTGAACTTGTCAGACATTTTGGGTAGAAAGAGCAGAAATGAGTAATGGAGGTGTCTGATTATAGCCATAAAATTCACCCAACCCTAAAAGGATGCTCCAGGAACCCCAAGCAGATATTTTAAGGTGTTTTCAGACTCCAGGGCTGATGAGGTTGTTGCCAGCAGTAATAAACTCCTGCGGTCTGATTCCAGTGTACGCCCAGCCCCAGTTTTATTTGGGTGGGGGGTGGAGGGTAGCAATTCCCTTTGTTTATTTTCACTCCCAGTGACAGGATTTCTGTGTGGAAACCCAATGATTCAGGGCTGTTGTTAAATCTTAAATTTACTACCTTTGCCTCAGGGGACTGGCATGAGTGCAGCTTTCTGCACTCCTCAGGGTTTCTTTGGGGAACAACAGTGGGTTTTGATCCCCAGGTTGTCGTTGCAGAGATGTATTAGGTGAGGCACTTAAAACTCTCCTTTCTCTGCCAGAAGCAGAGGAGGTGGTCAGGACACACATGGACACCTCCAAGCCAGCATGGCAGCACCCCAGCATCTGTTCCTCTGCCCCATGCAAGTCAATTTGGGCTCCTTCTCAAGGTGCAGGGCTTGGAGACCAGAAGTGTTCCTCATTCCTGGCATTAAATGCCCAGATTTTTACCTTTTACCTGAATTTTGGCAGCACAGGATAGCACCGAGGAGAGTTTTGCATTATTACTGTGTTTCTGCAACAGGCCCTTGGGGATGGATTCACCTGGGGTTGAAGCAGTGGGAGAGCAGATTTCTCCTCCCATGTTCAAACCCCTAAAACTGGGCATTTATGTCCTGAAAGTGTCTGACTGCAGACACCCACGATACCGGCAGAGACACGCAGAGATATGTCACAGGGCCAGGCAGGAGCATGCCGGACTGGCACCAAACTCTGCTCTTGGTTTCTCCACCTCTTTATTTGGTTATGGCTGCATTGCCAGCTTGGGGTCAGACAAAGGACTTAACATGGAGACATCTTCTCAATTGCTTTGTAATGGAGAACAATGCAAGGGGCTGTAAGGTGAGGCTGATCAAGACAGAAACCTCATCTCCAAAGGCCTGACCTGGTCAGCCCTTGATGGCTCTGAGACACCTAAACCTCCATTTAATCAGGAAACATTGGATCCCATATTCTTTCTCGGCCATCACCACTTCCATTGCCAAGACATTCAAGGTCAAACTGGCATGAGGAGCTTAGTGTGAGCTGACTGAGAGGTTGGGGATGCTGGATGGGGCAGAGCCAGAACCGACATGGAGTGGTGAAAAACTTAATGCTTCTAGTGCTCCTCGATTATTTTTCCAGTTATGTTGAATATCTTCTTTCAAGGGTTTTGTTTTCCTTCCTGCTTTATTGTAATCACCTCTGATTGTTTCAAACTGTTAACATTCCAAAATGGAGCACGTTTATCTCTTTCCAGTATTTTGCTGAGGTGTTTTCATTCAAATCCACCCAGTGAACCGACCTGAATTAATAGATCTGAATAGGAAGGTTTTAGATGAAAGCCAAGGCAGGGAGTCATTCCTAGCTTTGCTGCTGCTTGCCAGGCACCTCATGTGGTTATTCCCTGAAAATAAGAGGAAATGATCCCAAAGAATCAGCAGCTGCTCTAGCTGGACCCCTCCTGCCCACATATTGGAGGATGCTTGATGGTATTAGCAACAGCAGAGCAGCACTGGTTCATCTCCTGTGGTTTATACGTAACCCAGATGGGCAGTTCGTGACCAGCTGTTGCCAAAAGGGGTGCCCGCTCTGGCACGTTCACCCTCGCTGTGCCGCCAGTGCCCACTGCCGGCACCATTGCTGCCTTTGATCAAAGGGAAACGTGAGGAGCCATTTTGCTTGATCTGAAGGAAGCTTTTGACACAGTTAACTGTAGCACATTAATTAACAAACTTCAGTGCCAAGGCTCCCCTGATGCAGCTCTCACCGGGTTTCAAGCTGACACGCAGCAGGAGGCAGGGGATGGCGTTTGTTGTGTGCGAGGAGGTTCATGTCTCTAGGTCTTTCCTCATCATGGAGATTCAGCATCCAGATACAGGACTGGCAGCTGGGATGGTGGTCTGGGAGCCAGGAGGGGATGGAGCTGCAGTGGATGGGGGCTGGGTATCCCCCACCCACCCAGCCATGCTCTCTCTTATGTTAACTTGCCACTCTGATGCCCCACAGGGGGTGTTTCTTGCTGTCACTCAGCTCTGTGAATTTTAAAGGTGTTAGATAGGAAAACTTAGGTTGGAGCAACCCATCTGCAAAGCGTCTGCCCAGCTGTGGGAGCTGCCCAGCACCCTCTCCCCCATGTCCCAGCTTGGCTGCATCCATGTTTAGATCTGTGTGCTCCCTTGATCCTGAGCCCCTGCAGAAACCTGAACAGAGGGGAAAGGGGTGGTGGATGATAGCAATGTCCCCACAGTCCCAGGGCGACCAGGCCATGGAGGTAGGGTCAGCTGCTCCTCATGTAAATCAGCTCTCCTCTGCTGAAGCCAGTGGAGTTAAAAGAGTGCAAGAAAGACCAAAATTAGGTCAATCAGATGCACAGCTCCTTTTATGCAGCAATGTAACCCTCTTCCTCCTTCCTACTACTTCTCTGCACAGTCAAGTAGGTCAGAAGTATCTCCTGTCAGGCAGCTGGATCCACTGCCGTCACTTAGATGGTTGTCCATCTAAGCACCAGTCTGAGGCGCAAACGGGCTGTCAGACCAGGGAGAGGGGGACTGAAGCACTCCCTGAAAATCTCAGTCTGGGTGTATCTCGAGGTAAACCTCACTCCTAACCACCCCATTAGTTACACTTGCCTTCCACTCAGGGTTTTGCCTTGGGACATCATGGCAGACACAGCGAGGAGCTGCTCTGGTGGCCCCCAGCAAACCCTCAGCCTCCTGCACCCAAGCTGCTCCCCGAGCAGTGGCATGTGTTGCTGCAGAGACCTGCAGCTGCTGGTGCTGGGAGACACTCTCCTTCCCCACATCCATGCCAGGCCGGTTGGCACAGGCTTGTCCACAGCGAGCGGGGCAATGGCTCCTCTATTCCTCTGCAGAGACCTCCTATACACAGACTTCTATATGTGTTTTACATGCCTTGAGCTGGCGAGACCGACACAACCGCTGAACACCCACTGGAAAAGAAGCATAATTGAAACAAACTGGAAATGAAATTATTAGTGAGGCAATCCAGCTTCCTATTTTCATTCACCAGGAGCAGTGCCAAAAGGTAATTCTGAGGCCGGAGAGAACTCTGCGGAGCACCGTGGTGGAGTCGGCGGAGCCACACGGGAAGCGCTAATGTGGGTGAGAAATGATCTCGAATCACTGAGCACGTTGTTCAAGCTATAATGGTGCTGTGAGTCTGACTGGGGACTTTCTGCCTAAATCATTAAATAAATAAGTGTCCTGGAGCACCACGCTTCCATACCAAGAGCCAAGGAGATGAAATCATGAGACTCCGAAATCCAGAGCTGCTCCCAACTTTGGCAACTCCCCTCTGTGGAAAGGAATGAAAGCGCTGTGCCAAGCCAGTCACAAATTATAAACAATCCCAGAAATGGCAATTACTTCCCCAGCCCCCACCCACCACCCCCCAGCCTTTTTTGATCTTCTCTTAAATTGCCCCATGACCTATGTTTGCCTTGTCTCCTGCCTATGTGGAGTCCCTGGCTGTCCACAGACCATCTGCAATAGGTGACTGTCGTGTGCTGCCCCCACTGGGTGCCCATGGAGCTGGGAGGTGACAGGGATCTGAACTGCTTCTCACATTCAGATGCTATGGCAGTCACAACTCCTACATGATACAGCTACAGCAGCAGCCAGAATTTGGTCCAGCAGAAATAAAAATGAATAATACTAATTTCTGCAATTATTTACCACTCACAGGCAAATTAGTCATCTCATTGCCATACCTGAGACAGTAGATGCCACAAAATACCTTCAGTGCCATCTAGCTACTGAGTTACGTGAGGAGATAAATATGCAGCTAGCGCTAATTGCCGTAAGGCCCATCAGCATCCTGATGTCCTGTTGCACCAGCTGATGCTCTGCCCTCAGGGGTCCAATCAGGATGGCAGTGAAAGCCACAAAGATAATTTGCAACCATAGAAAACTCTGCTTTAAATGGATGTTTATCTAAAGCACTGCAGAGCGAATTCCTCAGAATGAAGGCCAAAGAAGTAAATAAATACAAAGACCCCAAACCCACGGGGTATTTATTTCCTCTTGTAAAGGCCCTTCGGTGTTTCCAGGCCCCCAGAACAACCCCAAGGAGGAACATGTGTACATTTTGGCTTAGGTTTGGTTTCATGGAGACTGTGAAACGATATCTCCTTTGCTGTCTAATTGTCTTGGGTTTCATGTCCATCCTGGAGGTACTGGAGGGCTCCAGCCCCTGACTGTCAGCTGTCTCCAGGACTGATGGACTTTTATAGAAAATGCAAAAGCTTACAGAAAAATGGGCTCTGGGCTCATTGTATTGGTGGTGACCTCATTGCCCAGCCATGATGACTGCACTCAACCTATGGTCGCACCACAGCCCGACCCCCACCTCCAAGGACACCTTCTGCCAGGCTGGAGGCAGGCTGGAGAGTGGCTGGATGCTGAGGGATACAGCAAACACCTACCTTTCCCTGGATAACTCACCCTGAACCATCACTGTGTGGGACAGAAGATCACAGTGACTGATCTGCCATGTCAAACGTGCAGAAACGTGAACCAAGGGACTGCAGCCGAGGCTGCTGGCATCGGGCTCTCAGGACAACAAGCAGTGGCTGTGAGAGGCAGGGGAATGAGCTGGTGTTTCCCTTTTTCCTCCCCAGCCCGGCCCGTGGACCGCTGCCACGCAGCCCAGTGTGTACAGACCGTGCGAAAACAGCTAAGAAAAGCAAACCAGAATTGATTTCAGGAAGGGGTTGGATCTATGACACGCTGTACTTTGGTGAGGTTATTGCAGATAATACCCACCTAGCAATGACCTGGGTCTGGGTATGAAGCTGTTAGAGGATATGCACACGCTCATGTTCCCATGATATCAAGGAGCAGCTCTTGGCCAAGGATCAGCCCTGCAGATGGAGCAGCCAAGATACCTTCCCACTCTGCAGACCTGACCCTGCTCTGGTGCCCACTCATGGAAGGTGAAATCAGTGCCACCAAACACACCAGCATGGTGCTCAGCTGTCACGGCAGGGCACTTCTGGCCACAGTACTAAGCCTGCTGATGGCAGAACAGGTCAATGCCTGTCATGCCACGGTAAGGACTTTCATCTCCTGTTTGGAAGTCCTCACTACTGCAATGCTGGGGAGTTTATCAAGGCAAGAACTGCAGGAGAATCATAGAATCACAGAATCTCTTGGGTTGGAAGAGACCTTTAAGCTCATCAAGTCAAACCCCAGCCTAACCCTGCCTAGTCCATCTTTAGATTGTATCATGCAGCACCTCATCTCTTGGCCTTTTAAATACCTCCAGGGATGGTGACTCCACCACTGCCCTGGGCAGCCTCTTCCAATGCCTGAAAAACCCTTTCAGCACAGAAATTCTTCCTGATGTCCAACCTCAATCTCCCCTGGGGTAGCTTGTAACCATTTCCTCTGTCCTATCTTGTTACCTGAGAGAAAAGACTGACCTCACCTCTCTGCACTCTCCTTGCAGGAACGTGTAGAGAGCAATAAGGTATCTCCCCAGCCTCCTTTTCTCCAGACTCAAAAGCCCCAGATCTCCCTCAGCCGCTCCTCGTAGGACTTGTGTTACAGACCCTTCCCCAGCTCCCTTGGTCGGTCAACTTTCTCTGGACACACTCCAGTATCTCAACATTCTTCCTGTATGAGGGGCCCAAAACTGCGTCCAGCACTTGAGGTGCAGCCTCATGTGTCTACCAGTTGATACTGTCCATAGCATCAAAGTCAGTAGGAAAGTTTTTTTGGAGCATACTACTAATTGAAATTAAAGCTGAGGAGGATATTCATCTTTGGAGATGGACCTCAGCAATGTGAGGTGAGTCTTAAAAGGAGCATCCATGCAGCACCCACAAGGAGACTTTTAGTCACCACTTAAAGCTTTCATGTAGAAGGTGGATCCTCCATGGCAAAAGCTGCAGTTCAAGCAGGGAAGAGCTGCAGCCCTCAGGTCTCCCTCTGAGCTGGAATCATACAGACACTTAAATAAAAATAAGACCTGCGCTGGAACCTGACACCACAACTCAATCCAAGCTGTCCTGATTTACACCAGCCAAAAAGAGACCTGACCTGCTGGGCCAAATCTGGCCCGTGGCTATACCCAGGCAGCTGCCGTGATTTAAATGCTCTGTCAGTGTCAGTCACCAATGGGTCTCATTGAAAGCCAGATTTATCTTGTAATCTGCACTAGGAGGCGTAAACTGCTACCGCTGCTCCCACGCAAAATAAATCAGCCCAACACAGCGAGAGCTGGTCGCTATGAGCTCAGCCCTCGCTCCCCGTCTCCCTGATTTATACGTCCTCATGATAAAGTCAGCGGTGGTCAAACGCCGGCAGAGCCCTGCCTCTCTCACTGACATGTTACATGCCTCAGGTTAAGGTCAGAAGGACTCCTGGGGTGGGCACTGTGGTCACCATGGGGACTGGCCTCCTTTGTGGGCTCTGGACAGGGTGGTTTGTCACCTCTCTGGGGGCAGGGACAAGCCTTTTGGTGAAGCTGATGCTATACCTCACGTGGTATAGCCATGGTGGCAGAGAGCACTCCTGTGAGGAGTGTGATGGAGCAGCATCACCATCCTGCCTGGGGAGGGGACCCCTTTTTGCTTGGCAGAGCTCGTGGCAAAGTGTGAGCAGATGAGGTGAACTCTACATTTAGGTTCACGGTCATCTGAGGCATCCTTCTCCGGCACTCAAAGGCAGGATGACCCAACTCATGGTAGCAGTGTAATAACGGCCCAAATGCACTCAGGGAATCCATGCCTCTTATTCTTCATGTTCCAACCATGAGATTTTCTCTGCAGCATCTCTCCCTTTTAGGGAGATGTTTGGTTTTGTTTCCATCACATGAAAAAATAATGCTGTTTCTTTGGTGTATTTTTTTTTTTGCCCTTCCCCATCGCAGCTCTGGCACCCTCACTTTGGAGACAAAGCACGACCCACCAGACACGGGTGAATTTTGAAGTCCACGTGGCAATGAGAGCACAGGACTTTGGGCAGCACACCAGGTAAACAGCCATTGCCACTGGTCTAAAGGCCCTGGGCCATTGCAAAGGGTGATCCAAGAGCTGGAGGGAGGATGATGATGTTCGCTATGTGGGGCTGGTGGCAAAAACCCACGGTATTAAAACAAGTTTTCGTGGGCTGTGCTGGAGTTTGTGTATTCCTTAGGATGGGGTGAAGCCGCAGGGGTTTGGCAGGACAGCTGCAGCTACACCCAGTCCCTCTGCAAACAGTGGTGGCAATTTCAGGGAGTGAAATAACGTCCCAGCGCTGCCAAAAGCCACCACAATTATCAACAGTGTAAGTAATCAAGTAAAAGCACTTTTCCACAGGCGAATGACCAGATTGTCAAGCATGCAAAGAGTAGTAGCTAAAATTGATTGCAACTCACATGGATAATTTCTACCAGAATTGCGTTATTGTATCGAAACAGTAATGCATAATGTATGGCTGTGAATCTCTGCAATAAACATCTTGCTTTTAATTTGGAAATCTCTGAGTCATTGGAAAAGTTCTCTCATTATGTTGCAGAGACCCTTGTGGAGTCAGCAATAGCAGTCTTTAAAGGAAGAAGCTAATGATGATGTGAAATACCTGAGCTGGGAGTGGGAGCAGGAGTTGAGCACCCCACACACTGTCCTGCGCAAGGAGACCCCATCTCAGGGGGACCTGGCCACCCCACCTTTGGTTCCTGCTGCACCCTGATGTTCCAGGTACTGTCAGGGAAGAGAGAAAGGTGGTGATTCCCCAGGGCAGCTCTGCCAACCCCACATTTAAGTTGCCTACGTCTCCGTACTGGTTGCAGAGGAGGCTGCAGGTGGGAAAGCTCTTGGGCAGGGGGGTGGGAGGCAGGGACACTCTGCAGGGTCCAGGAGCTATGCAGAGACAGGAGGCCTGTGCTCGGCCCTGAAGGCACATTGTGGTGCAACAGGCTTGTGGGAGCAGAGGAGAAACCAGCATGTCTGATCCTGAAGTTGTTGCATGCTTGACTTCCATGGGAGTCAGAGCCCCGTGCTGGCTGCTGTGCACCCCGAGTGGAGAGCTGCACCAAGGCGCACCCACAGTGGTTCCTGATGGAACTTGAGACACACATAGTCCTGCACTTTGCAGGAGGGACCCTCTCCTCCACGCCAGCTCTGACACGGCACAGTGACCCTTCACTTCTCCAGGGGACTTCCTCCTTCAGTAGTTTTTCAGAGCTCCAATGTGGGGGTCACCACCAGAAGGGAGCAGCCAAATGGGTCTTCTCATTTGGGTCCTTCCTCCGAGGCCTTCGTGCTGATGGCATGGTGGATCACAAGAGTGAGAGTGTCCAAAACGTGGAGCTCAGTGCTTGATTCAGCGTGAAGAGCACCTCCATGAGCTGGGCACCCAGGTCTGAGTAGCCCATGTGAGTTCTCTGGCATCTGGTGAATGAGATGATGCTGCTGCTCGCAAGCAGAGCTGCAGAATGTGGTCCAGCAGCTGTGCAGAGTGCTCTATGGATCTCTAGGAAATCACAGGTCCAGAAATCAGTGTACACCTGCCAGAGTCATCAAGGGCAGCCTACAGACATGAACTTTATCGTTTCTTACACTCACACACTCTTCAAATTAATCTTTTTTTTTTTTTTCTTCCCCTAAGTTTTATGTCCTTGAATTTTACTCAGTAATCTGCCCTCTTGGTGGACAAGGATGGTTTCATAAGCTGTAGGATAATAAAAGCATTGGGAAAAAGAGCAGTGGTGGGTTTTCCAGGGTCTGGGCAGTAGTGTACAATGGCTTTTATGAGACTCAAGTGCTATTCCCAGCTGCAGTGCTGCTCTGCCCTGGGACCTCTCCCTCCATCACCTCTGCTTCCCCCTGCATGGAGTGTCTCATGCTACTGCCTCCCCCTGCAGAAGCATTGACAGTCTATCAAAACACCCCACACAGAACATTTTCATGACAAGTGTGAGGAACTGGAGATCTTTGCCACTATCCAAACATGAGCAGATTTAATACTTGTTGTTCTCAGATTTGCATCCAACAGCCTGTGCAGCTTTCTATATAAAGACACAAAAGTAGATCAATATTTAGCACAGCCACGACCTGCTATTAATTCCTCCCTGAGAGGGGGTTTTACCAAAGCTGAATTACAGGAATAACCTGCAGAAATTACAGATATTCCAGACTTTAGTGGATATTACTGGGAGACAGAGTGACCGTATGGACTTCCCACTTACCATCAGTTACTAGCGATGCAGCACACTTCAGAGATGCACACTTAGCTTCAAGTTAAAAATAAATAAAGGAGGAGAAGAAAAGCACAGTGATTATTTGGGTAGAGTGGACAGGCAGACTTGCTGACTCAGCAAAGTGGCAGAGTCAATCCAGTCCACCCCCTTGGCAAGGGCTTGTGTCTTTGTTCCCTCCTTCTGGAAGATGCTGTTTAGTGAGGCAAGGGATGAAATTCAATGGGGAGTATTGGCAAAGCACAGTTCAGATAAGGAGTAACGAAATGCAGGTCTGGTGTAGGAGGCCTGTAGTGATCTCCTGCACATGGTGCCAAAGCCTCACATTAAATGCTGTAGCTAGAAGATCATGATTCTTCAATCACCTGTGAGAGAAGAGCTGAGGATGCCCACACCACACCTGCCCTGAGCAAGCAAACAGCCACCGAGCCGAGAGCGGAGCTTTGCTGCCTGGGCCTCAGTGGTTTGCTGTAATTAATTATGTTCTCAATCAATGCAGCACGTGAGTCAGCAGGAATCTGTTTGGCCATGATGGAAAAGACAGCATCACATCAATGACTCCAGCAACAAGGTTCCCTCTCCCACCTGGGAGATGTCCCAGTGCTCCCAGTGCTCCCAGCAGACTCACCAGCAGCACAGCGAGATTTAACTGGCGCACCAGATGCCAGAGACGCCTGACACATGGAGTTGGTATGGTAACAAAGCCACCAGTACCGGGCAGATCTGAGCAGGAATAACAGGGAGGGTGCCTGGCACTGGGTCACAGCGTGGCACAGGGGATGGGGCAGGGGGCTGTGGGCATTGGGCTGCACCAGGGGAGGGGATGGAGGAGAAAACACACATTGGTGTGTGCGTGTGTGCGTGCATGTGTGTGTGTGTGTGGCAGATCAGGCACCACCCCATGTCCCGGATTTATTTATTCTGTGAAGTTTAAAACCACACAGAAAATGTTTGAGGTTATCTGAGCGCTGAAACGAGTTAATCTCCCCTAAACAAATGATCTACTTCTGACTCATTTCTAAGAATCCTGGGCTCCTATGACCAAGCTTCCTTTACAGTCACCAGTGAATTTTAAATCATAAACTGAGACCATAATTTTCAGTGGCAGATGCCTCCTGTACATTTTGTGGGTTTGGTTTAGCAAGGGGAAGGCAATACTGACATACTGGAGTCCATGCCCATTAATGATGATATTCTGGGGTTTACAGCAGTATCACGGTGCCCACCGTGGGTCGCCTTTGGTTTTTTGTGCTGTTAACAAACGCAAAGGTTGCGTATCTTTACACCCAGTGATAGGCTCCGCGTCCGTGCTAACCTCACCGAGCTGTGCTGTTATTCCAAGATCCACAGAAAGGCCTTGACCTATAAAATTCAATTTCAAATGGTAAAAATCCCTTGGCCACCATAGACGCTAGTGGCAAACTAATGTGTTATGTTCCATAACGGTCTGTTTTGAGTACTGGCTTGACCTGTAAATGTTCTAGATACGGCCTGACTAAAATGGGTTTTATTATTTTCCATTAGTGCCTGCCACAAAAAAATCAACTGGCAGTCCATGGGGGAAATAAAAGTGTTTTCCTCCTCTAGGTAGCATCTGCTGTAAATGTAAACAGACCCTTTCCCAGCCCTCTCCTGCCTTCGATTTCCTTCCAGCCTCTGATGCAATCAGATTTCCCAAGACTACTGCTTTGGTTGCAAGCCCTGAGGCAGGGTGAGGGCAGGAGATGCTCCCTGACCCTGCAGGACCTGATGCTGTGGTCAGGTGATGCTCCATCACTCCCCTGTCCCCGGAGCTGGTGAAGAGATGCACCACAGCAGCATTTCCCTCACCACAGCCAGACACACTCACTTAGGAGCTTTCTTTTCTTCTCTTCGTTACCATGCTCAAGCCACACTCCAGCACCACAGCTGCACCAGGTGCCACCTGCCCTCTCCCAGCCAATACACCCAGCAGTGTCACCATGACCCTGCCTGGAGCTGCCACCCCATCCCAGGAGGAGAAGGTGCCCCTCGGGCCTGATCCCACCCAACTTTTCCTAGACTGCCCAAGAGACGCTTACCCACAGTGCCCTCCAAGCTCGTTTGCCTTCCTTTCATTTCCCAAAACTTCTTTTCCTTTTTAAGGCAAATTATTCAGTTAAAAAAAATCCCCAGCATTAAAACCTGTCTCACGTTGTCTTGTCTCAGTAAAACAATGACATTTTCCCCTCTTTGATGCTCAGATCTAGCTCCACAGGAAATTTTACTACCATGACTCTTTCATCTCTCTCCTGGTTTGAAGATAAATGATCCTTGGACTCTTCTGGACCTGCATAAATCACAAAAGCAATCTGCTAAGAGAGCTGCCTGTGGCACCAACTTCAGCTGGGATTGAAAAGGACAGTCAAAAATATCCATACTGCTTACACAAGGAGTAACAGAGCCGGCGTAATCCAATGTCTCCTTTGGCAAACAGGACCACAGCACAGAGAAGGGGACAATGGTGGGTCCAGGGGCTGGGGGGATGACAGCCCTGGGATGCCATCCTGGGACACACTGAGGATCACCAGAGAGGAGCCACAAAGCTGGGCAACATCTGAAGACACGGGACTCGGCCTCAAAGATAAACAAGTCCTGGTGCATTCTCCTGGGCTGCTGAATTCGGTCCTGGGTGTCAGATGTGTGTGGCACCATCCCTTTCCTAACTGCATCCAGCTCTGCCTGCAACTTGCTGGGGATCATCTCCCAGTCAATCTCTGAACAAGAGACTGATGTCAGAGAGATGTCACATTTAGGGACTCCAGTCTGGGAGAGTCAGCTCACCTTAAACTGCAAACCAATTTCAGCCTTTGCTGAGGTTTTTGTATGTAGAATGGAGAAACCTGAATGGTGACTGCTCTGCCAGTCTTGGCATCATCTTTTCAGAAACTCCCCCTGAGGAACTGATGTGGTGAAGATGACAACCAAAGCATCAGAAACTTGTCTTGGGACTGGAGATCCTTCAGGCAAGACCTCTCCTGCTTGAAAACTCCATGAGAAACCACAAGGGAAGAAGAGCAGCCCATGGCCTGGGGCAGAGCAGGTGGTTAATCTCACATCTCCTCCCTCAAGCCTGATTTGGCCAAACTAGGGCAGGAAGGATGTGGGGAAAATAGCCTGTACCCCAAGCTCTCTTGAGAGATGGCTACGGGTTGGTCAACACTGTCCAGAGCAAACATGGCTTCAGCTGCATCTGGAGTAAAGCAAATCCTCTGTTTCATGAAGATCTGGGTGCTAACAAGAGCATGTCCCCGTCTCCAGGCACAGCAGTAACCTGCCAGCGCCCTGGGACGGGGACAGAGGGACTGGCAGGTTGCAGCTGCAGAGAACACAGCTCCAGCAGCCGCTGATGCAGCAGCAACTGCTCCAGGGTGACTTGTGCTTTCTCCGTGGGTGGGAGTGCGGGCTGCAGAGATATTTTTGTGTCTCACCTCGCTTTCACCCGGTTGCAACCGGATACCACAAGCCCCATCAGCCCTAGGCAGAGCTGATGTAAAGCACTGTATGTTTGCAGGTGAGGAGATGGGCTTTCTCACTTCTTTTTTTTTTTTTTTTTCTTTCCTTAAGCAAATTTTTAAAGACCTACTTGCCAGTTGTGTTGTTCATTGCTCTTTGTAATTTGGGAACATCTGCTGAGATCATTCATGCAGTGTAGCTCCCCCATTAATGGAGGCATTATCTTGAAACTGGATTATCTTGAAACACTTTCCAGCCCGATACAGCAGCCCACCAATGAGTGGTCATGTAGCAAGGAGCACGTGTGACAGCTGGAACCTTGGGACACTGGGCATAAAGCATAACAAATGATGCCTTCTACTCTTGCTCCATCTTACTGCATGGGCATCCCTGCTTTATTCACCTCCCACCACCTTTATTTAAGAGGTAGAGAAACAGGAGACAGTACAAGTCACAACAGTTAGTTTTTTAAATAATTCTCTGTTTTTCCATCATGGAGCTGTAAACAGAAGCCACATGTCACTCTGAGCTCTAAGCCCTTCTCCTGAGATGATCAAATCAATAGCTCAAAGCTCTTCATACAAGTTTAGGGATTCCCACGCTGGTACATCTTTACCGAAGCTTGTGAAAATCTGGTTTATTTTTTTCCCCTTTTCTTTTCTGACTTGGAAAAACTTAGAAGGGTTTGTGTGGCATTTTCCACATGTGGAATTACTGATCTAATTTTGGTTTCTTCCGTCCTTTTATTTGGGTACAGCCCAATAACTGCCTCTCACCACAGTGTATTTGTGGGAAAGAGCAAAGGGACGTCAGCCCAAAATGAAACCTCGTGAGCAGGAGGAGGACGGTCAAGGCAGGGAGGGAAAATGGCCAGAAAAGCAATGGATTGAAAGACAGGAGGAGAGGAGGAGAAAGGATGAACATTTCCACTTCAGCAGAGTGTAGCATGTGTGGAAGGGAGAACTTCAAGATGGGTTTCTGCGAGGTCTTTGTGTCCCCACCATGGTCACTGGGCTCCACAGCTCACCCCTGAAATGAAGCTCTCCCAGAATCTCCCTGGAGCCCACAGGAGGACTTGCCTGTTGTGCTCACCTCATGGTGGGTTTGCAAAGAAGTGTGGGAGGATTTTCAGCATTTGAATTATTTTCCCAATGTCTTCACTACAAAACGGAAGGATCTGAATGAAATAAACCCCATGGGAGTCAAGGGAGGCGTGTTTGGGCACCTATATGTGATGTACTTGTTGAATGCTGCATGAAAATATGGACTTCTCTTTGTGCCGGTGCTGTGGAAAGTCAGAGCAGGTTGTCACCTCCTGTAAATCAACGGATCTGATAAGATCTGCCCTCTGGGAAGTGAATGGAACTTCTCTGGCAGAAGAATATGATAAATCTACCAGTCCATGCCCGGAGGCGAAAGCTAAATACACAGGACAGAAGATGCACAGGGGAGACACAGGCAGCAGATCCCTCCCCATCTGCACTTTCTGCTGGGCAGGACATGTGATCCACATTGTGATGGGTTTGTTTGCAGAGCATGAAATCTTTAAGTCCTGAAAATAAGCACATTGCAATGCAGAGGAGAGAGCTGCAAACCTCCATGACCAGCCATTAGCCACATCCCATACTTGTACATCAATTTCCTCCCAGAATAGAGGGAAAAAGTCCAACGCCAAAGCTTTGCATGAGCCCTCTGCAATGGCTGGACCATAAGGTGCTGCAAGAGAGGCCGGTGGGGCAGGGATATCAACCCAGAGTCGTGCACTTGGATCTCGTTCACAAACCAAGTGTGGTGTTTAGCAGAAGTTTCCTTTATCTTTGAGTGATTTTCAGTGAGAGAAATGCCTCTGGGCTCCAAGGCTTACTGAATGGCTCATGAGAACGGTCCGGGAGGCTGAGCTGCTGCCAACACCAGCTTTCTTGCTCAGATGGTCAGGTAGGTGTTTTCAGAGCTGGAGGACTACAGACCCAGCCTTCATCCCACATCCAGCTCTGTCCTTGTGATTTATCCAGCAAATCTCCGTGGGCTCTAGGGCGCAGTGTTATTAAAATGTCCTTTTTCCCTAACTCAAGAGGATGGTTGCAAAACACACTGAAATTTGTTTTTCACTCTTTAGGGCTTCCAGAACTTTGTGCTCATCTATCTCACGTTATTTTTCTTTCTATTTGTGGTTTTGAGGTCATGGCTCCAGAAATGTTAACTCTTCAAGTGAAGTTCAGAGACAAAACCAAACACTTCTTGGAGGAAATACCGAAATTTCTACAGCTGCCTCATAGCTGAAAAGCATGGAAATGAACACACATGGGAATTGATCCACCTCTCTGCTCACAGGTACCTCAGCAACGTTACGTACTCATGGAAAACGCCGTATGACAGCATTGGGTGGATAGCGCAAACCAACACACACTTTCCCACAAATATTTGCTTGTCTTAAATTAATCTGCTTGGCTGTGCTCATGGCTCTCTGGAGTTTATTTTCCACAAATATTCTAACAAGGGTTTTGTTGGCAAGAATGCACTGCTCAAGGTAGTATCTCAGGAAACTGTTTATGAAGTTCTGCTTAAAGGCCAGCAACCCTAAACCCCTGCTATTGGGACTTGGCAGCCCCGAGGAAAGGGCAGCATTCCCCTTGGAGGAGGCCAGGCATGGGGACGTGGCTCTGAGTCATGAGTCAGATCCTCATTTCCCCTCTGCTCTGGGGAAGATGTTGATTAACCAGGGACAGCTGGAGACCTGAGACTGCATTTCCATGGTTGGAGGAGAAGGACACTAGAAATGCTCTCCTTCCACTCGCCACCTTTGCCTAACTTGAAGGCAGAACCTGGGTTCTCCCATCCTTCTTCATTCTTGGGTGCAGTTGACAGCTCAGTGATGAAGCCCCAGGCTGAACTGCAACCATGGGGTGTGGCAAGGGTCCCAAACATGCAGGTGTATGGCCTGGCTGCACCCCAGCTTTGCCATCCTTGGTTTCAGAAGGTAGCAGTGCACAGCCTGATGGAGTTTCCCTTCTTCCCTTCCCACTTAGCAGATCAAGATCCTGCTGGAGCAGGCTGCAACGTGAATCCTCCAGGCAGTCTATATATAGCTCGAGAGAACCAAACAGCGTTATTTTAAGTTCATGAGCTTAAAATTCATGAGCTCCATACTCCTTGTAGCAACCAAAGGCAGCTCAAGTCAGACCCGTTCTGTGGATGCAAGACTGGGGACATCTTCTCTCTTCAGGGCTTGAGCAATGGAGCAGATTCCTGGGAAACCACCTCAGTGCAATTAACTTGGATGGCAAAGCAGGCTGCTGCGGCTGCCTCTTCCAGCTCCCTGCAGAGCCTGACATCTTCAAGTCTGGCTTCATTTTTGTTCAGAAAAAAACTCTCCTCAAATGGGAAAAGCATTCTGGATAGATCAAAGCATGTCTCTTTTATTTGGACTCCATTACTTTCTATTATTTTAATGCATAACAAACAATAAAACTGGAAAGATATTGCAGAGTGAAAAAAGAAATATTTCACAGTGTTCACCATTTTCTTTCTCTTTTTATTTTGTTTTAATCTGGTTACCCTTTGAGGGAACACACGTGATTTTGATGGAGGTAGGTACTTCATCGGTAAAGAGTTTCAAGCTTCTCCTATCAGCTCTATTAATAGCGCTTAGCACTTATTCAGGCATCTTACCCAGCGCTTCTCAAAGCACATGAAAGTGCATCATTAGTCCTATTCTAGATCAGTCTGTTTACAGCTGATCTGGGGAGATTTTAATTTCAATGCAAAATCACTGCTGCCAAGGGGTGTCTGTGACTTACACTTGAACAGGCAGGAACCGAAACGATTTCTCATCACATACGTCAAAATTGGGCAGTGGGAACTGGTGACAGCCCCCCAGACAGGACAGAGCACTGCGCCACAAATCAAAAGGTTCTTCTCTGCCACCACCTTCCCACGGGACCATTTTTTCCCTCCTTTAGGCTTCCACGTGTGTTTAAACTGGAAATCCTCTGGAAAAATCCGAGTGGCCTCCCACCGCCGTTGCCTCTAATGCTACGGGGCGGAAGAGCTGTGCAAATCATTTCAGGACAGGAGATGTGACAGGGTGGAAGCAAAAAATCATCAAGTATTTTTGTGGAAATGCTGCTTGAGAGCATTTTAGCAACTGTTTTAAAGAAAAAAAAACATCAAACAAATAGCACAAAAATTACTCACTGGAGTTACAGAAATGATTCTCACAAAACAGGATCACAAGCAGTCATGATATTAACAACCACCCCTTCACCATTATGGTTACGTAGGCTTTGAATGGGAAAGGCAGAAGGGTATGTTTGTAAAGGAAACCAATTTTTCATAGGTTACTCCCTCGTCAGCGGGAGACCACAGGTTGAGAAGTGCTGACTACCCTTCCGGTACCAATAATGCAATTACGCTATTCATAGCAAGAGAGAAAAACACCGGTTGATTTTCTTTGCATCATAATCTGCTAACCTCAGAATTAACCTCGCTGGACACGGGTCTTTTAACTTGCACCATGCTTCTCCAGAAGCCCGAGACAGAAATAGCTACCCGCAGCTGTTATGAAGTGATATGTCCCCTGATGATGCTTGGCGCTGCCTGCAGAAAAAAGAAAAGTTCCTTTGCCATGAAATTAACCTTTATTATATTTTTCTTTCTTTTTTAATACTATTTTTAATATTATTTCATTGCAAACTGGCAGTATTAGACTGCTCTGCTTTGCTTTGTTTGGAATGGAAGGCAGACACACCACTTGAGAATGCTCTGTGATGGTAATTTCATCCCTGATATTTTTGGTTTAGGAAAAGGAAGGGTGGTGGGCACTCGCAGAGCTGCCCGGCACTGAGTGCCTCAAGGCACGTGTTGTACTTCCAGCACTGACCAGGAGGTAAGGACCCTCAGATGTCCTCTCCCCAGTGGATAGTGATGGTCAGAAAGGAATATAGATCCACTTGAACCCAACATCCTGAAAACACCCTCTCGCACACAGCGGCAGCCGCGGTTTCAGTGCATGCTCAGGATGGAAATCCCCAAATCTGCAGATGGCAGAAAAATGGCAAAATCCCCAAATCTGCAAAGCCACCTCTGCAAACTGGTTCATGTACGTGCCAAGCTATACTGATCTTCAGAAGCACATTACATGAGGTCTCTTTGATCTTTCCCACACCTGTTTAGGACTCCGGAGGGCTGGCCATCATGGCTGACAGTTAGGCCACTGGTTGAATGTCACATCCACAAAGTAAAGCTTTCATGTATCTTTTTGATCCTTGGTTGAAAAATCAACTTAATTACCAACAGTCAGACTACGTCCTTGGGATGTGCAGCATGATTACAGACCAAAAAAGAAAAAAAAAGAAAATAAGAAGTATGGGAAGATGTTTAAAGTGAGAGCAGTGACAGCATAAAAACCACACAAACTGCTGACTCGGTGGCAAAACCATTTCCACAGCACAGCCTGAGCGGCCCAGCTGCCAGCATCATCTGCACGGTCCTTGCCAACACGACATCCCGACACAAGGGGCTTGCCCACAATCTAACCTGGACCAAAAAAACCCACCCAAACTTGGGTCCAAGCAGAAGCAGTAGCACTTTGGGAAGCCGCATTTTGCAGGGCACCCTGAGTTGGGAAATCCGACCCCACCAGATCCATGTAGCCCACTTGTACAACTGCAGCCCTTTTGGGCTGCAGGCTGCCCTGGCACTGGGCACATGGCACTTTGCCAGCCAGCACAAAGCCAGCCACAGTCCTCCTCCCACTGGTGGGCTGTGTGTAATACTGATGACAGGGCTCGGTTTTCCTGTCCATCACCTCCAGCGTTGCCTTGGTTGAGGACAAATGAAAGTGTTGCATTGCCAAAAGCTCTGTATAACTTGCATTTTGTCATCTCGTTCCCTCCCTGCTCCGTGTGTTGCTCTCGTTTGCCTTCCTCTGCCCTGCACCTAGAGCAGAGATTACAAGTTGCACCATCAGCAGCCAAGGTCTAAGCCACAAAGAAGGATCTGAGTCATCTCCCTGAGAGAGTATTTCAGCCATACATCATTGTTTGTTTTCAGGCAAACCAGTACAATTATGCAACATAAATTCTTTTAAAGCATTTGGGATTTCAGTTCAATTTAAAATCCTGTAGGTTTTACGGCCGGAATGAGTGATTACCAAGTGTGTGCATACAAATGAAGACTTGAAGAAGCATGTGGGGTGGATTAAAGGGCATGTGGAGCCTCATGCACACACTGGGCAAGTTCCAGCCAGGCTCTAACAGAGGATGGGGGGTCTGAAGAGCCCACATCAGAAGGTGGGTTATGGTCTTTACAGCTTCAGAGCACGGATTTGCTCTCCTGGTTCAGGGAGTGTTTTCTGTGAGCCCAAGGCCTGATTGTGATCCCCTCTGAGAGCATTTCCATGGGCTTCAGCAGAGCCAGGTGATTTTCCCTAGATTAACTCCTGATTTATGCCACCTTAAACAGGGATGAAAATCTGATCTATTTAAAAACAAGACCCTGTTACAACAGGAATAGAGGGAGACATTTAAATGTCTCCAATGTGAATATTTTATCACTCCAGGAAAGTGATAAGCCTGAGGTGTAAGGCTCAGCCTCTGGCACCTGGAGCCCTTTGGCTCCTCACTCTGTCAGTTCCCCACGGGGCTGCAGGGAATCATCACCATTGCTGAGATGCTTTCTCTACCACCCTCCACCTCCTTCCCCTGCCTTGGGAGGGGACCGAATGTGGGTCTGGTTCCTGAGACCTCATCGGGTGACAAAGGCCTCTGTCCTACCTTTTTTTCCCTTTGCTGGAGTTAATAAATGGAAAACAAATCCCTCCCTTCAAGCACAAACTCCTCACGATCCATTCCTGCGTGAGCAAGGCGCAAATGCCTGGTGTGTAACCTGGGAAGCTGCATTCACACCCAAAGAGCTCAGCACCTGTGCAGTGCACCAGCAGGACCTGCTCGGTGCTGAGGGTAACTGCTGGTCCCAGGGTCGGGGAGGCAACCGGGAGGAAAACAGAGACCCAACCCATCCCCCAGCACCCAGCTCCGCCTCGGCACTCAATGGCGCTGCCGTGGAAAACACAAGGTTATTGAAACATTGCCAGGAGCAGGAAAAAAGCACTTGAAAAGAAAACAAATTGTCAACAAGGTGGGTTTTTTCATCATCATCATCATCATCATCATCATCATCATCATCATCATCATCATCATCCTATAAAGACCCACTGCTCGCTGTCGTGCCATTAGGTGAGACTCAGCCACCACTGTATGAACAAGGTCACGATCCTCGTGAACTGAAGATCTTGGAGATAGAGCCAGGAGATGGAGATGCAACAATCTGAGAACAGAGCAAACGCCTCGGAAGCCTGGCTTAGCACCCATTCCTTGAAATGTACGCGCTCACGATTCTGGGAGGCCGGGCAAATAAATCAGCATTTACAATGCCAGGTACCTCTTTATAAAGGAGTGGAGTCTACAGTAATTATTTCTCTATTTTTAGGGGAATATGCAGATGGATTTGTGTCTCCACGTTCATTTTTTTACTTACACAGATGTAAACTCTGCTAAAGCCGGGGGAATTATTGACAACTGATACTGAGGCAATCCAAGGCCAGACCTTGACCTATCGATTTCCTCGAGATTGCAAAGGACATATGTAGTTCATTGCAGAATACAATCTTTGTTTTGTTTATTACTCAGTATATAACAATGTGGAATAAAGAACAGCGCCGAAGCACAGAAATGCCAGAGGATTTCTCTTTAATTGAAATCAGGACCGGGAACATCCTTGTAAATCAAGAGCAGTCAGCCTTTGAGAAAACTCACAGCTTTTGCAAAGTTTACTTTCAAATGGGATTTAGCTTTAACTCTTTGTCTCTCACACCGGCTCAGATAAATAATTTTTAATGATTTCTCTGAAGCAGCTACGTGCTGCTCCATAGTCTGAAAACTCCCAGACACAACAGATGCTGGGCAGGAGTCTTATTTATACTAAAGCTGTGAACGGTAGTTGAGGAAAATCAAACACGTGTCATTATTAAGACATTCCTGATATCAGTCCAAATCTGTATTCTTAAAAATCTGGATGCTCTGCAGAATCCAGACTTTGGTTAGATCCATTAAGAACCTAGGGGGTCTCCTTGTACAACTACAACCTAGTTTACCGAATTTTACAATTTTAACAAAGTCTGACACTGCTTTAGATTAACTTTTAAGCAAGAGCCTTAGCATTGCAGGGCAGAAAGCACTTTGCTCTGTCAGCAGCTACAGCCCTCTGAGAGCGCTTCGGCCTCCCGAGAGTCGGGTGCCAACAACAGTAAGCAGAAGAAAGGTCTAAACTCTGATGTCCTAATTACAGTCCCCTCTTTTCTCACATTGGAGCTCCCAGTGCATTATGAAACATCCAACCAGCAGCGTTTCTGCTCAGCAAAAGATTTCACAATGGGACTTTCCTTCTTCAGCTGTATTTTTCCGAACTCACATGTTCAAAGGCTCTCGTTTCAGAGTGTCTATTGGATTGAGATGTCTCATAATTATTTATAACAAAAGGCTTCACCCTTCCAGCCTGTTCTGTAAACGGGCAGCACACCGACAGCTATGTTAGCGACAGCAGGCTATGAGAGGATCAGACTATTAAGATTAATGCAACAAATCTGAATTCTTCCATCCCCTCCCTCCAGTAACCCATCTGCATGTGTGTGTGTATGTGTGGCTGGGAAGGAAAAGAAAAGGCTCCTGTGCTCCAGGAGAATAGAGAATGCTACTGAAGAGGAAAAAGGAAAACACTGCTCGTCCCTAGCAGGAAGATAATTGATCCATAGTCTGCACACAACTGGTCTCAAAGCAGCCAGGAGCTGCACAGAGGAGACTGTAGCTAACCAGAGCCCGAACTAGCCTGTCAAACAAAAGCTGTACAGGGACACCAGGGAGAACAAAAGTAGCACATTTCATTCCTTCATAATAAATCTTCCCCCTTTATTGTGTGGAGCTGTTTCGCTCCTGAACATGCCGTGTTTCGGAGCGGGGCCCGCCCCCGCCACCCCCACCGAAATGCTTGATGGCGACCCAGAGCATCCAGCCCGAGCCGAGCTGCTTTATCGGGCTTCAGGGTTTATTTTCTCCGTGAGCTGCCAGGCCCAGCTGTTCTCTGCATCCTCAGACAGCAGCAGCCCTTGGGCTCCAGCTCGATCACGCTCTATTTTATGTGCGCTAAAGGTAATAAAATAACCATTTCTAAATTTAACTAGCATTACATAATGCTGCTATTTATTATGTAAAGCTGCTGTTTACAATGCCCGGAATATTGATCACTATAAAAAATGCAATGCAACCACAGCTCGTATAAATTAATGTTACTGTTTTCCTTTCTTTTTGTTTAAAGGATCAATCAAAGGTCTAATTTGTTCTCATGAATTCACCTCCACAGAGCAGGCAAAGCACCAGGCAGTGCATTGTTTACTGTTGTTCAGGCTTGCGTGCAGCACCCGGCTCAGAATCTGACAGGGGATATGTAAAGATGACAATTTTGTTCGTTATCTGAACCATCAGAAAAGGCAAATAAAGCATTCAGACCTGCTTTATTTCAAATCACGTCAATTTTATTTATTTTTTTTTCTCAGCTGTACAGCAGCATTGGCAACCACTTAAGAATTCCAGCATTATGACTGTACATCATCATTAATACCTACAGTAGGTTATGAAAAGGTATTTTCTTACAATAGCACACGAAGCCTGAGAAAATGAAAGATGTTTCCCTATTCTTTAGGCCTTTGGGGGCTAGAAAGAAGGATGGGAAAAGACAATTAAATATTAACAGAGCGAACAGATCACTAAGCAAAAAACAATTAAATAGCACAGCATCCATTCAACAATAACACCAAATCATGATGCAACTGCTGAGTGTGGGGTGACATACTAATCATGGATTAAAGGGGCTGATTTGTGTCTCATGAGTATTCATGGGCAAAACCTGATACGTGCAAACTGATCTCAGGGAAATATGTTTTGTGGGAAACATGAGGTTGTACTAGTGTCTGAGCAAAACGATGATGGCTTTTCTGACTGCACCTTAGGGAGAAAGGAAATATTTACCTTTTTATCTCCTGCTCTTTTTTTCATGGAGCTGTTTCCCTCCTCACTACTGAAAGAGACACGGGGGTTTTTCCCACCTACCTGCCCATTCTTGTACTTGCCTGTACAAATACAGGTGATGATAAAAACACCCTTCCCGCCATTTGATGCCACCCAGAAAACCAAAGGTTAGAACGAACCACGGAGCATGGCATCAAGGGTGATATTTCTCTAATGGCACCCACCAGCCAGTGTTTCCAAAGGGGAATCACCTCTATAAAGAGAGAACGAGATGGCGTGAACCCAGCCCTGCTTCAGATGTGCTGCCAGCAATGACACACGGCTCATCGCATGGGGAAGAGGCCATGAGACAGCAAAGAGAAAAATGTCCTACCTAGGTGGGAGCATCTTTCCTGTACATCAGAGTTGCCTGGCTGAGCCTCAAGGCAAAGACTGCACTTGGTTCTTCCAGTTGCCTTCAGCCCAGGATACTGGAAAATTAAAAGCACTGATGGGCCAAATTATGGCCTCCTCGAGAAATTTACTTCAGAGAGCAGAGAAGATCCCAAGGAACAAACTAGTCCAACTAGTGCCATACTGAGAAAAGGTTGAATGTACTAAATAGTTTTCTCTCTACTTGCTCCATGAGGGTGAAGGTCCTCCTCCACCCTCGCCCTTCCCCTCCCTCGAAAGTCACAGAGCTCTGCAGCTCATTCAGGATCAGACTTTTATCTTGCTCCTACTTCTCCTGGTCCTTGCATCATGGCACTGGAAGTCTCCTGCTGGCCTCCAGCCACTGCTGAAGCCATCAGGTAGCAGATACAAGAGGATCAGAGCTGCCCACACAGTCCTGAGGTCAAGGAGCAACAGGCTTTCTCTGCTCTGCTCTTCATTCTCCACTCAGCACCCACCTGCCTTTCCTTGGTCCTCTTTTCAAGCTCAGGATGGAAAACCGTCTCTAGCAGTGTCTCAACACCAGCTATTGCCATGTATGTATGGGGCCATGTGCTTTCTGCAAAAGACTCTTGGGAAATGATCCTTTGCAGTATTTTCCACTGCACAACTGCTCCAAAACAAGAAGGAGGCCACCCGTGACTTAAGTGTCACTGTGGAGGCCATTGCTGGGTATCCTGAGGCATCTGACTTACATAGCTCCAGCCCTGCTAGAGAAGGCTGGTTTCTTTTCCCCGTTTTACAATCTGGAAAGTCCCTGATTCCTCCATCTACATCCTCATGTCTGACATCAACAATGCTGGTGTGGGACTGCATGTTAATACTGAGATTGCTCTTCTCAATCAGCCTCTGAGCAGTTGTCTTCCTTTCAGCACAGTGAAAAATCCAGCAGCCAAGGCAGTGCATTTTTATATGCTTAATGGAGCTCATATTTTAAAGGAGTTTAAACAGTGGGAAAGCCCCTATGGAAAATCTAGTGTTTCCATATGCAAGGCAGGTTTTTGGTTGTGTATTAGGTGTTGTTATTTTCAGTAGCCAGTGTTTCATTTCTGTTCAGAAACAAATGTAAAAAAGCAAGTGAGCAATTTATAATGAAATAATCAATGCTGGTGGTGAATTTGCTGGTGCCTGTGCACTTAGCCTTGCCTATGATCAGAAATTTCTCTTGGGGGCAGCATTTCTTACAGAGATTGATGGATTTATTTTCCATCTTCACACACTGCACATCTAGATCTCCTGCTCCAGGCGTACTGCTGGTTGACGGCCAAGAGCTCTCTCTGCTAATGCCATGCAAGGGGAAGTAGAAGCATCGTGAGGTGGAAGAGCAACCCAAAGACAACCCAAAGGCAGGCCACTGTCCCTTTCCCTGAAACTCCCCACTTAGCAGCCTCAGGTGGAGCATTCACGAGAAACTAGCAGTCCACCCAACCTACCGCCCATGGGGCTTCAGAGCCCCTCCGTCCCCCCAGGATGGCTTCCCAGGGCACCAAAGCTCAGGCTGCCTGTGGTGACACAAGGAATGCTGGTGACTATCTGAAGGTATATCCCCACAGCAAGGTAGAGTGTATAGAGGTGACTTGATGCTGCTGAGAGCCCAAAGTCACCTGCCACCTGCCCACGCTGCTTGCTTTAGCACTGTAAGGGATGTCCTTGGCCTCAGGGGAGGAGTGCTGAAAACCTCTTTGGGAAAAGCAAGGAAAACACCACTGCCACAAGCTCCAGTGGGCACAAGGAGCTGGGATGTCTCCTGCAATGAGGCCCGGATGTGTCTCAGCCTGAGCCCCAGCACAGGCAGGACTCTGCCTCCCACCCTAAGCCTTCATAGCACTCGTTTTAATGGTAGAGGATACGGACAGGCCTACTGGTCGATAGGCTTGGGGCCCCACCAAGCTGGCAGAGAAGATGCAGCCAAGTGATGCTCCATGTGGGTCAGATGCAGGAGGCTGCCCCAGGCACATGCCAGGAGGTTACAGAGCTATCAACATTTTATTGCTTTCTTCACATCAGTCCTGACAGGTGGAATGGAGCCCTGCAAGGTGGATGGGAGAAGAGATGTAGTGTTGGCTTTAATGCTGAGAACTACGGACTCACAAACCTACTAGTTTCTCAGGATGAGCATCCAAACTCAGTGAAAAATATGGCTGAGGATAGCTAATTAACTGTGTGGCTGCTGGAGGTCTGTGAGGATTCAACTCTCCTGTGAACCAAATGTGAAAAATATGGCTGAGGTTCAACATTTGGAAATAAAGTGTTGATGAGGGGAGGACTGAAGAAACCAAGCAGCACATTGTGACAGATGAGAGCAAGAGCAGGAGGGTGTTCCTGCAGGGAATAGTCCCAGAAACCTGGATGATTACACAGCACAAAATAAACTAAGGAGTTTTACATCAACGGAACTTCACAAAGCTTGCCAGGCACAATGTCAGGAGTTCACTATTTATCAACAAAGCTGTGGGGACAGTTGTACTTATAGCTATCCTAATCACAGGACATCCAAAATAGATGCATCTGAAAGCAGGCAGAGATAAAGCCAGGCCATTTTTGGAAACCATCCTCTTCTTTTTCCCCTCTCGTTAGCTCCAGACCGTCTGGAAACCGAGGTGACTGATTTTCATCTTGCTTGTGTGACCGTAAATCAGAAGCAAATTTAGTAAAGGCAAGAAGGTGATGTGGGTGTAGTGGGCTGGAATGCCTGAGAACCATCTTTATTGTTATTATTAAGCGCTAACTGCATGTGGGACTATAAATCAGCCCACCCTGCTGATAATGGAGCGTAGGTAGCACCACGCTTTCCAAACCAGCCTGTCACTGGGAGGGTTTTGAGCCTCAGCTCCTCCTCTGTTAGGAAGGGCTCTTCCCTTCCCATCAGTGGCATGCCCAGGCTACAAAACTCCCTCTGCTTTCTTCCCCAACATCCAGAAATTTGCCCCTGTCTGTGTTCTTCTCTGAGCTGACAGCCTATTCCACCGACTTTGGGGCTTGTTAAAATCAGCAGCTTTTCATGGGGAGGGCAAGCACAGAGCAGAAGACCGTCCTTCAGAAATGAAGCCTAACAAAGTGTACTCTGCCTGAATTCATGCTGGATGTGGCTGGTTACTGCTACTCACTGTCCACAGGTTTGGGAGGATGGGAATCTTACAGCAGAGTCATGCAGTTGTTTGATGCTGTGAAAGACATTTCTGGTCTCACATTCCTCTCCCCATCCATCCACCGTAGGGCAATTTCCTCTCTTTTGTCTTCTTGCTGGGAGAATCTCCCCATTCCTTCTGTGCCCAGTGCTTCCTGCTCACTCAGCAGCATCAGGGATCTAACCTGGGGTATCCCAGTGTCAAACCCACGGTGCTGAACAGCTGCCCAGGGAGGTGGTCAAGTCACCATCCCTGGATGTATTTAAAAGATAGGTAGATGAGGCCTTTAGGGAAATGGTTTAGTTGAGGACAGGTACGGTTGGGCCTGATGATCTCAGAGGTCTTTTCCAACCTTGTGATTCTGTGAACTGACTGACACAAGTCCCAGCAGTGACAATCAAGCAGGTAGAAGCAGAGGCTTACAGACATCTCTGAGTGGAGCAATGACCGGGTTGTGAGGTCCCTTGTCCTCAGCTTCTCGGTGCTGCTGCCACACTGAACCATGAAACTTCTATGACTTCTTACAGGACACTCCATGAAGGGCTGCAGAAGCACAAACCAGACCTGGTATGTCTGGGTGTCAGAGAGAGGTCACTTTGCAGCCTCCGTGTCTACTGTAAGCAGATCATGGCTTTGTGGTCAGCAAAAGGGCCGCTTTTCGCCTGCTGTCTGTCTTCATATCCTCTGCTTCAGGGCACTGTTTTCCAACTGCAGTACTCTGTCAGGTCTTGGGGGAAGGGAGAGTAAAGTCCTTATCTACAGTATCATAAAAAAAGAGCTACAGAAAACATCTTGAAGGGTGTCTCGTCCTCCCCCTCCCAGTCTACACAAGTAAACATCCTTACTTAGGTGTGCCTTTTACCATATTAATAGCCACTTCCCTTTCTGTAATCACTGGCTTCTTGCTAAAGAAATTGCAGCAACGTGAATAGCAAGTGACCCACAAATTAAATACAACACCAAAGGTCATGGAGTTATCTCACACACTGAACTTACTTTTGATGAATTGGTACCATTCCCTGGAACATTTTTACAGCAATTTTAAGAGTCATAACATCTTACCATGTGCTGCTTCAACTTTTTGACATGCAGCTAAAAATAGCAAGCGCTACAAAGCCTGGGAGAACAGCTTCAAGTTCAGATCTGAGCTGAAAATCCCCAGCGTTTCAGGATGTTCGCATGAATGTTTTCATTTCAACGCACCATAAAGACAAGGTTAAACCGAAAAATCTGGATATGAGCCCAGAGCAGGAAGGGGACAGGTACAAAAAAAAAAAAAGGGTGCCCACCTTTATCGTGTTCCTATTTAAAAAAATCATAGTATCAAAAGCCTGGCAGAGGCCAACTCAAATGCTACGTTTTGCCAAGCTCGTTGAGACTGTTGGCTGAAAGGTGCCGTTATTGCTAATGGCAGCCATTTGCTGGCTCTCCAAATTCACCGTCCCCCCTGGGAAGGCGGTCACTTGGGGGGTTTTGTGCTCAGAGGAAAAAGAGTCACAGAGCAGATGTGTACCAGGGCGGTGTGAACTCTGCACCCTGTGAGCCCACAGAAGGCTAAGCCAGGCTTACAGCCCTCTGCCACCGCCTTTCCTGCATGGCTCTGACTCCTCGGGTAAGGGAGAGGATCCCTGCGCTTTTTATATATCTGATTCCTGAGAAAATGTGGGAGCCTGGGCCATTTTTGTTTGTGTTTGCATAACTCTCCTGCTTTGTTTTGATTTGGCCCGGATAGTTTCACTGGGTGGGTTGTTCAAGCCCCCAGGGACATGGGGTGACTGCATCTGAAGGAGAGAGGAGAAGGCTCTGCGGTGTTTACATTTTGGAGCATGGACACTAGCTTGCAATCCTGCGCGGTGTTCCGGTTATCAGGCACGGCACTGCTCTGCTGGCAGCTCCCCCATCTCGAGCTGTCGTGAGCGATGCGATGCGTTAGGTAATCCACAGTGTGGGAAGGGTGAACACCCTGCCATTTACTGGTTATTTATACACCCAGATCGGCTTTCTCTGCCTGCCTATTTCCTTTTCTTTTTTTTTTAAAGGAGATCGTGGAAATTCAAAAGGTCTTTTTGGAAACTGTTTTCTCTCCCCTCACCTGGATGTGGCCGAGGGCATTTTCTTCTCTAGCCCCACCATTACCACTGAAACCTCCAAGACACATTGCTGTGTTGAAGCTGCCGTGAAGCAGCATCCCCACCACCCAGCATGAGGCAATGGGAAGCTGGGATGAACCACGGACCACAGCCACAGAGGTGCTGGGCAGTCCAGCCAGGGGACAGCAGCACAGCCATCAGGCTTTTCACAAGGGTTTAAAAGCCACAGCTGGAAAAAAAACAACCCTTTTGCTAAGGCTTCAAGGCACATCTTTTACTTGATGGGTTGGGATCACCCCAGCACATCTGCTGCCCTGCATTTCTTGCCATTCACTCAGATCTGGTCTCGGCAGGCACAGCATATCCCATCCTGGGCAAGCTCACATGTGATGTTTGGGGATAATTTAGTTCATCCTAGTGTTGTGTTGACAGGGCTGTAGGCTGGAAGACTGTTGAGATCTCTTCTGCCCACCTTTCCTCTTATAACAGGGATGTCTGTATCATTTCCCTCAGAGTATTACCACACAAACACCGCCGTCGGGGAAATAATGGCACAGCGAAGTGGCACAGTGGCCTAGTCCTGTTGTTACGCATGGGGTAGGTAACCAAGTTATCAGCTGCAGTTTTTGCTCCTAGGCAAAACCAGTAAAAAGTAGAGGAAAACTGCTGCCCTTGCACAGTCTTTTGCACCAGGAGCTCTCAGCATCAGACCACACCAATGCAACCAAGCACATTACGCTTCTTTGGGGCAGCTTAGCACAATCACACTGCTTGGGTGGCTGCTGTAGAGCTGGTTGAGGATGAAACCTCTTGCAAGGTGTTCTGCTGCACAATAACTGAATCAGCTCATCAGAGTATCCACTGTGTGGGTCGTGGGCCCTCTTCCTGACTGCCCAGAGCATCAGCCTGAAGCAGCAGATGCTCAGGCATTCCTTGAAGCTATTTCCCAGATGCTGAAAAACACTGGATTCTGTGGGGACTGGTGCAGCAGGAAGTGATTTGCAGGCTGAGTCAAAGTTGGAGAACCTGATAAATTCCCAATTTCTACTTTCTTGCCCCTGAGGACCTGTATAGCAGGAAAAGTGCTCTCTTGAGCGACTCCTTCGCTAACCCTGGCCCCACTGGAAGAAGACCTGTGTTCTGCCAGCAGCTCCCGTGGGTCCATGTCACCAGAGGGCATCACTGAGGCTCATGAAGCCCAAACTGGCGTGGGTTAGACCAGGAAAGCTGTGGGGACAATAAACTGGAATTACGAGCGTTTCACTGCTAACTCTGCTAACAGCTCTGAGCTGCCTGCAAAGAGCAGCAGCAATCCAGATCATGAAGGCATCAAGGTCGGGATGGGAGCTGTACAGGCAGTGGAGAATGGGGTTGCACCTCCCAATCATCCTCATTGCTACGCAGCCATTGTCCTTCTGCAGGGACAGCAGCCTAGGAGTAATTAAAATTAAAATAATGAACGAAATAAAGGCATAAATAAACATGGATGCTCACAATGGAAATTAAGGGCATATTGGAGGAGAAATTGAATCTAAAGAATGCAAACAGACAAACAAGGAAGCAACAAAAGAAAACCAGTTATTTTTTCAGGGAGTCACAAATGAGTAAACAAAACAATGACTGCCTCTGGCCTCCAGCATCACTACACTGGCACCACCACAGCTCCCTGGGATCAAGGCCTGGGCTTCCTTTTGGAGTCACTCCTGCCTCACCGTGATGCCCCTCTACTCCCCAGCTTGTTTATCTTGGAGGAAAATGATTTAATTGTGACACACGGCTTTGTCTGACAGGCCTGGCACCATTTCTTTTTTTTTTTTTTTTTGTTAAAGCCATATGTTAGACAAAGTCCCAGAAGGATGAGGATTTCTTCTTTCATTTTCCTTGCAGAATCCACTTTAGAAGAAATTAATTTCCCCCCCCCCACACACCCCTTGATTGGCCGTGCAGTCTTACAAGATTTCCCTGGATCGTTTGCAAACCAGTGTAGACGGTGTGTCTATTGTGAGAAACCACTGGGAGTTTAAACTGTCACATCACAGTTACCAGCTTTAGCTTCACCGGGATGAAAATAGACAATAGTGAGAGGAAGGGGGTTCTGGAGATCTCCGGCTCACTGTTTCCATTTAGGAAGCGACTTCAGCTAGTTCCACCGCTGCAGCCACTTAGCAGCACAAACTGTTGGAATGCCCACTTCAGCTTCCCTCTCCAGCAAAGCACCACAGCCTAGGCCCATCCCAATGAAGTCAGTGAGGTCGACACAAGTGTCCCAAGTGCATCTCAGGCTTCACAGCCTTCACCAAACTGGTGTCCTCAGCCTGCAGAATAGGGTGGGCACAGGGAGTCCCGCAGCCCCTGTCTGTGGCCTCCATGCTCCATCACACTGCCTACGTAAGGCCTGACCCAGGTACTTGTCTCCTCATAGTTATGCTTAGCTTAAGCATAGGCTGTCCTGCTGCTTTCAACACCTGCGTTGATCTGACCGTGTGTTTTAAAGAGCTGGCCAGTGACAGATTTACTATTTACCCTATTTCTTGGCTAATTTTATTGATTAAAATTAGGGACTATTCAAGGTTTTCTGGTCAAGTACTATTCCATGTCAGTGCGGGTGGCAGGATCTGTCCCTCATTTATTGTCCTTCCTAGTTTATTGCCTTTGTTTCTCTTTTCGCAGATTAATTACAAACATCTCACTCTGTGAACTCCCACTGTATGGTGGCTGTGTGATCTCAGCGCCATGAATTATAGATGCCTGACATATCACACCAAGCTATTATGATTTTTTTTTTCCACAAGCAAGCTATGAATTATGAAGAAGATCTATTAAATTTATAATATTCTCTATCTTTGGTAGAGGAATGGGAAGGCACAGCCTGACGATGCCTTTATATTGCCCTCCTGCTCCGGGCTCGGGCAGAGCAATCGCCATACGGACTCTGTGTATTTAGGAAAAATTATTGATGTTGTCAAGATGCCGGCCCCGCCGGCCCTCCCTCTTGTGGGGGCACTCTCCGGGTTCAGTCGTATTGCCGGGGGGCTGCTGCAGGCTCGGGACCATCTGTGTGAGGGGCTGTGGGCCACAAAGCCCCACTGAACGGTCCCACCACCTGTGCCAGCTTCCCCCCCGGTGTTTTGTGGGAAAGCTGAAGTGGGGATGTGTTTTGATGGAGGGACACTTGGACAGAGGACACCGACTACCAGAGACACCCAGGGACAAGAGCCCTCAGCCTCTTCCCCTCGGGGCCTTCCAGCCCTGCAGCCCTTCTCCTCAGAAGGCCCTTAGTCAACCTTCCCTTGGGGCGGCCATTTCTCCTCAGGGGTCATCCCTCAGCCATGTACCCCCGGGGCTTTCCCCACAGATCCCTCTGCCTGG
>VXBZ01000306.1:417365-429425 GCA_013399135.1 Heliornis fulica | reverse complement strand
CGACGGGACCCGAGGGGCTGGAGCCGGCGGAGGCTCTGGGCCGGTGTGTGCGAGCAGCCAGCGGCCGTGGCGTTACCGCAGGGCTCCGGCAGCGTCGGGCACAAGCGGCCCTTCGTGGGCAGCATCTGCACAGCACGGCCTCGTCCGCCGGCCTGCCCAGGCAGTGGGGCTGCCTGCCCGGCCGCAGCAGCACCCTCTGCCCTTGGGTACCCGACCGCTGGGCGCGGAGATCACCTGCCTCAGCCCGGCCCTTGGTGCAGTGCCACCTCATCACCCGCTTTGTCACGGCTCTTGTGCCCATCCTGTTCACACCTGCTCAGCCCTTTCACACCTCCCAGCCCGTTGTGCCGTGCCCAGGCCATCTCACAGCACCTCTCGCCTGCTTCTTGAGGGTTCAGATAATTCATCTTAAGCCTCCTCATGTGTTTATAACTCGACTTCGCCACGAGGCTTACGACTAAGCGCAGCGGTGAGGTTGCTGTAGTGGTGTGTGCCCTACTCCGCAGCGTCCCTTCGTTGTATTTCCCGTCTGGCTGTTCCGATGTGTTGTGTCGAGACTCGTAGCCTCGTTGGAAGCCTTCTGAGAAGGGGAGTTGCTGTGTTTTGCTTGTCGGGAGAGAGGCATGGAAAGGACATGCTGGGTGTACATCCTTTGGATCAAAGTATTGAGCAAGAAACAGTCTCTGCTTGGTATTTTTTCCTGCCCAGTGAGCCATGGTTGGTGGCAGGAGCTGTGAGCAGACCTGTGGCTATGTTGGGCACCGGTGGGTCTTGGACTCTGGAGCTGAGGCTTCACCCCCAACCCAAACCCATAAGTTATACATTTCTCAGGGCATTCACCCAGAGTTTCCCTACAGACTACACGTGAGGGAGGACGGGACACGGGGTTGCGGGGGGCTGCCCTCTCGGCGGTGGGAATCGCCTGTGCTGAGAACAATTTGCCCTGTTGGTGGGGTGTAACAGGCAGCAGCGCAGTTCAGCGAGGGACACAGAGGGGAAGATGATGGCGTTTAATTTTTAGGCTAGTTTGATGCTATCATTGCGAACAGTGGGCATCCATCCTGAGCATTTGGCCAATATTTATGGGATCAAATATCTGCTAATAGCAGGGACGTTTAAATTGTGGGATACGGAAACACTCCAGAAGCAAATGCCCCAGTATTCATTTCAGCACACATGCAGAGTGATTAAAGCCCAGGCTGTCATTTACCACCTGAAACCTGGCTCTTGCAGGATAAAGCACAGGGAGAAATATCTGCAGTGTAGCCGAGTCCTCTTGCCTGTGCCCAACAAGAAGGTAGGGGCTGTACTGGAGCATCCTCTGTGTGATGCCTCTGGGAGCTCCTGGAGCCAAATGAGATGGACACAACAAATGCCTTCTGGATATAATCGTTCACAGCAGAAGGATAGGAAGACTTTTATAAACAATTATCTATGCAAGCTGCAAGAGTAGCATTTGCACTAGCTCTCCAGGGCCCTGATAATTCTCCCCGAGATGGATAGGATTTATAAGTCACGGATGGGTATTTCCTCCATTGCAGCTCTCTTGGCAGTATTATTCCATGAAGCTCTCTGTAGAAGACATATATGTTCATGAAAACATTTTATAGCCCTGTTGTGCTGGGATTAATATCAGACAAGAAAGTCCAGACCGCGTGTAGTTTGTTCTTCTCAGCACATTTCTGCATCCACAAATAGGAGCCCACAGGAGCATATGACTATTAAGTAACTAATATTCTTGCAACTTGATGCAATTTTGACATTACATACTCGGTTTTCACAATAATTTACAGACGATGCATTTCTTCAGAATCAGGCAGCAATTATGTACGCTTCCAAAAGTGGTGTCATGATCTGTAGACCCAAAGACAGAAATAATATTTCTTGGTGTATAAAAGCTGTTAGCACTGTGTGTGACATGATGTAGAAGGGCACTGTTTGAGCTCAGGGAGTGGTTTTCAGTCACCAAAAATGTGCTGCAGTCCTTTCTTAGGACTCTGATCTCAAGGAACATGTGTAGAGGCAGCTGAGCAGTGGTTATAGAGCACCTGCAAGTTGGACTGAATCATTTTAGAAGTGGCCATCATTGATTGGATGAAACTATCAAGGGCAGAGTTGGGTTTTGGTGCCTTTCTGAAAGGGACAACCCAGTGCAATGTGGTGTAGGGAACCTGCTGGGCAACACGACACTGTAATCAGAGGGAATTGGAGATGCGATGTCCAGGAGGTCAGATTATAAACCCTTCTCCTCTTGTGGCAAGATGATGTGATAGCAAGTTATTAGTCCCAGTTGCAACTACTGGGCATTGAATCGGTCCACCTCATTTTTGAAACAACTGCTCTGTTACACTCAATGACAGCCTGTTTTGTTGGATGTGCCAGGATCTATTTCACAAACATGTATGAAGACTCTGGAGTCAGAAGCTTCCTCGACAGAAAAAGACCTATTCATCTTTCATAGGCCAGCATGGACCTGTTTTGACTTACACCACCAGGAGAACGAGGAGGCCATCTCCAGAAATCCAGTTCCCCTTCCATAAGGAGGACAACATTGCTGCCTCACAGTATTATCCACACACAGAATGTCCTCGTGTGGAGCAAGCCTCAGGATGTGTTTAGCACAGCAGAGCTTTCTTCGGTGTTATGAGGAAATCTTTGTACATGCCTTGAATGTTCTCCATCACCATCTGCTCTCCACACAACTGCTGTATGGCCAGAGTGTCCCTGTGCATTGCACACTCACTGGTGGGCACAGAGCCTGCCCATCTGCCCACAGGAACTTATATTATCTTTATGTCATCTCCTGTTTTAAGGGAGTCTGTGTTTGAGACAACCGAGGACACAACAAGCTACGTCCGAGTCTCTTGCAGCCCCTTGTCCCAGGCACGAGCACGGTCAGATTAGCGCCTTGCAGGGAAGCTCTTAAAAGGGGAACTGAACATGTTGTGCTGAACATGTTTTGTTTTACATTAGGCTTATAATTTTAGGTCTAATGTTTGGTTTGGAAGCTCAAAGCTGTGCTCGAGCCTACAGCTGCCAGCTCTAGAGCAGGCAGTGGTGTAATAGTCATTTAATTCCTCTGTACTGTAATCTGATGGTGGGATGTGCTCCCAAGCTGCTTTTAGGTCTGACTGGGGAACGAAATCAATCACAGAATGCACATTACAAGAAAAGCACTGTTGGTGTCAATTACCTAAGCTCTGCGAACGTAACTCTTCTAATTTCCTGTTAAATCAGTAATGTTACCAATCTCGGTCTATTATTTTAATTAGGACTGTGACTGCAGTTGCTAGGAGCCGAGCGAGTGCAGACAAATGCGAATGTGTAATTAGTCCCACAAACGAGTGGCAAGTTGAATGTGTCAACATCGTGGATAGTTACAACACGGGGTGCAGCAGGAGGCCAAGTGATTTGGGCCAGATTCTGATCTCACTGGCCTCAGCGCCAGCCCGGGCGACTGCTGAGGTCAGAATCACCCAGACGTGAGCTGGGGTTGGGGAACCTGGATCCGACCTCCGGTCATCACAGTTTCTTGGAGCTTCACCCTGGGTTATTTTTAAAATGTTTGATGCTCCATCTTGATTAATTAATTTTATTTTAATTTTTTTTTGTTGTTTGGGGGTTTTTTTTTTGCTGCAATGCCTCCTCAGAGCCAATTACCCTGCAGCGAACGCTGCAGTCAGGTTAGCTGAACGTGGGTGTTCCCAGCCCCAGCCGGCATCTGATTCCAGCCCTCCCCGGGGACCAGAGCTCCTGGGGTGGGTATGGAAACGCTTGGCTCCTTCCTCTCCCTTCCTTAGCTGTGAAAGAAACCTCTCAGCTTCTGTCACATCTGACTGCCTCATGCATCCCAAGAACAGCCTGCGCATTGACAAGGGAGGCAGTTGTACCGACAGCAGAGCAGCATTAGCTACCAACCTCACTGAAAAAAAAATAAGCTGAGGACAGAATCCCTGGCTAAATATAGAGCTGAACTGAGGGAGAAAACAATGTGGCAATGCAGCTCCATGAAAATTAAGAATGAAAATCTTGAGCCGCTGCTGGTTGATGACCGCAGGCTGCTCACAGAGCACGGTGTGCCCGAAGGTCCAGCCTGCCGCAGGTACCTGGTGCAGGCTGGCACGGGGAGGGGGAGGACACTGCTTTTATTAGCACTTGGCTATCGGTCAGCGGTCCTCACTCCACAAATAAATGAATGGGCTGGGTGCGTGTCATCCCAGTTCACGTGTTACGGAAATAACACTGGACTAGAACCAGAGTTAACACAGATTTGGGATGCAGCTGACTCGGAGAGGGAGGATGGCAGAGCCTAGTTAGGCTGTACCTGCTGTTGGAGGCAAACCTGATTTACAGCTCAATCCATCTTCTGCACTCTAATTTCCCTGCTTTAGTAGGTCACTCTGCCACTTCGCTTCACAAGGTACTTCTTTTGGAACAAATAGGCTAGGAAAAAGTCAAGGGTTTAACGTACATTAGATGGACCGATTCAGTCACCTTTCCAAGATGAAAATATTATGGAAATAGTATGATAAAGAGAGAGGGAGAGAGAGCACCTTGGGGTTTTTTGTGTGAAGGTTACTCATGGGGGACCTGAGCACCGTGTAGTGGTGCTGTGGCAATGCGGCCGTTGCACTGCTGTAGGTCCCGCTACCTCATGTGGGGCTGCCTGTGGTTTCCTTCTCTCACTTATGGCTTGGTTGGTTGGGTTTTTTTCCTCTCCTGACTTTTACACAGAGAGCCAGCGTTGCTGGATGCATTAGGCATTGAGCCCGGTTCCTTGGTGATGGAACCTCTGCCATTGCTTGTAAGAGATGACTTTGCAGAGGGTGCCTTACCCATGCCGCTGTTTTCTTCACACTTATTTTCTTTTAGTCCTACAGGAAATTGCTTTAACCAAAACCACATTGCATATGTGATATATATAATAATGATGATGATAATCAGGTGCTACTGTCACCAGTGGGTGTTCAGACTTCAGCCCTAGCCCAGTGCATGAGTGTCCTTATGACAGAAAAGCTGGCAGCCCACTGTCTGAGCGGGGAGCAGAGGAAGGAGCTGAGGCTCACCACTCGTGATCATCAGGCGCCTGCTCCATCCCAGAGACAGCCCTGGACAGGGTGGCTGTCACCGCAGGCCTCTGCTCAGCCCCCTGAGTTGTTGCAAGTCACCATACTCATAGCCTGGATCAGAGCCTGACATCTGTGTGGGCTCCCAGCTGCCTACGTGTCCCCACGAGATGCTTGTTTTCCACAGAACACACTTGTCTGTAGGGAATCGCCATCCCATGCCCTTGCCTGGACAACAGTGGTGTGCAGCAGCATGAGCTCCAGTCACCCTCTTCCACTCCAGCTTCTGGCAGGAAGGGAGGTGTAAAGCAGAGGCAGCACAGCTCCAGGCTGGGTGGGCAGTTTCCTTCAACCGCCACGCAACCCTCTGAGGTGAATAATGGTTACCCCGTGGTTAAAGTCAGCGTGATGTCATGTATGTATGAAGACATCCATAGCCATAATATTGTGCAACTAGCTTGTAATGTGCATGTTAATAAGGCTATTAAGGTTTACAAATATTCTGCTCTTCCTTACAGTTTATAATTTAATTAATTGCCAGTTAATTGTCTTATTTTCCCCCTGTGATTGATGTCACTGAGTGGGATTAGGCAGCATCAGATGACAGTGGAAGGAGGAATGAATGCAGCATCCTATGACGGTATGAGAGGAGATGTTTTTATGGACAAATCCTTTCTGACATGGATGAATACCTCAATGAGATATCACAGAGTATCAGCTCGATACATATTGTAATGGGATCATTAGCAGAGGTACCAGCTGTGTGAGGTTTGTATTCACAAGCCATGAGTAAGTAACGGGGAAAATATTGGCTCCTTGGAAATTCTCACCAGGCGTAAATCTCCCCCTTTTTACAGAGCTGGTGCTTCGTTTACACAAAATAGGAAAATACTCTGAGTGGGCCTGCTCCTGGTCCCCCTGAAGTCAGTCAGGCAAGGGAGCCTTTGGCTCCTGTGGTGGGGGAAGGGAACCTGAACACAGCCCTGTTTGTCAGTATTATTCCGTGGGGAGAACATGAAGAGGAGGTCTTTCACCAGCCTGTGTGAGCCAGGCAACACCTCCATCCCCCAAACAAGAGGCATCTTTATTTCTGTGTGGGGAAGGTGGGATGCCCGAGCAGACACTCTGTCTTCTTCTCTCCCAGCAGCAGGATTTTGAGTCTCTCGCCAGGCTTGTTCACACCCTGCCCGCCCCCGAATGTGTGTTCGATTGACGGGTCTGTGCATCGCACAGCGTCCGGACGTGCCGGGAACGTCGCTCCCTCGGGTGCTGTTACGCACGCTGGGGCGGGGGCAGCTCATCCCCACCTCGGCCAAGTGGGTCACTGAGCAGCGCTCGGGGTGGCTCTTGACCTGCGCTCTGTGGACCGTGAGCCTGGAGGTGCTGCAGAAGGTACTTTGGAGACTTTGCCTTCCCTGAGCCATTCTGGATAACCAGAGGCAACCAGCTCTGGCTGGGAAGACGTGTCTTTAGCTCCCGAGCCTGCAGTTGGTGCCAAGAAAGGGGATCCAGGGTAAACGAAACCCCCATCTTCATGTGACTTTTGACCGGGCTTCGATTGCATTTCAACAGAATAAACCTGGAGCAATTCCAGTGGCTTCGGTGTGAGAAGCATCAGGCTGTGAAACCAGGCTGAGCAGCAAATAACTCCTCTGGGTGGGTGGGTGATGTATTTGAACCCCTGCATAAATCGGCGTGAGCTAAGTGGGCTATTTCTGAGGCTGTAATCAGAAAAAAAGAGCCAGCCAAACCACATCTGTCTCTTTTAATTCATTCCTTCCATTTTGGGGACTTAGCCTTTAGAAACAGCTATCAGTGATTACATAAAAGAGATTAGCTAACATTTCTGCATAAATCAAGGCCAGTGCAAGATGTTTCCTACGGGCATTGCGAAACTCGGGGCTCATGGAGGACAAGTTCCTCTTCAGGGAGTGAGGCTCCCCTCGCCCGGCACAGCAGGCGCTGCGGGAGCGCCGTGGGGCCAAGGACAAAACCCTCCCCACTTCTCAAAATGGCCTTGAAGAAAAAATAAAACCCCATCTCAAAGAAAACAAGTGTATGGTATGGGGAATGGTCTGCCCCGGGGTTGTCTGGTATGTTGGTTTGGTTTTGTTCCCCAAGCGCAGATTTTCTAGCCAAGATACATGATGGAAACAATGAAAGAAAGGAAGGGGCAGGATAGAACCTTGTTGTAAACCAGATTTCCATGTGTGAATGCAAATCAATCTTGCTGTGAAAGGAAGAGCCAAACCAGAACGTGTTACATTTACTCTCTTAGCACAGTTGCTAACAAAATATCTTGATGCGAACACTGTCGGATGACTCAACAAATCCTTTTCTTTGTTTCCTTTTTCATTTTGAGGCAATGTCATCATTTTTCCTCTGTTTGTTGCTCTGTTAACATGGAAGAATGATGTTGTCCCGGGGTCAGGGAGTTGGAATTTCCTTTCCAGCCTTGTCTTACTGCTCCTCTCCCTTTTTTTTATATATATATATATATTTGCTGCAGGTCAGAGCAGATCCGCAGTGAGGTTGGAGGGGGAAGGCTCAGCCCTTCTCTCCCATTTGATCTTCTCTGGATAGTGCCAGTCCCCTGACTTGGCAGTTGTCCTTCTACCCCACCATCCATATGTTTGCATCCCAGCTTCCCTAATCAGCTTTTAAGCCAAAAATACCAGAATCAGTCTTGAGTTTTTGATTCCTTTATTTTTTGAGGAACTGGAGACACTGCAGCTGAGTTTCAACACTGCAAAATAACAGTAGGTCCAGTTAGCTACTGAATGCTCATCGCTTCTGGAAAACAGGCTTAGCACGTCCCTTAATGGTATTTATTAAACAGGATCAGAGAGTAGGGTAGTGCTTCAAACCTGAGCAAGACCTGGGAGAAACAGAAGGAAGGGAACCCCATGCTCTTGGGGTTTTTTCTTCAGGTGGGAAACTGAAAGTTCAGTTTAAGGTCTGCCACTGAAATGTTCCTTGGCTCCTCACGATGACACCAGCTACCCAAAGGCATTTAGTAATTAAAGAAAGAAAGAAAAAATAAACCAAACCAGCCTATTTCCTATGTGCAGGAAATACATGGCCAGGAAGAGATCTGAAACCGAAGCTGGTTATCTTTCTTCATCCTTTGATCTCGAGCATCTTTCAAAATCTGCCCTCCAAGTGATATGCCCAAGGATGCATGAAATCAAGTGCTGAATCTTTATCTCCTCCACTTGTGTGCATCTGCACGGCAATTCATAGCGCAGACACGTTCCTCCTCGGGACCAGCCTCGACTTACAGCAATCAAGACTAATCCCAGAGATAGAGATATTGGACATTGACAGGGTGGAGAAGAAGGAAGCGTCACTGGGGCGTCGTGCTCTGACTCAGAGGATGGTGAGCGATCACCCTGCGCAGCCGCCCTCCCCGTTCCCTCCCATTCAGGCTGTGGCTGCATCTGGCCCTCAGTTCTCCCCAGATGTGTGATGGATTTAAAGATGTACCCCAGTCCTTGACCTACACTGAGGACCACGGAGCAAGTAATTTCTGAAACATCATCAATAGAGAACCTGAGACCTTTCCATGCTAGAGAGGCTGTAGGGAGGAGAGTGCCTGTAGACACCAACCGCCTCTGTAGAGAAGGGAAATCTGAAGTTTCCCCTCTGCTTTTTCGTGCATAACAGCATCTGTATGCCTCATTTCCATCTTCACAGCTCCTGTAATTTACATAATGAACATTTGCAGAGCCTGAGATCTGGGTTCACTTTGTATCACGTTTACTGTAGTTGACCTTCAACGTATGAGCAGAAAAGTTTCCCAGGCAGTTTTCCCAAAGGGTATGAATGTGAAATGTGACATCATCAGGAAAGGAGAAAAGGGGATTAAAATTGGGTTTCTGATACACCCATCATTCAAAGATATATTTTCTATTCTACAGTAGGACAAAAATAGTTTGTTTTAAAAAAGGAGTTTTGGCTTTAATAATGTGCTTCTAAAAGTGCTGGTATAATGTCCATCAATAAAGTAACTTTAATTAGGTTTGCCTGCCTAGATCTGCAGAAAGAGTTTTTCCATAATAAAATGCATTGGAATAAATATTATGTAGAGGGGGGAGAAAAAAAAAAAAAAAACAAACAAAAAAGAGACATTTTTATTTGCATCCCTTTATAAGGAGTGGCTGTCAAATGAGTATTTTATCCATGTTGGTTGCCTGGTTGGGTAATGAATCCAAAAAAGGGTGGTGGCAAGTAATTGGCAATCTAGGCAGGATTCACACCAGGAGGAATCCTGACTTTGAGGGGTGGGATCAGGACATGAGGATAAAAACAAGCACCTGATGCTACTTCTACCTTCTCTGAAGGTGTCAGGTGGAGCATTGAGTATTGCCTCCATAGTGCTCTGGGTGATATATCCTGAACTGACCCGTTTTTGTTTCCAGCACCCATTCTTGATGCTTTGTCCTTTTCAGGCACCCTGCAAGTACCAGTGGAGCTTGTCTGGCACCATCCTTGGAGGCTGCATCTTCAGTGTTATATTGAAGTTTATATTATGCTGACCTGGGGCAGCAGGAGAGAAACTTCTACAGAGCACAACTCTGAGATAATCTCTCATCTGAAGAGTGTCTGTGAGTTTCCTTTTCTTCTCTTTGGCTGTTTGGGCTATCAAGCTGCTTATTGTTCGCTGAAGCGATGGGGGATGCTTTGAAAGAGGAGATGTGTTTTGTAACTGACTCGGGGCTTGTTTGTATAGAAAATGAATTGAAAGCTGAAATACAGAGACGTGTTCTGGTGGCAAAGAAAAGATCTCGTGTCAGCTGTCATAAGGCTCTTCAGATAAAATGGATTTTAAATGCCACCATGATAGGTGTGCTGCAAATGCCTAAGGTAGATAAATCTGACACCATTCCCATTGCTGTAGGCCAGGCACAGACAAAGTGTTGCTCTACCCAATAAGCCCGAGGAAGAAAGCAAGCAAGCTTTTCAGAGCCTCTTGTGTGCCCTCCTTTGCATGCTGTCAGGTAATTACAGCCTGGCTGGTAGCAGGTTGTACCTCTCTGCCCCTTATGTGCTTCAAGTGGTTTATCCACGTATCCTGCACGGCGATGGGTCAGCGTTCAGGTGAAAGCTGGACTGGGTGGATCTTCACTGCCGTGCTTCTTTTGGTGTTCTCCAGAGCCTGGACTCCAGTTGTGGTCTGTGGGTAGTTGTATAATTTCAGTTGCATGTTGCAAACTTTCCAGCTCATGGAAAGAGAGTGGCAGTCAAAGAGATGTTTCTCTCCTGCCTACGTGAAGGACCTCCTGTCCCCAGAGGCACAGCAGATGGGATCAGGAAAGGAGTGTGCTTGTTGGATGAGACTTGGTATAACATTATCCTGAGCCAAACACAGGTTCTCTGCAGCTCTGCCATCCTAGAATGATGTGAAACCACAGGTCAGGGCTGCTGGACCATCCCTTTGGATTGGAGGGTTGATGATTTTAGCCTTCAAAACCTCTCCCCCCTCCCCCAGGGGTGGTCACTGTGCTGGGGTCATGAACAAGTGGTTAACACAGCTGCAGGGCAGCCAGAGAGGCTCTTCCTTGAGCTAAGGAATGTTTCCTCCTTTCATTCTGCCTTTTTGGTTTGTTTAGGGTTTTTATGGTACCATATAGTGTTTAATAATTCAATATATACATAATCTAAAATAAACACGCTAATTAACCTTTGTTTTGAGAAGTCTATGTTTGGATTCTGAACAGTTTGGAGTGGGAAAGGTGCCATGGGGAAAGCATAGCAAAATATGTTTAGTGCTGAGCACCTTCAATTACTTAAGTGGTAATGTGGGCTGGACCAATTAAAAAAGAAAAAAGCTATTATGCAGGCATGTACACGCTAAAATATCTTCATGCAGCGTTCCCAAACTCCAGTCTTGCTGCAGAACTGTAAAATATATCCCAGTATATGGAGGAGGGAGTTCAGTGGCTTGGGAGCGGTTCTGTGCTTTGCCAGGAGCCCCTAAATCTCCCTGCCGTGCTCAGGGGTCAGGAGGGGTGAGGGGTGCCCTAAACTCTGCAGTAGCCCACACTGTCTGGGAGAAGCCAGAGGGTAAATCCCACTCTGCGTCCTGACTAAACGCTGTGTTTTCTGAAAGGTCAAGTGCTGTGCTCTGACTCACTGGGACGAGTCTTCCACAGCCCAAATGCCTTCAAAATATATTACTGGAGGATAATAATTTTACCCAAATACTCGAGCTTTAATATTCTTCCCCAGCTGAACTGTAAATAAAATTATTTCCTGAGAGCACTTATTTGAGCTTGATTATTAAATACATTGCCAAAATCTGGTCGGTTAATATACTGCCTGCTACTTGAGCTGAAGTATCTAAAAGACAAAGAACGAAGTAAGCGAAAAGGAAATCAACATTTTGCTAAATTGCATGTTTTTAAAAATCCTATAATTGAGGCTGCTACTTCATTTCCATTTGTAAAACAGATTGAGTTCCCCTTCCTAATGGATCTGGTTTATCTTGGATACTAATTGCAGCGTTTGCATGGTTCGTGGGGGCTGCTGGTGACAGGATGGTGGGTAAGAGAAGTCCAACTGCTCCTGCTGAGCTCCAGGGTGTTGTTTAGGAGTGATCCTTGGCACTGAGCTCTGCTGAACTTCAAGCCCTTCTTCTTTTTTCTTCTGGCTCCAAAGTCTGGGTCAATCAACCAAGATAAACTTGTTAATTCGCTGTCAGGATTACGTGCCTCGGGTCTCGCTTGAGAAGCAGTGGGAAGGTTCAGGTGATAATAAAGCAGCACCAGACAGTCTGGATGTTTAATTAAACTTGTCCGTGCCCTCTGTGACCTAGTGACTGGGCTGGAAATGTCACCAGAACAAAGGTTGCTCATGAGGTTTGCACGTGGGCCGTTCTGCAGTGCAGGGCTGTGGGGAGGGGTGGGGGTGTGTTGCAGGGTCTCATCTCATTCTTTCACATTATTGTTGAGAAGGGAGAAACAGTGCTCTGAAGGTCTGGGGGGAAAGAAAA
>VXBZ01000306.1:396906-417305 GCA_013399135.1 Heliornis fulica | reverse complement strand
TTGTTGAGGAGGGAGAAACGGTTCTCTGAAGGGCTGGGGGGAAAGAAAATGGGGGTGGGGGGTTTTGGGGTGGCTTTTTTTGAATAAGTGTTTCCTTGGAATCTGCTCTAGCAAATCTGTGCACACAGCTGAATTAAGCAATTCCAGGCCTGGGTCTGGTGGAAACATGCAGCTTCGATCCACCCATGCTCAGCTCCTAGCTAACACCCTCTCGAGTGCTCCACTGTGTGCCTTTGTTATTGCTGGCTCAGGGAGGGAAAACAGCTTGTCAGAGGATGGTACCTAGGGATGTCAGTTGGAGATCTCTCTCTCCCCTGCCCCACCATCTCTGCAGCCCATGTGCTTTTCCTAGACCCCTGTGCACAGATCTGTGCTAATGGCCACAGCGTGTCACCAAGGCCTCTAGCGCCACTTCGGCATGGGCACCCTCTCCAGCGAGCTGGCCATTCACCCTTTGCTTTCCATCATTTCACTTTGCATTGACAAACAGATTCTTTTATTACTACTATTGTTTTTAAGACACTCTTGAAAGCTATCCGTGGGGTTCCCAGGGAGCTCAGTATGGCAGAGGGAGCCCTGGCTACAGAAGTGCCCTTTGTGGAGCAGGTCTGTGGGCTCTCTGCCACCAGCGCCGTGGGGGAGCCTTGTAATAACGACACCAGCCCCGACCAGATGTCTTCTGGAGGGTTTGGTTTCAAGATGCATGGCTGCTAGTCCACAAGAACGTGTGGGGGTTTTCTGCTCTAATATACATGATTTGTTTAAAAAGTTTGCAGGTGTTAGGATTTTTATTGAAGTCAGGGAGCTGAGAAATTCTATCCAGTCGGTGAGGTAATGCTCTGCTCAGACGGGGAGCGGGGATGCATTAAATCAAGGGCAGCCGTGCTGCCAGCTCAACTTTATCCATATGAAAACTAATCTGAGCCGTACCCAGCCAGACTCTGTCCCTGCAAATCGGGTGGAGAGCGAGAAAATCCGCTGATTGCTTGCTGCTTTCCTCCAAAAGCTGCTGGGGGCTCGCAAGGCAGACCCTCTCCATGCTGGTGGGGACCCCCTGTCCTGGCTGGCAGCCCTCCACGGGCTTTTTCCTGACTGAGGTGGGGTGAGCTGGGGGGTGGATCAGGGTTGAAGAGCCATCCCCCTGCTCAATGGGGAATTTGGGGGAGTGGGAACAGCTGCTTCCTCTGTTGTCTCCCTGTGGATGCCTGTGATGTGTGGTCCTGGTAAGGCCCAGGTAGAGATGGGTCCTCACCTCTGCTCCAGCTGCAGGGTTTTGCTCTCCTAAGCCAGGGAAGAGGGAGGAGAGCACACACCAGCAGGGTTCCCAGGGAGCTGTTTGAGGCTTTGGGTTTCGTTTCCTCTTTCTCTGGGCTCTTTCTGCTGCTTGCTGAAACCCCAGTAGAGATTTGTGAGGGGTTTTTTCCTTATTATTTTATATATATATATATAGGTAGGTTGTAATGTCAGGATATGAGGTTGAAAGGGCAGCTCTGAGTCAACTCTCAGCTGAATTCCGAGTATTTCCTTTCTACATGGATGAGATCCAGGCATTTATCTCAGTTCAATAAACCCCACTTATTTCTGATGCTCATTCAAACAGACTTTGAATCCTTTGTGCCCACGGACTAGGGCTGGATGTTCAGGATCTGGGAAAGCTGGGATATGCAGAGTCAGCAGGGAAATGTTTTCGGGGTCATAGCTGAAGTGGGGTTTTATTTTTATATTTATATATCTATGTCTTTATGTATATAAAGATCAAAGCAGGCCAACCCACTTTTGCCAGCTGTGTGTCTCACTGGCAGGAGAAGCCTGCCATGGAGTGCCTGGGGTGTGAGATGTCTCCTGTTGGGTCTGCAGAGTGATGCACAGCCCTGCCTGCGTCGGGCACCGTAAGCGATGATGCTTTGGCACGTGGGTGAATGGCTGATGGGATGGTTTAACTTGATATCTACCCCTTGTCAGGATACAGCCTGTAAGACTCGGGCAGCATCCTTTTAGTGTCTGGTCCACGGGGGAAGGAGGAGGGGGATGGAGCACTGGAACAGGCTGCCCAGAGAGGTTGGGGAGTCTCCTTCTCTGGAGACATTCAAGACCAATCTGGACACGTTCCTGTGTGATCTAATCTAGGTGATCCTGCTCGGGCAGGGGGGTTGGAGTAGATGATCTATTGAGGTCCCTTCCAGCTTCTGACATTCTGTGATTCTGTGTGATCCTGGGTACTGCTCTAGGGGAGGCAGGTCCAGGCTTTGTCCTCAGCACAAGCTCGCTGTACCCCCATCACAGAGGTTACATAAATAAGGCTAAAACCAGAGCAAATGATACTTCATGGGTGGAACTTTGTCCCCAGGGGCTCCAGGGGTTTCTACCAGCTGGGACTAAGGAAGACCCAGCCACAGTGTAGGGTTCCAGCGCCTGCCGGGATGGCTGTGGGGGGAGCATGGTGCTTTGGCTGGGGCCCCTCTGGGTGCTTTGGCTGGGGCAAACCCCTTCTGGCGGGGTTTGTGTCCCACCACATTCCTTCCCCTCCCCTGCCCCATTCTGTGTTCCTGGGCTGAGCATGTCCCACAGAGTCTTCCAGCTACTTGAAGCCAATTCTGCCGTATTTCCCTCCAGGCTGCCTTTTCCCCTGCCGCTGAATTTCGCTCAGCGGAATGACTTTGAGGGCACCGATTTCAATTGCCTGCACAGAGCCAAAATTAATCTGAAGTTTATGCCAGTGTAGCAGAGCTTTAAGCATCCACCAACAGCATGTGTATTTCAAAATAATGTAACTGCTCCTAAACCCAAATGCTGCTTAAAACCTCTGCCGTGCTCCACCGTAAATACCAGCGATGCCTGAACTGCGGCACCAGTAGTAACGAGACTGTTGGCAGTATTTACGTGCCCATTAACGTCCCACCACGATGACCGTTTCATTACCACAGGACTGTAAGCACATGCAGACATCCTGGTTGGATGCTGCTGTGGGGCAGGGAGAGGAGCTGGCCCCCTCACCTTTGCGAAGGGAATGGTCTGGTGGCACCTCTGTTTGTGGTCTTCTCTGGAAGAAGCTGTCTGGGGATCTCTGACGGTGTTGAAGCTGAAGTCCTGTTTATGGAAGGACACGGCCCTGGTGCAGAACAGCGGTTGTCTCCTTGAGGATGTGGCTCTGGGATGCAGAGGGAGCATGTGTGGGGCTCTGTGTCTGCCTTTGAGCATGGCATGGTTGGAGGCTGGGGTGGACTTGGAGATGTTGTGACAGTGCTGGACAAGATGACAGGTGTGCTGTTACTCTGACTGTAATGGTTTTCGTACCAGGTTTGGGCAGAACAACCTCTTGCCTGGTCCCTGTGGAAGCAGCCAGATCTTGCCCGTGGAGGACAGGCTGAGCCCCTCAGGTTGCCTTGCCTGGGTACAGCGCTTCTCCATCCAGAGGGATGGATGCTTTGGGAAGCAGTGTGGTGCCTGTGTGTCCTTGGCAGAAGCGGTGACGTGAGCAGCCCTGATGGGACTGGACCGGAGGGTGCTTGGGTGTCTCTTCACATCCTGAACCCTCCTGTGGTTGCATGTGAAGCTGTGGTTCCATTGGGCTTGGCAGGGAGACGCCCTGTGACTCCAAGTTAAGCAAGGCTTTGGCTTGAACTCTCCAGAGGTCAAAGCCAGAGGAGGGGTCACCCTGCCCGCGTTGTGGCCAGGACCCTCTGTGCTGGAGTCACTGGTGTGAGAGGGTTTCCACTGTTCCTTCAGAGACCTTCCTCTCCACCAGACACTGCAGCAGCAGCTTGGGTTTTCCTCTTTCCCTTTTCAGCTCTGTCTGCATAAGGACCCCCCTCTCCTGCTTCTATTGCTTCTCTAAAGGTTAAAGGCTCAATCCAGGTGGGAAAACTTGGGTTTGGTTGTCTTGGTCCCCAAGCCTTTTGAGATGAAGGATTGTAATGGAGTTATGAGTTCAGTGGGTGCCCTTCTGTCCTGCATCACCCCTCACGGGTGGGAGATGGCCGCTTTTTATTAAAGAAACACACATAGGTGTGAGGGACAGAGGAGAGTCTGTCATGAGAGCAGGTTGTAACTCATTTCCAGAACTCTGCACTTACTGAGCACATTCGTTGCCTTGGGCCGACGACTTTGGCTGCTTAGAAAGGAGCAGAGGGGTGATAAGAACCCGTGTGTGCAAAAGTACACAAGACATTAATTATGGCGACCGCCTTGCGATACGGTCTAGCAAGAGCTAATGGAGCAGGAGAAACCTGTGGAAAATGTTAGGGAGAGCTGTCAGGATGTTTGTCTTACACACTGCTCTGGATGATCTCATCCCTCCCCACGTTTTGGAAGGCGAGGGCTGTGCCGGGTCAGCTGGAGGCGGCGGGCAGACACCCTGGCCTGGGAGGAGGGTGACAGGAGGGAGATGTGGGGGCTGCCCAAGCTGGTGGGGTTGCAGGGACCTGGGGTGCTTGTTGCTGGAGGTGAAAAACGTGGGTGGAAAGAGGATGGCTTGAGGGCCTTTGGGAAGCGTAAAGCTGTGTCTTTTTTTTCTTTCTGCTCTTCTGGAATGGCCAGAATAAAATGTTATTTGCCATTGCAAAGCCAAGCAAGCCTGGGGCTTGGGGAGGAGCTCGGGGCAGCACCAGAGTCCCTGGTGAGGGGCTGCCGCAGGCAGGAGGGATGCAGCCGAGCTGGGGGAGTGCCATGTCAAGTCATGCAGGGCAAGGATTCCTTGGGGAATTTCCTTCTTCCCCCACCCCTTCTCCATGCTGTGGCTCATGCAGATGATTCCCTGGGGACCGAGTGATGACAAACAGGTCAAAAATGGTGGCTTGGCGATGCCGGTCCTGGAGGTCAGCTCGCTGTGGTGATTTATAGGAGATCTTGCTGTGTCCCAGGGCTGCCTTGGCTTTTCATTCATGCTGGAGATGACGAAGAGCCGAGCTTGAACAGCGTTGCCGTGCTGGCACGGGCCGCTTTGCGGAGCAGGAAACCGCTCCCTTTATCCTCGCTTGATCTTTCAGAGTGAAATATGTGCAGTGCCCTTGTCGGCAGTAAGAGCCTCCTAAGGAGGGGCGGCTGGGGGAGCAATATTAGCAAGCAGGAACAGATGTGCACCTTTAACTTCTTGCTTTGCATGGACTAGGGAAGCCAGGGGAGGGAGGTGTTGTGGGAGGGAGGTCCACAGTGCAGGAGAACATGACTCTCAGAAGGCCTGAGGAAGTTGTGTCAGACCGAATCTGACTTTCCCCTTGGTCTTGCTCTGCGTGTTTTGGGTTTTTTTTATGATTATTATTATTATTTACATGCACAGTTCTATTAAAAGCAAGATAATTGCCTTTTCTTTCTTCTGCCTGAGCTTCTCAACACGATTAAGATACAGAAAACAAATGCCTAGACATGAGGATGATCAAATAGGCACCAACCAGCCCAAGTCACCGTGGCCCAGTTGAAAAACATGGCACTTTTCCAGGACCTGTTTGTTTCTCTTAATACAGTGATTTGCTTTTCCATATTGTTCTCTGTAATTATCATCACCCGGTGCATTCACTGGCTCTGGGTTCAGTGTAACATAAATCTGGGATTAGTCTATTGAAGTCAGCATCAGATACGTTTGCTTTAACGACTGAACTAGATCTTGGTCTTGTTTATCCTCCCATAGCTCCAAGCTAACTCCACCATAGTAAATACAACTTCTCTCTCCTGAGGGTTTCCCCAAAAGCCTTCCCTAGCTACACCTCCCACCCTTGTGCTGAACTTCACACTGCAGGGAGATAACCAGTGGCATCCTGTGGTGCCTTCAGACTAGGCCTTGCTTGGAAGCCCTGCCACAAGCTATGTGTGACCTATCTGGAGAGGGAAGGATGGTTGGGTTGGAGCCATGGCTTTCCCCTGCGCTGATGGTGATGCAGGCTGGCATCCCTTCTCCGCTCTCATTCAGGTTCCCTCCTAAAGTCCAGGTAGACCTGGGCTTGGGGTGCTCCTAAGCCTGGTGTTAGAACCTGTTGGCTTTATCTGGTGTGCTAGGTTGGGAAATGGCTTTTACAGGCCCATGAGATCCCTCAGCTCCTTTGGTTCATACAGTCACCAAGGTTGGAAAAGTCCTTCAAGATCATCAAGCCCTATGGTCAGCCCTACACCAGTGTAACCTCTAAACCCTTTCTCAAAGCCCCACATCTGCCCATTTTTTGACCAGCTTTAGGGATGGTGGTTCTACCACCTCCCTGAGCAGCCTGTCCCAATGCTTCACCACTCTTTTGGTGAATAAATGTTTCCTAACATCTAGTCTGCACATAACATGTGGACTGGTTAGTGCTGAGTTGAGCTTCATCCTTAGTGCCCAGCATTTATCCCTCTCAATTTTGTTTTCAGCAGCTATGGGGGAAAATTGACAGAACATCACTGAAAGGCAAAAAAAAAAAAAAAGCTAGTCTGGTTTGAAAACAAGGAACAAAAAATGAGTGTTATTACTGTTAGTAGGGTTGTCATCTGCTAGTCAAAGCTGTTGAATGGGAAATTTCAGTTCTGAATCCTTGTCTTTTGAGATGAAGCATGGGTTGCTTCCCTGCCTGGGGTCTGGCAGGGGCTGTTTCCATCCTCAGAGGTGGATGGAAGCCAGGCAGCAGAGCTGACCCTCTCCAGCCCTCCCTGACCACTCATGGGGCAGCACTGGCTCCGTGGGGCTGGCTGTGTGCTGCTCCCATACCTGGACAGGGTCATTGCAGCCTGGGATGTTTCCACCCCAGGGTCACTGCCAACAAGAGCTGGGCACGGGGAGCTGGGGGGCAGGGGTTCAGAGTTGGTGTTGGATGATGTGGCCAGTTTACTGGGGAAGCAGCTTGCTGTGCTGCACTCCATGGCTGGACCCTGCTCTTCCCCAAGTGCTCCCCTGTGGACTCTGGCAGGCATTCCTTTAAAGAAGGAAAAAAAAAAAACCAAAACCAAACCCAAAAACCTTTTCAGTCTCTTCTGATTTTCGGTTCTGGTAATCTGGAGCAATTCTGATATAGCTGTGGGATTTCATATTTCTCTTTTCTTTTCTCAGACAGAGCCTGTGCACACTGATGGGTGCCCAAAACATGCCTCTTGCTTCCCAGTGTGTGCCCCAAATTTCTTCTTCAGTCCCTGCACAGAGGTGCCCTGCACAGCCCCATGCTGCTGCTTGATAAGACAGATGGAGAGAAGCTATTTTCTGATTTCCAGATACTGTAGTTTATCTCTAATGCTAGTTTTCACTGGCAGTTTAAGAAGTTCTTAGAAAATTCTTCTACTTCCCCCTTAGTACCAAGATGATAAGAGGCAGATAAAACTTATCATTTACTAATAACTAACAAAAAACTGTAGAGGGTTTTTTTTGGATGCAAACTGGGGGGTTATTATTTGTTTTTTTTTAGAGATGACATAAGCCTCACCCCTCCCCCAAGAGAAAGGGAAATTATTATCAGGGTTTTTTTCCTAATGGACTTAAAAAAGAGCCCAAAAAATGCAGCATTTTTATTGAAAAGATGACATTTAAAGATTTTCAGGCAAAAGCTTTCAATGCAAAGCTTGAAGTTCTGACCGGATGTTTCCCCAAAGGGAGTTTCTCTCCAGGGAGCTGGGCTGTACATCCCATGTCATCCCACAATGCCCTTTCCAATGGGAATGGAGATATTCCTGGTCACAGTGTCTCACTGGGGATAAGGTTGGGCTTGGGAGCTCTCCCTATGCAGGAAAGGGGAAATGATTTTTGTTACTTATAAACCAAACAAGACACAAGTGTTTTCCAGAGATTAGCAGGACTGTCTCTAAAGAGTCCTGTTACAAACCCACCGTTTGCCTGGAAAACATTGTTCCTGCCAGCTCTGGGCATCACCTTGGAGCAGAGAGACATCCTGGTCCTTCCTGAGCATGGCTCAAACCAGCCCCAGGTCCCCATTAAAATTCAGACTGCGGCTTTCCTCGTTGTTCCTTCTCTCAGCTGACATTTAAACCTGTCAACGGATACAGCTGGTGTCGTGGAATCATTGTAAGCAACACAAAAATTGCACTGCTGCTTCCTGATGGCTCTAAACAGAGAAAGAGAGGGAGGATGGACACAAAGGCAGTGAAACACCTTGTGCTGCTTTCTTGGCTGCTGGTCTGGCAGTGTTTCTGCTGCTCCTCCCCCTGGAAAGCAGTGTAAACCTGGGCAGCAGGGAGTGATAATGTGCAATTGGCAGGGATGGCATTTATCAGCTGTCAGACGACGTGTCACTCCTGTCCCCACACCACACTTGGCATTGCAGCAGTATCGTCAAATATAAGGGGGTGGGATGTACCTGCTGAGCAGTCAGGGCTCATCCCTGTAGGCCAGCTGGAAGGGGGTCCTTGAAGGTCCCTGAACGGACCCTGTCACCCATGGGCCTCACCCTGGCATTTCAGTGCCATCCTGAGGGTTTTGGGATGGGTGCTGGGACACCTGCGGCATCCCCTGCCGTGCAGCATGCTCATGTGTCCCCAGAGCTGGCAGGGGCTGTGTGCAGGCCATGACCTGGTCCTGCTCGAGGAGGCGGTGACAGGCAGTAGCGACTCATGGTGTGCCATGATCCCCATCAGCTCTCGGACAGGTACCTTCTATATATGGAGCCTTCCTCCATATCCACTCTGGGTGTGGGGCACGTGGGTGTGTTTCTGGGTAAACATCCTATAGGCAGCAACTGCTGACCTGACTGTGTTCAGGGCTGGTGTGTGGCCACGCACAGATCCTGCTTTGAATACACAGGAGCCATTTTAGCAGCTTTCCTGTGCTGTGGCCCCTGGTAAACAGCCACCTGTGGCACACAGAGAGCACAAAGGGTGCCAGGCGCTCCGCTGGAGCCGCTTCCCTGCCTCTGTGATGAACATGTTCCATCCCACAGTCATTTGTTTTTAGAAACTTCACAAACAAAAACTTGATGTTTTGGTATCGAGCTCAAATGTGGGAATGATTTTATTCCCGTTTCCAGTGTTTCTGCTGGGAGCACTGGAAGGCCCCCAGAAATGCTGTGCTTCCCCCGAGTGTTCCTTGCTCCCCAGACAGAGCATTTTTCAAGCATTACAGAAGCAAAAACAATCCTGGTGCCTTGAAAGCTTTTTACACTGACTCTGCTTCATGGAAATACTGACTCAGGGCTGATTACATCCTATGATGTAAGAAGGAGTTAGAAAGCTTAGCAGGGAATTAGAATAATGCAGTTTGGATGTGTCTGTGTGCAGCAAAGGGGGGTGCAGTGTTTGTTAGGAAGCTTTAAATCTTTTGCAGCTCCATGTCAGTCTCTTGCAAAACTGCCACAGACCCCGTCAAAAGTGATGGGGACTCGAGGCGTGATGACCTCTTAGCTGCTGAACTGAGCCCCTGGTTGAGATCTCTTCAGCCTGTTTAAAGGCTGCAAAATCTCCCTTGCTGCAGTGTGGAGGCAGCAAACGGCACCGCTGCTATGTGGCAGAGGACGAAAAGGGCTTTGCTGTGTTACACATCTGGAAGGGGAATGAGGATGGAGAAGTGCCAGGGGTGGTGGCCACGTTCTGGCCTGGCTTCTGCCCTCGCACCAAACTGAAGGTGGAGATTTGGACACCGACCCCAGAGAGGGGCAGGGCTCCCTGGGTGCAGGTGGGGTGTGAGGGCAGCCCCAGCCTGGCTGCTTCCCTGCTCCTTGCTGCTGGGTGCCATTGCATTGGAGATTGTAGTTTATGGTTTACTTTATCTCGTCCTCCCAGGGAGAAAACCCATTCATTGTCAGCACGAACCCCGACATGAGTAAAAGTCAAAGATGACCCAAGTGCCTGGAGGCATAAAACCAGCCACTGAATTGTTCAGCTTGTTTAATGGAATGGAGCCACACAAATACATGATTCGTGGTCAGATTTATACCTACAGCAACACTGGTCCTCAAACAGGTCACGGAGCAAAGCACACGATGGGTTTGCTGGCTGCTGCCGTCTGTGAGCGACCTGGGATCGAGAGTCCCATCAGAAAGCCGGCCCTTGCTGTAGGGCTGTGATGGACATGAAGGAGATGGGGCCACACCAGCTCTGAGCTGCTGCTGAGGATGGAGGGAAGGGAAGGCCCTGCTTAAACCTGGGGTCTGGCTGCAGCAAGGTTTGCTCCTGCTTTTTAAATATATGTATCATATAGGCACACAGACATATACACATGCCCTGGCAGATCGTGCCATCCTTTCCTTCACAGCTACCCCTGGTTCCAGGAAAGTGGTTTCTGCCAACTGGTTGCTGGTGTGGCGGGTGCGTAAGGCTGTCTCATCGTGCCGCTTCCCACCTCGAGTGAGTCACCGGATGAGATGCGAGCGCTGAACTATACTCGATGCCTCGATCTGAAACACTGACTTCGAATGATGGTGCAGGTCATTAGGTCCTTAATTTCTTCTTTAATGGATTTTTGTAATGCACTTGATGAATAAATAGATGCTCAACGGTAAACAGAAATGCCATTTGCAATCTTGGATTTGAAACGGGGCCTTAATGTTGCCATTATTTGTTTACAGAAGTCCTGTGGGCCTTACGGGAGGTGGAACATGTGCAAACGCTGGAAGTGTTTGGAAGGTGGAAGTTTCCAGCTAGGGCTGGAAGTGCACAGCCCCGTCAGCCCAGGCCGCTGCCGAAGGACCAGCTCAAGCGTGTGGGCCGTGTTCAGACCATGAATGAACCATGGACTCCTGACCACCTGCGGACGAGACCCTGGCTGAGCACATCTTGTGTTTGCATGGGAAGCCAGGCCAGAAGGACCCGAGAACATCTCCAAGCAGACATCCCTACAGCCACTTTGCAGGTACAGGGTACGTCCCCACAGCTCTGGGGATGAGAGGGCCCTGGGTGCTGCAGTGTGGGCTCAGGGAACAGGTGGTGTGAGCAGGGTCCTGCTTGTGTCCTCACCCACCCTGAGTTCTGGACTCAGCCCCTCGGGGGGGATCACAGGTACTGCCATCGATGGGACCTGCCTAGCCGATGGGTACAGCGATTTCAGCCTCCTGGTTTACAAGTACCACACCAGTGCAGAGTAATGTGATTGCATGTCCACATCAATTTATTTAAACCTGGCAGCATCCTCAGCAAATATTTTTGTACCTCCAGGTTCTAAATGGCATTACTGTTACCAGCAATGTATCATCGTTACCAGCAAGGCTTCAGAGGATGCATGAGCAAAGTGTGGTATTACTTAAACCTCTGCAAGTGCTTCCTGATAATTAATCAGGCATGGGCTGGTTATGTTTCCACCTTGCTCGGCAGAGAATAACCATCTAATGCAATGGAGCAGGATTTCGGTTACAATTCTCTGGTGAGCTGATCCACCAGGACATCCCAGCCTGGCTGTGTCCTTCCTGCCTGCTGCAGCCTTGAGTGGGACCCCTCGTTCCTCTGGGCTGGGTTCTCACCTCTGACACCAACCTGGCACTACATCTGATGCTTCAGCAGGAAGAAAAAGACTCGCACAAGGCTTGTGGCCAGTGGTGCTCTCGGGTACGTACAGGGAGACCACTGTCCTGACCGGGGGCAATCAGATCTCCATAGAATCAGAACCAAAATCCTGCACCGTTGCACAGCATTATTCCACCCTTCCTGGCCCAGATGTCATTTATTTTTGGGTTCTTGTCCCACAGCTGCTTTGACTACGGTGCTCCCTTCAATCGTGCCATTATGTATTAATAGGGGATGGAGCTGGCAGCGGGAAAGGGTAGCAGAAGCACGCATTTGTCTTGCTGTCCAGTAAGCCACATAACAAATAGCAATGCCAAGTGTAATCCTGCTTCAGTTAAAACTGTTGCTTTGGTTTGTCATCATTCATTGTTCAGAGTACAGCTGCTTAATGACAGGATGTGGGAAATGAAAAGGGTTTTTTTTATGTCCTCGTAGACTTTTTTAAAACAAAAAATTCCTGAGCAACAGGGAGAGGAGGCACTTCCACAGAAATCCCTAGGTTTGAATGCCGAGATGGAGCTTGGCTGGAGCGAGCCTCCCCTCAACGAGGCTCAGGAGACAGAGGTTTCGCTCTTAGCTTTAAAAATAACCTGCTGTGTAAAGCCAGGCAGTATCTGTGCCTCTGCTTTGTTTGCTTACGTTACACATCTGGAGCAGCTGTCTCTGCCGGCTCCTTGCAGAACGGACCTGCATTTGACAGGGAGAAATGAGGAATGAAAGAGAAATGCCATGTATCTTTGTGGGGCTGCAAAATGCCCCGTGTCTGATTAAGTTGGCAAATGTTAGATTTTCAACCTGAATATAGTGGAACAGAGCGAATTATCCATGTGGACTATGGGCAGGCTGAGGTGGCCAGAGGAGGCTTCGTTAAGCCAGTGATGGAGACATATCCCCAGCCCTGCCCAAAGCTGGGGTGTGTGGGGTACCTCTTTCAATTTTAGCTCCATTTTAATAATCATTGTATTTTTACACAGGCCACAGTGGGCTCCACCCCTCTGGCATGCTAATTGCTTCTAGTTGCCGGTGCAGAATTACTGGCAGCGCGTGATCTTTGCTCCCAGTGGGAACTCTCCTACCTGGGCCATATAAAGCAAACAGGGAAGCTGATGGGTTTGGTGGGAGCTGTGTTTCATCCAGACTTTAAACTCACTTCTGGCAGGCACAGCCCTTGAGGAACCGCCGAAGGCTGGGACGTGGCCAACAAATCTGCGTAATTGCTAGCCCATCCCCTGCTTCGCTCTGCCTCTACAAATAGTCTCTCTCCTCTCATCTATTTATTAGGCCCTGTCCTGAACCATGTGAAATTAGTGTGGGATTTGCCTGAGGTTCCCCTCTGCCAGCCCAGCATGAGCAAAATAAAGGAGGTGCTGGGCTTACCAGATGGGGAGAAGGAGGGGAGTCAGGGTGCTGTGTCCTGTCCTCTGCTCTCAGTGCTGTAAGAGGGACAGGGAGCAGCTGAAATCCTGCTGTGGGCTTCCCCCATACCTGGGACTTCCCATGTCTTGCCATCTCACATTAAACATCCCCATTTCTTAGGATTACTGGATATATTCATGCAGTCATCTATTACCAGCAGATCACTGCCATGCTCATCACCATCCTCTTGGTCCAAAAGTTGTTTGGGATTTCTTTTTTCCATTTTTTTCTTTTTTCTTTTTATCCCTTGAAAATGTCTATTTCCAACGAGCCTGCTGTTATCTTACTTTTGCTATTTTAAGTTCCGTGGCACAAAAAGGCTGACTCACAGAAAGCCGTGTTGTAGGAAATATTGGCTCAGACAAGGAAATAATTCTCAGTTCATTCTTCCACCGTGTGCTTTGGGGCTTTTTTTCTGTCCCTTTTTTTTTTTTTTTTTTTCTGTGCATGTGTCTTTTGGTCTTACATTATGACACACAGCGAGGCACTGTGAAAGATCGAGAGCTGTTTCTAATGCATATAGCACTGGTCTGCCCAGTCAGATGTCTCTGTATATAGCCCAAAGTGTTTTATGTACCTGCTAGAAATGTTACACAGGATGCTCTCACAGCTCGTAAAATTTGGGTCTCGGACTGGAAATGGTTTGTGGAAATATGCTGTTTAATCTACTGCAGCCATTCACAGTTAAAATGCTGTCATGGCACACATCAGAGGGTGAAGATTAGAGCAGGCTCAGGGAGGTTTGATACATTATCAGAAGTCCTCAAGAACAAAACTGAAAGTATAGATGTTATAGATAATTGACTGAAAAGGGGGAAATACAGGAGGCCTTGGCAAAGCAAAGCCATCCTTCTGGCTGGACTTGACTTGGCTCCTCCTGACAAGCACCTGCAACCATCCTGTCACAACTAAAGGATCACGTAAAATAAACCCTGAACCCCATGGGGGTGTGCTTTAATTGCATGTTAAGCACACCAGTGATGTGCAGTGAAGGACAAGGCTGGAGATTCAGGATGAATCCTTACTCACCTGGGTGAGAGGCCAAAAAACCCGCTCCCCAACAACTGCAAAACCTCCGCTGACTTCAAGGGCTTTAATCACCGGAGCAAGTTGTCTCAAAACATACTGCAGAGTCTACATCGTTTTACCCTTAATATGCCAGAAAATAATGCTTAGAGATGTGGATAGAGCATATCTGTCCACAGGAAAGCATCTGATAGCTATAATATAGTAAGAAGAAAAAATCAGGGAATCAGGGACTTTTGAATGTACCCATTGATGTTATTTTTTTCTAAACCTTTATGCCACGTCATTAGCAAAACCTAATTAGAAGGTGGTTTTCAACAATTGCTGTCCTCAGGACATAAAGTATAGCCCTCACATAAATAATATTATCATCTTTAAAATACTTTATAAACACTAATCTACCCTCCCAATTTTCTTATGAGATAAATAATTATGTGTTAACAATAATATCATCATCATTAATAGCTGCGTTAGTCCTCTCTTTTTATAGATGGAAGCTCATGCCCTGGTAATAAACAGCTTGCTGAAGGCCACATGAGTCTTTCAGGAGTCTGATTAGGGAGCAAACATCCCTGGCTCCATCTTCTGCTCACATAAAGGACCAGAACAATGTACGTATAATGAAAGAAAAGCCAGGCTTTAAGTACGGGCAAGAAAAGGGAATCCTCTTCAAGTTGGCTGGCTTCCTGGGCTGCCAGGAAACATAAAAATAGTATGTGAGGGAGACAAAGGTAAATATCTAATGAATGTTATATGTTTTGTGCCTTTATTTACTCTGCAGTAATTATACCGAGTAACGTAAATTACATTATGAATCATGACACTTACAGTACTGAATTTTTGCAACCACCTCCTAGCCCTGTGAGATAATCCTTGTTCTGATCTCATACGAGAGCCAGATTCCTCTTGCTTGAAACTTCAGAGGTGTGCGATAGCTGCTGGTACACACCCTTTTTCGTAACCTTGTTAAAATAAAACAAGTTTGGATTTGCTTAGCCATTGTGGGATGTGACACCTGAGTTACAGCCCTGCTTGCTGTGAAGGGACCTCTGCTATAACCATGGTGTTAACAGGGCGCTCCTCGGGATTTCAGTTTGAGAAGTAGCATTAATTATTTCCATTTTAAGAAATATGGCTATTTACATATTCAACTGCAAAAATGGGGGGGGGAGGGGGCTAAAGCAACCCTTAGAGAATGATTAAAGCCAAAAAATGAATTTGTTCCCATGTCTCTAACTCTGCTGTATCTAAACTAATTACTACAGGAACGCGGAGGCAGCCCGGTCTTGCACTGCTGGGTGTGCTCGCAGAGAGGTTGTTTAACAACAGCCTGCCTGCTGTCATGGTACCCGCTGCCGGAGCATCGCCTCTCAAGGAAACAACCCCAGTCCACAGTGAAACTACAGCTCTGCACCTGCGGTAACTAAACCCACCGGGGCTCAGCCCGTGTTGCTGCCCAGAGTCAGGTCTGTGTCAGCATCTTTCTGTGGTGTTTGCTCATTTTTCTCTTCTCTGCAATTGTGCAAAACATCCACAAATCCTCCCGAGGCCAGATTCTGGGTAGCAAGGGGTGATAGTGCTTTCAACACAACACTGATCGTGGGGGCTGGTGGCCCTGGGACAGCTCTTTCACTTTACCTTCCCTCTTGTACCAGGAACCCCTTTGAGAGCCCAAGGGGATGATGGCAGCAGCAGCCCTCTGGGCAGGGAGGCCCTGGGACAGCAGCAACAAAACACTGGTTTTTAACTCTGGAAAAAAAAAACAAAATAAGGGGAAACGTGCCCTATCAGGAGCGGCCAATTCCTGAGAGGAAGACAGGGTGCAGGAGCCCTCACTTGAAAGGGGCTGAAGCTGCTGGCACGTCTTCTTCTCTGGTTCTCTCACTTTTCCTTTAAAAACACATTCCTCTGGCACTGACCTGAAAGCTCTCCTTGGTACAGCACGCTCACAAGCACGCTTGTGTTCCTCTTAAAGCCTTTAGGGTTTGCTGGGCCTCTGGGAAGGAGGTCAGCAGCAATGAGACAATCAGGCTGATGGCTTTGCTTGGTAAATCTCCCAGCAGCACTTCCTTACTTTGTCATCTGCATGCTATGCCGTTTGTGGGGGCCCTGTTGGTAGCTTTTAAAAATACAAGCATGAAACTGCTCCTGTGTGGAGTTTCCAAAGGTCTGTATGCAGAGCTCTAGATGATAACTGGTTCACGTATCTTACCATCACCAATTCACAGCAGCCCTAAACATGCACAAAGTGGCACAACTTGTGTCCCAACATTTCTGAAATAGCTGCTTCATGGCTTTGGATCACACTGTGATCCTCAACTGTCCATGAATGAGGGACTATTCACTGGTCATGCTACTCTATGCTCTTGGTGCCTCTTCTGGAAGGCAGAAGGCTCTGAGATAGATCTGAGTAAGCTTATCAGTGAGGTGTTCTGGGATGAAATCCTCTCTGCCTTATGGAGATGTACAATGTGTCTGTGTGTGTATACTTTAAAGCAACTGGCGAGAATGAGTAGTGCTGCAGGCATGTTAATCACCAACATGTTAGATGTTTTTGATCACGTGTGTTCACTGATCAAATACTGATCAAATTGCATGCCAAGGTAGTGGCAGATGCTCCCTACTCAGAAACAAGTCCCTTTCCCAGCACGTTCTCTCCTGCAAAGTGGTCCTCAGCAGCTGCAAAAAGAACAGAAACAGCCCCTTCAAAACAGCGAAATTCCATTTACTTTCTTGGTATGTATAGCACAAAGACAAGTAGGTTTGCTTGAGGTTTGCTTATTTTTAATTGGTAAGTCAAAGTAACTCATAAAGTATGAAAGCCACTGATGTTAACTGTTAAGTGCTCTGGATCTAGAGTTGTGGGCACAGGGAAGTCAGGAGAAGTCACGGGAAATCACTAAGGTGTGGGTGTACCTACCTCTGCTCCTCCCCACTCTCCCCTGGTGTGGCAGCATCAGTAGGGCTAAAGGTGCCTTTCTGGTTTCTATTAAACCATACTGTGACGCAAACTAAACCAAGCATCTTTGTGGATTATCTTACCGTCTGACTGGGGAGCCTGACTCCAGCACCCCGTCCCTCTTCCTCTCTGAGGAGCCCGGAGCCAGGGTGATTTCCCTGGTGGGAGCCTGCCGGTTCTCCTGTTTTAAGTCAACAAGGTTTAAGTCCCGCTTGTTTAAATATCAGGTTTAACTGGGGCTTGCCTGCATATCAAAGGCAATATGGTAATTTTTACAAGGGAAAGGGTTTGCCCTGTGTTGGCCAGACTTGTCCCTGCTCTCCCTGTTGCACAACGTGGTGCTGAGTCACAGCCGTTTCTCAGCCGGTAAATGCTCGGTGCTGTGTTTGTGTAGGATGGGGTCCCGAAATCACATGCTGTAACTGGGGGAGCCTCTGCATGAACATGACCCAAGAGTGAACAAAGAGCCTTCCTGCTTGGCTGATACTTTATGCGCTGCCATGCGTGGCAAGTTTCATTCTGGCGCAGCCGGACTGCGCCTGAACTTGGTTTTCTGAAGTCAGTTGTCTAATTCCTATCAATGTACTGGTATCTCAGTGGGCCTTCAGTCTCACCCCAATCTGCAGAAGATTTATGGGTATTATATAGATTTAACACAATACCATGGCTTTTATTATTTGCTGGAAAATGTTAATAAAAACCAAGTATTACAGATGCATTTTAATCCCTGAAGTGATTTTTGAGTAGAATGCATGAATTATTAATTGTTGTTATTGTTATTATTGCAGTGCATACCTCTCTCACAGGACACTGTGAGGATTAATTAATTCTTGTAAAGATGTAAAAGGCCATATAGGTGTCAAGGGTTATGACTAAAGTGCTTTGAAAATGGAAACCGCTCGGAGAGTGCCAAGTATTATTATTTATGGAGTCCGGGCAGTGTGCTTGGTGCTGTGCAAACACTGGTCCAGTTATTGCAAATATTTGCTTGTATGTGCTTAGTAGGCCACGCACTCACTGTTACAAGTAAATTCAACTATTTTAAGGATGTGCCTTACAAATATGGCTGTGAGAAAACTTTCCAGTAGTTGGGATGAAAATGCCAAGGGCAGCGAGCAGCACTCTGAAGACACACTTTTCTTCAAACACGTGGATGAACCAAGACCTCAGATCTGCTCCAGTTCTACGTCCAAGTTAGGGCTTGGTCCCATCTTTCTAGCTGCGAGGAGTTTGGGAAAGGAAACGTAACAGCACTTATTGTTTAGAAGTGCCTCTCCCAGCTCAAGGCAAAGCCAGCTCCCTAAGTTCAGCTCACTGACTGAGCAACCGGCCGCAAACCATAACCTGCTCAACTGCCCTGTATTACCCAACATCCGTTCTTGGAAACCTCTGAAAGTGAGAACCTCCCTCCCATAAGCTCTGGAAGTGGCCCCGGCAACTCTGAGCCCAGCTGTGTATTTGGGCAATAGAACTACAAAGTTTAAAGCTCATCATGTAAAGTTAAGGCCCTTGTGCAGTCCTGTGAGACATTAGCCTCTGTGGAGAAAGAGAAACCAGAACAACATGGATGGGGTAAGATTATTAAAGCATAAATCTGCCGGAATGCACTTTGTGGATTCTCTAAGCAGGACGTATACTCAGGTAATCACTGAGTCAAGTACATCGTTGAGTTAAATACGAAAGCCTGCCACTCGAGTAGTGACTGCACATTTGGAGAACACTACACCACAAAAACCTTCAGCCAGATGACTTTGGTTCAGCACGTTGTCACTGCTCAGCAGTTGGATGGGGTTCACAGTTCCTTTGGGTCAAACAACGCACACTTGAGAGGTGTTTCCTCCTCCATTTCTCACACAAGCTTTCTCCACCTCCCCTTTCTATTTCATAGTTTTCTCACAGCTCTTCCCATACCTTTCACAGACCCCTGGTGTCCCACTTCCCCCTGTAAGAGCTGCTTTATTTTCCTTCCTCTTGCCTTAGGCCATGTGCATACCTCCCTTGCCCATTCCTCTGCCCACTCTTATTGCTTATCTTCTTTGACCCGGGAAATCAGCCATTTGGAGTACCAGGAGGGTAAACTCCTTTGGAAGGATGGCCAGGTCTGAGATTGTAATGCAGGAAGGTGTTGATGAGTCCCTTGTCACCTTTTTCTCTCCCCTTTTTTTTCTTGACCTTCAGCAAAGTGGTCAAGTTTTTAAACTGGACTGCCTACAGCCTTCAAAAATTATCCCGTCTTTACATACCCAAAGCAGACAACCTGCACACCATTGTTGAGAAAGTGGCCCACTTGGGCCATCAAAATCACTACAGATATAAATGTCGAACACCAAGTGGTTTGCAATTACTTTTAGAGAGGCTTTGCTTTCCTCATATAACTTAGACGTCTTCAAGAACACGGATTGAAGGCCCAGAGCTTTCTCAGAATTAAACTGTTTTGCAATGCAAAAAAAGAAAAAAATTGGTCTTCTGCAGGTATTTAAATATTATGCTTCAAAAAGGAAAGGAAAATGCATGGGCCTGACCCTGAAAAAAATGAGCACTGTGGAGTGATCCTACAGCCAGAGACCCCCATGTCCACTTCCGTCAGGGCTTTGTTAAGTTTAGGGGTCCCAACTGCTTCCGAGATGAGTTTCAGGAAAGAAAAATCAGTCTATTGTACGTTCCAGTCTTAGGCTGAATGTACAATCCACTCCTAACTCCAGAGCTGCAACTTGGGACTAGCGTAATTCTCCAGCAATGCCAAGCTCATGGCAACAACAAAACCCCCAAAACCCAAAGCAAACAAAAACCAATAATTGTGCCACATTTGTGTCCCTGTTGCTACTTGCCAGCCACAGTCCAACAAGCTCTGCAGAAGCACAGCCACGCGGAGACCTTGCTCAAGGCAGCATCAGACCTGTGCTGAGGAGCATGGAAAGCCTTTGGCAGAGGCAGGAGTGACATCTGATGTTACTGTCAGATCCCTTCGTGGCCTGTGGTCACCAAGGCCCTGCCTGAGTGCCAGTGCAGGGACACAAGGGTGCTGAACCAACGCCCAAGAGCGTGAAAACCCTATTGCAAAAGCATTTTAAGATGGAAAGGGCTGCCCGGAGAGGAATGTGGTTTTGATTAACAAAGGTCGCCTTAAAAAATAAAACCCGCCATATGAACAGCAAACAGCGTTTCAACTCCAAAAACCGAACAGTGCCCAGGTAGGACGGGATGTCACTGGCCTATAGGGTTATTTTCATTCACGGGTGGGTGCAGAAACGGACCCCAGCGCCCACGCAGGCCTGGGTGCCCAGCGCCTGGTGCCATCGCCAGCCGCGACGCGCTACAGGCGGTGAACGAAGCCACCAACACCACGTTAGATCCTGCGCCCACACGAGCGCTTTTGGCAGCGCGGTTAACGGCTTTCCTAGAAAAACTTCCAGGGCCGCGCTGCGCCGCCCGGCCGGTCGCGGGGCCCGCAGCTCCCTCAGGCGCCGGCCACCAGCGCCCCGAGGCGCGTACACAAGCGCCACCTCCTCCCCACCCCGCCGGGGCCGCCGCCCGAGCTCCGCGCCCGCGGACGGTTTCCCCTTCCCGTCAGGGCCAGCCGGCAGCCTCTCCGCAGCCCGCCTCC